>CAWUFW010013673.1:0-460971 GCA_963921515.1 Calotriton arnoldi | reverse complement strand
CCATTGGCTGGCGCCGCTACGTGAACGGGCGCACTTTGATGGCGGGCGGCGTCGCGGACTTACGGGCGGTGTTTGGCTGGTTTTACACATCCTAATTGGGCGGGCGTGTGGGCCGCGGCGGGCGGACGGTAACTGGTGGTTTTTGCCTCCGACAGCACGGCGGTAGTGCTTCCGCCCGACATCGTAATGGGCCCCTTAGTATTGTGTTTGTAGTAATTTAATTAATTTTATGTAGTTTTATTTTTATATTTATTATAGTTTTATATAGTCGATATATTTAATTTTACGATATTAGTGTTGTCGATATTTTTGTGTACGATATTTTTTACCTAGTTAATGTATTTTAATGAAGTTCGATATTTTAGAATTTCGATAAGTATGTTAGCGATATTTGTGAAATAGATATTTATGTACTTCGATATTGTATCCTCGATATTTTTGTAATTATTTAAATAGGTATATGATGTCGATATTAATGTTATCGATAATTTTGTATCGATATAATTGTAGCTCGATAATATGTCTTTCGATATTTTGTCAGTGATTCCTTTCGAGGGCACTAGCTAAAATGATAAAATGAGTGCAGACAGAACGTTTCCTGAGTCTAGAAAGGGTTGAAAAATAGAGAAGAATAATATATATGTATCTGCAGCTCACAGTTTGAATAGTGTCTGTCCACAAGTCCCAGAGTGTCCAGCTTGGTGTTCACAGTACCAGGAGACCAAGAGAGGTGGCCTTGCCTCCTCCTGGCGATGACAGGCAAGGACGGGCCCGCCCTTGGCCTGAGCTTTGCCCGGGCTCGACCCGGGCACGTCCCGCGCAGCGAGGCCTCGCAGCTGCAGATAAGCACCTCTGGGCGCGAAAAACAGCATCAGTGCAGGCTAGGAGGCTCACGGGGCTGTGGTCCAATGCCCCGGTCACGAGCGGAAAACCAGCGAGGTCGTTTTAGTTCAATCTCTTCCTCACTGTCCAGAATAATGGAGACGCATTGATATATTTAATTACACAAGTATGCTATGGAAATCAGACCTCTTCTTCCTCCTTCCTGGTGTAAAATGGCCATCTAGGACATTATAAACTCCTGCCTGAATTTTGACAACTACTTTTACCTCGTGATCCTGTTGTATGTTTTGGCCAGATTGCAAATTGTGCGAGATTTGTCTGCCTGAGTGACTCTGTGGATCAACTTTGCGTGAACCTTGTTCAGTCTAGTCAAACTCAACAGGAAATCAGGCCATCACAAGGTCATTGATAGAAACCTTATTCATCACATTAATCAAGGTATCTAGCGCTTAGTATTCAGTAACACCTATTGGCTCCTGAATCTTAGAATTTTGAGCTTTGACATTGGTAACCAATGTGACAAAAATCGTTCCATGAAATCAGCGATCCCATTAGCCTGCATAGCTTCATGAAAGCATGCATGTTTTCTCAGTTGTCTCGGACCACCCCATCGCCTTCAGAGATATGCGTATGCCCACGAATAACTTTAAAAGAATTTCACACAGCAGTCCTTGAAATGACCTTCAAAGGTAGGTCTTTGTAAATCAGATTAGAATAGTTCAGTTTATTGTTTATTTTTATTAGTTAATAAAAACCATCACAATACAAGTTAGATACATATAAAAAAAAATACTTTTTTAAAATAATCAGTTTTCTTAAAAACATTGATTAATATTAGTGCAGCACAGGAAAATATCTTGGACTTATTAAAATAGAACGTTATGAAATTCATTCAATTCATAATTGTGGGTACACTTCACCGTTGTGATAAAGTAGCATATGCGTCTATAAAAGAAATTCTGCAGCTCCAAATGTCAACATCCTGCTACTGTTTTATCGTCGTATCAATGTCTTATGCTCTTACGACTGGACAAGTTTCTTATTCTGTTGTATACTACTTACAATTCTGTTTTACTGCTTTGTCATGAAATTGTAAAAACTTCAGAAGTTTGCAGTTTAACTGAGGATCTGTAGAGTCCAGACTTCTCATGATGGCTGTTCTACACGTTCTAATCCCTCTCTCATTAAATAAGCGCTTTAAAAGTGCACGGCGCACATTATTCAGTTCGGGACATATGCAGACCAAATGCACAAAATCCTCGTCTGGGGCATCACATGGTCTGCACATTTTTGGTCCTTTATATTGCCATACTGGTTTGTCTGACAGAGACGGTAGATCACCTAAGCGCATGGCCAATAGTTTTTTCTTAAAATACACTGGATAGGTTAGATGTAGATAGGTTGCCGGTTGCAATGTGACATACATTTGAATTGTCATCCATGCATGGGCTCGCCGCGAAAATGTACTTTTATCATCAACTAGCGAATGAATTTTTGCTGCTTTATTCATGGCTTGACAAAAAGTAGGATGCGACAAATTCAAGTCCCACAAGTCACCCGCATTGGTTAGTTGTAAAGATGAGAACAAATATTTATTGTAACTTGAATTCTCATCGTTAGTCACGGATTCCCATAAAGCACTGATTAGAGGGCTAGACTGATTATTTCGTATTTTATGCATGGATTTAATGAAACGGTACCTTCTTGCTATGTTTTGCTGTGTCAATCCAAATTCCAAACGAATTTGAGATTAGAATAGAAATTCATTTGTTAGTAGAAAATGCGGTAAAATGTTGCGTTCCTGCTTGATTCTGTTGCTATTGAAATTTGACATACCATAGTTTAAAGCAAATTAATTTCATTATTTGATCCTATCGATAACATGAAAACTAAACGTATCAAAAGTAAAATATAAATTGGATTTCGTTGCATTTGATTACTTTCTTTAAGTCGGCTTGAATCCATCTCATGATAATCCTACGCAAATATGTTTTACATTTTGAACAATACAAAGGATGTTCTTATTGTATGCAATGATTTTGAATTTAAAGTGATGCGGAATGCGTTCCTATGGAACAGGCATCACCAACAAGGTTTAGGAAACAGTTGATTTCACATTTTGCACATTGCAGCTGTAAATAAATGGTGTTTCATGCACATTGGGGCTACATTTGAATAACAGTTGCTTGCCCATCCGTGGCTGATCTTTTTATGCGCGAGTGTGCCTGCAAGGAGTGTACAGTTGTTTTCTCTTCATTCGTTTAGACACTTAAAATAAAACAACTCTCTAAGAATAAAACTGATTTCCCCTATTTCTTGTTGATACTAAAGTCGTTTTTCCTTCCGGTGAATGGTCACTCGCAAGAGCACGTTACAAGCTTTGATTGATTTGTGTTCAGTGAAAAATTCCTTCAGTCCTTCTTGGAAGATTAGCCTGCAGTTTTTCAGTGCCATGTCATAAATGATTTTGGCATGTACATTATGACTGATATTTTGCATATATTGTTAAGAGACCTATTTTTTGCGTCAAATTCTGGTAATAGATGGTTAATCGACATCAAGATAATGTGTTGCCTTCTGCAGTTTAAAGCAAATTCCCAGTTTTACATAATAATACTGGTTTATATAAACAAAATAAACCTATCCCATCACCGGCCTAAAAAAGTACGAACATTTACAATTATCAACCTCCATATCACAGTTCCAGTTCCAAAAATGAATCTCAATTTTTCAATAAATCAAAGAATTTTGAGGCATATTTTCATTTGCAGGGAGGTTCTTTAATAATAAAATAGAACCCCTATGGATTTAATATTAGACTGAAGAAGCAACAGGTTAATCTAATATTTTCTCACGTCTTCACCAAAAGTATATGAAACCAGCATCCTTATCGCGTATACACCCTTGCATCCTACCCTTTAACCCATAGCGACCCTATGGGAAAGTGATCAAAATGAAACTGCATGCATTTCCCTTGAACTAGGGAAAGAAATGAGCTTATCAGATGTATCCAAATTTTCTCGTGATCCAGATTCTCAATGTATGCCTTTATGAAGGTTTAGAAAAATTTCGTGCACAATCAGCAGTGTAGCATGGGTTGCCAGCACCCTGCGCAAGGCAAGTATTGCACCCCCTAACTCGTGGACCGTTAGCACTTTGTGATATTTGTGGGAGTATCCGTATCCGTCCCGCTTCCCTGTGAACGTCGATATAGAGACACTTTAGTCAAGAGTCTTGATACGGGGGTTCGCACATGCCCATACTGTAAGCGTAGCCCTGCCCACCACCCCAAGATGCCCCCTGGCCTTCCCGAGACATGCCTTTGGCCATGACCCCTCCTGGGCCATGGTGTCAGGGTCTTCAGCGTCCTCCTGTTTCCCGGGATCACTGGGGAGATTGGCTGTAACTCAGTCGTCAGCTGCATTGCTCTTCTCTTCCTCGGTTCTGGTTTTTGCCACCGAATGTGCCTTGATTCCTATGCAACTTCGTACAGCTCATGCTCCATTTCTCTTATGTTAGCTGAATCTTGCAGGCTCAAAATACATTTTCCCTGGAAGCGCTTGCATTAGAATTAATAGCTGAATTTTATGTGCACTTGGATTCTGCTCTTTCTCATGTTTGTGTTGCAGGTGGAAAAAGCGCCCTTGTTAGTTAGAATAATGTCTTTGTTTTAGGAGTTAGGCAAGGAGAGAAGAGGATGCATTGGGAGTTAATGCTGATAAGGACAACTGTTGTATTTTCCTACCAGAGAAGGCCTGGGGATCAAGGTCATCTTGTTACTGTTCGGGAGCATCGCCGTCCTGTGGAACAGTACCTATGAGAATGTGGTCTGATCGGATGGCGTGACTCGAAAGGAATCCTGGGAAAACACCTGTGATATTGGAACATTGCAATTAGGGAGAGAGCCCCACTTCTTCTCTGCCTTTGGAGAGAGAGGGCCTGATTCACAGAACTAACTTACGTCAAAATCCTAAACTTACAACAATTTTGGTATTCACAGAATGAACTTACACATTTGGGTATTCACAGAATGAACTTACACATTTGGGTATTCACAGAATGAACTTACAACAATTTTGGTATTCACAGAATGAACTTACACATTTGGGTATTCACAGAATGAACTTACAACAATTTTGGTATTCACAGAATGAATTTACACATTTGGGTATTCACAGAATGAACTTACAACAATTTTGGTATTCACAGAATTAACTTACTCATTTTGGTATTCACAGAAGGCACTTACTCATCAATGAGTAAGTGCCTTCTGTGAATACCAAAATGTGTAAGTTACACAAAATGTGTAAGTTACACAAAATGAGTAAGTTACACAAAATGTGTAAGTGTCTTCTGTGAATACCAAAATGTGTAAGTTATACAAAATGTGTAAGTTACACAAAATGTGTAAGTGTCTTCTGTGAATACCAAAATGAGTAAGTTTATTCTGTGAATACCAAAATGAGTAAGTTCATTCTGTGAATACCAAAATGGTAGTAAGTTTAGGATTTTGTCGTAAGTTAGTTCTGTGAATCGGGCCCAGAGCATTTTAGAACAAGCTCTGTCTTAGTAGCTTCATGCTACCCAACCCATTAAAGTGGATAGACTTCTAAGGATGACTCCACACGCTGACACCTTTATCTACCCTGCCCTGAAGAACTACTTGAGTAGGGATGTCACGCTAGTGCTAGTGTAGGGACAGATTAATGCTTTATTTTCATCAACTCTCAATGCAGGGGACCTTGGACTCATGTTTTCTGTTTTTCTGCATCCTAATTCTTGAATTAATTGTTTTGTGCATATTGCACTACCTCAACCTTATTCAAAGATTTGGCTTTATGTTGGTTCCAATGTATTTCTACACCCTTGTCTTGAGGTGTCTGTATGTTCAGTTATTTTTGGCTTTGTAATAAATCAACTAATCTTACTTAGTAGTCTGTGGTTACTATGGGTCTAGAGAAACTGAAATTGAATCGATTGATATTGCTAACGATTTCTCTCAGCTCCACGCTTTCATGCTGAGAAAAAGTACCATCGACTTGATGTTCTAGAGCTGATCTAGAATGTACGGGCCCGTCCCCTTCAGTTGGTAGCAGTGTAGCATGGTCCTCACACGAAGCAAGGGGAGAATCTAGAAAATTCTAGAAAAGAGACCTTGAAACCCAGAGCCCCAAAAACAGAGCCCAATGATCGAGAACGGAGAGGGAGGGAATTTGGCAGAGACCGTCAGAGCTTGATGGTGCGGTGAGAACACCAGCAAACCGAGGAGTATCAATAGGGATGTGTTGTGTGATAGATTGTGGGAATTAAGTGATTGTGTGATGTCTAGCGGAGTTGGTGTGAGAGTCAAGTGAATGTGGTTTCAGGCCGTATGTGGGCCAAGGATTGAGATTTGAGTTTCAGGTCCCAAAGTGGGCTAAAATCCTGAGATATATTAAATGGTGTACAAGACACCGAGTTATTGTGATTGTCTTACCAAAGATTTGAGGAATTGTCGTGAGATGTCATCGACAGTTCCACCTAAGACAGGGAACTTTGTGTGAATGGAAATCGTTTGGTAAACCTTGTGAACAGAGGTGAACTATACTGAACCGGGTGACCAGCCCAGGTCGAGGGATGCTGTGTGTCAATGTTCTTGGATGACTGAATTCTATCGATCTTGTAGATGGCCAACAATTACGGAGTTTAAGATGATTGTGTGAGTGAATGTATATGGAGAAATTGTGAAGGAGGGTGATCCACTGCAAGGAGTAAAGGTGACGTCAGAGTGTGCCGTACTGCGATAGGTCGGTTGGTGTAATGCAGCGATGCGATTGGTTGATAGTCATCAGGAAGTTGTGGTTAAGAAAATCTTGTATGTCAAAAATTTTAAATAACTTGTGATTTAATCATGCAATGTTTTATGGCATTGTTGGATTTGTTCAGGTGTGATCAGGGAGTCGTTACTCGAGTGGGCGCCACCCGAGGATACTCCAGCACATTACATGGCGACAAAAGTAGGACTCCATACTATAATTTGGCTTCAAAATCACTGAGAAAGAGGGGGAACTGGCATTCCCACACTATGGTTCATTTCGATTGAACGTGCTGCACCAGTTGAGTGGAGTGATGTTTGCGCTGCAACCTTTGCCTAGAGCAACACGGTTTGAGGCTCTAGACGCATGGATGCGGGCACCACATGCAAAGAACAGGGAGAGATACCAAGGAAAGATGAAGAAAGCTTTGAGGGCATGTCAGGAAGAACAATGGGATGCACAGTTTAAGAGATGTAGAATAGACACCATTGAGAGAGAAAGGTTATATCCAATGCTGGTTAGAGAGGGAGATTCTCAGAATAGGAACAGAGGGGAAAATGGAAACGATGAGAGTGATATGAATGACAGCTTGTTGGATAGGTTGCTATCGGACCATCCTCCACCTTACAATCCACACTCAGAGGAGAGACGGAGAGAGTTGATGAATACAGGGAACATGGATAGTGTGTCAGCATCTTAGACAGGTCCTAGTGCAGGAGTTGTGGGAAGAATTTCCTCAGGATTAGGGGGACAGGAGAGTCCACCTTCGGAGGTGCAGAACCAAGTGGAGTCCACGCTGCTTCACGATTAATGGAAGCTCTTACAGTACCAGTCCCCATTGATCCTGTTGTCTCTGTGTACGACCCGAGCTCATTGAGAAACCTTAGTCAGCGACAGCCGGTACTGGCATAGGGAATTGGACTGGGAGGAACAGGGAGCACAAACAGAAATGATCTGTCCCTAGTGCCTGTAGAGTCTAGTACCCCTTTACCAGCTACTGCTGATCCTTCGGGGGTGTACGCATTGGTTCCTGTACTATACGGCCTATACTAATGGTGAGCTTGAGCTCAGACTTAAGGATGTGGGAAACTCCAGTGAGGGGACCAGTAGGTATGGCGTCAGAAGCAAGTGCAAGCCAGGGAACCATTGAAAGCCAACATGTCCTAGATGCTACATATTTAGAGACTTGGCTGAGAGATCATAATAACAGTAAGGAAGGACACAACAGTACACCGAGTCAGGGAATGATCAAGGCTGCAGTAAAGGCGAAATTATTGGATGTGGTGAGATTGAAAGCTGAGTTAGATGAAATAATCAGTGGGAATTTGCCTTTGGAAAGAATAGAGACCTATGAGCCAGATGAACTGTTATTTGTAGCAAAGTATATCATCCGCAAGGCAAGATGAGCACATGAGAAGCTGTCTGAGGTGGCTCATAGAAATGATGTAGACCTTTTCTCGAACAAAAATGCTGCAGGAAATTCATAGGCCTAACTATAGTGATCAGGAGCAAGAGGAGAAGAGAGTGACAGGATTGAAAACACATATCCGGGAGGTAATTATAGGATTACGGGCTTGGAGTACGCTTGATAAGTGGGAAAAAAGGTGGTCTAAGAAGAAAAGTGTAAGAAGAGACACAGAGGAAATGCCACCTCCAGGAGGGGGAACACCTGGAGTTGAGGTGCATCCATTGTGAAGTGCCAAGTGGAGGGTATGTGCATGTTCCTTGGAGTAGAGGTGACTTCGCTGCATTCACAAATGATTTTCCTAGGTTAAGGGAGAAGCCTGCTGAATGGCACAAGCAAGTCAATCGCTTTGTCAAAATCTCGAAAGTGTTGTGGGTTGACCTGAATACACTGTTTGAAATTGGGGTTCCTAGCTAGTGATCTATGGTCTGCATGCAAAATCGCTATTGATTGGCCTGTTGCTGAGCCAGAGAGGGATCCTGTAACTCATGGGCCTTTGCCCTTGGTCATGAAAAAGTATGATCAGGTGATCACATGGTTGCAGTCCAAAATAGCTCCCACAAGCATTGATTGGGTTAAGATAGATTGAATGACACAGGAGCCTAAAAAGTCAATACGTGCCTATTACAAGAAGCTCTTGCAAGCCTTCAAGCAATATAGTGGGTTAGATACACTCGACCACACAGACATGGTACAATTTGTCTCAAAATTTTCAACAGGATTGAGACTGGAGATTAGACTCATGATCCAGCAACATTTGATCTGCTGGCAAAATAAGTCCATGGACAAAAATCTACGGTATCTCAGGTATTGCAGTGATGAAGTGGATTCCAAGCATACGAGGATAGAGGATAAGTTAATGCTGGTTCAAATGCGGAACAAACAAAGGGTAGATCAGGCACAGGCAACTGGAGGAACAGTAGGTCGAAATCAGGGGAATGCCCAAGGATGTGTTTAGTACACTGTGGGCGCAGCTGGACAGGGAAGAGGGAAAGGTTTACCTATAGATCCCAAAACAGGACTAGATATTGCCACGCTGAAAAAGACAACCGCTTGTCATTTTTGTCACAAGATTGGGCATTGGAAGTGTGAGTGTTGCTTGAATCCAGCGAATCAGGTGCAGGAGGGAGACCTCATGCAAGTGCCAGATGTGGTAAATACTGTGACAATGCCAAAGTCCTGTAATGTGGGGATCAAAATCAGCTAGTGCAAGTGCCACAACCTCAGAGAATCTCACAGAATAATCGAACATACCATCAAATGCCTTTTATGGAAAGCGCTAGATGGATTTGATCAGGACCCATCACCATGACGGTACCTGAGGGGGGGAGGAAGACTGTACTCTTGGAGCAGTCTTAGAGGTAGACCAGAGTGGACCATATGTAGAGGCAGATGAAGGTAGTCATCCCATTACATTCTTGATTGATACTGGTGCTACCCTCTCTACTGTGAGATCTGCAGTATTCCCAAACCAACCCCTCTCGGGAAAGTCAATCCAAGTCTTAGGAGTTGCCAACAAAAGAATGACAAACCCATTGACAGGGGAAGTGCCGGTGAGGATCAGAACCTTCAATGATCATCCCCAGTTCGTGGTGTGTCATTCGAGTCCAGTCTGTTTATTAGGGCGTGATCTTTTGTGCAAATTTAATTGTACCATCTATTGTACACTAAAGGGAATTAAGTTGAAGGCTAATGATGATGGCATCACTTTCAAGTTAGCGAATCAGAACCATTGCATGGGCATGTATCCGTTACTGACAGTGGAGGACATGCCGTTGGACTTGAGAGACACTGGGGCCGATTCCGATTCGGGCCAGAAAACGTACCGACCGACTCAGAGCCGGAATTAATTCAGACCGACACGTACCGGTGCAGCCCGACCCGCAGAAATGCGATGAAAAGCGTGCAAAATCCGACCGACTCATACGGAACACAAGCCGAGCGACCGAACCGCGCGGAAAACAGCTATCCGGCCGGAAAAGCACGCGAATCGAACCGACCGACACGCACCAGGAAGAATCCCGAACGAAACGTACCCGCGAACTCCGATCCGCCAAGTACGATGCAACGCGTGGAAAACACGACCGAGTCGCACGGAGCTCAAGCCGTACGACCGACACGCATACAAAACAGCGAGCTGAAGCAACCCAATACACCGCGACCGACGCGTACGCAGCACAGGAAACAGCACAAACACAGCGTGAACGACTCGGAGAAGCTCGCACAAGACAACTGCAGGGTACGACTCGGTCAGAAGAACGTCTCCTACCTGCACTAAAAGTACAAAGGGAAAAACAAAAAAAAAAAGGCCAAACAAGCAATTACAAAGCCAATAAATACTGGGGGGAACAGGGAACAAAGACACACCCACAACTCCACCCATATAAAGGACACAAATCCCTACCATGATCCTTTGCAAATTCAAATGACCTGCCAGCACAGAACACCAACAGACAGCAACCACACACACACTCACAGCTCATCCATCACACAAGCCACACACCATCAGCACCTCAACAAATAGCACCCTCACATACACCCAGCAAAACACACACTCACACACCCTCACTTGCACACCAACACACACATCACTCACCACCACCACCCATCACCAAGCCCCCAAGAAGAATCCAAAGTTCCTAGATAGTGAATTGGAAGTCCTGGTAGATGAGATCCTCAGGAGTAGAGCCACAGCTGTTTGGTACACTGGTTCAACAGACCCCCATGTCGCATGAAAACCAAGATGTGGGCGAGGATCGTTGACAGGGTGAACGCACAATCACCATGTTTGCGCACAAAGGAAGACATCCAGAACAGGTGGTATGATGTGCGCAGGAGGGTCAGGGACCTACTGAAGAAGGATTACATCTTGAGCCAACACACCGGCAGTGGCCCTCCTGCCAAACCACTATACCTCAGGCCCTGGGAGGAGAAGGTGCGGGCCATCCTACCACCAGTGAGCGTCTATGGACTAGAAGACATCCCAGAGCCTGGTGAGTACACAACCAATATACCCAATATCGTGTGACAATACACACACATCACTGTCATGGGGATAGTCAAACTATGCACCCTGAGCAAATCCACAGCAACAAAACCAGAATCATCCCAAGATGTGTATGTCAGTCAGATAAACACAATACATGCCATCTCATAGTGATATGTAACTGTGTCATGACATGTACAAACCCTACAACAAATAAAGCTAGGCAGTGGCACAAATCTAACCAACAAACACTGTCAGATATGTAGCCACCACTACAACACCACCACACAGGGAATCCCACAGAAAGGAAGGAATTCTGTGTATGCAGGTCAAGTCAGTGTAGCCAATAGCATCATGGGAGTCGTAGTCACAGATATTGCCCACCATCACAATACGCCCATCAACACCACTCTGAACCATGCTCACATCACAGGGAGTGGAAAACAACTGACAAGATGGCTGACACTGGCTACTGCTGTGGGGAGCACAAGGCCCTGCTGGGAACTGTGCACCAACCAGCAGCAGGACACCACTGTCTGACATCCTGAAAGACAACTTGCACTCCCTGCATTGGAAGCACGTTCCGTGGTGGGATATCTGGCTGGGTGGGAAGGAGGACTGACAGCTATGACCATAGTTACCAGCAGCTCTTCCCACACACACCCTAACCCAAACTACACACAACTCACCTGGGAAAATGCATTGCCTCACACTAAAAATATTTATCCCACAAAGAACCACCACCCTGGGTCATGCTGTGGGAAGCACAGTGACACACATGGGACTTGTAGCCAAACAAACGCCAGGACAACACTGTCAGCCATCCATTCAGCACAGGCACACTACCCCACAGGGAAGCAGAGTCAGAAGGAAGGAAGTATGGGCAAGCTGGGAAGGGGGTGGAGGCAATAGCATGATGGGAGTGGTAGTACCAGCTCAACATCCCCCCCCCCACATGGCCCAGCAAGCTCACACTGAAGCATGCACACCTCACAGAGAGTGGAAAGCCCCATCAAAGATGTCTGACACTGCTGCTCTGTTGTGGGGAGCACAAGGCCATGCTGGGAACTGGCCACCAACCAACAGCAGGACACCACTGTCAGCCATCTTGCCATTGCTGTCACACCCATACACAGTGAAGTACACTCAAAAGGAAGAGAGTATGGGCATGCTGGGAAGGGGGGTGGAGGCAATAGCATGATGTCAGTGGGAGTCACAGCTCAACATCCCCCCCACATGGCCCAGCAAGCTCACACTGAAGCATGCACACCTCACAGAGAGTGGAAAGCCCCATCAAAGATGTCTGACACTGCTGCTCTGTTGTGGGGAGCCCAAGGCCATGCTGGGAACTGGCCACCAACCAACAGCAGGACACCACTGTCAGCCATCTTGCCATTCCTGTCACACCCACACACAGTGAAGTACACTCAAAAAGAAGGAAGTATGGGCATGCTGGGAAGGGGGGTGGAGGCAATAGCATGATGGGAGTGGTAGTCACAGCTCAACACTCCCCCCCCCACATGGCCCAGCAAGCTCACACTGAAGCATGCACACCTCACAGAGAGTGGAAAGCCTCATCAAAGATGTCTGACACTGGTGCTCTGTTGTGGGGAGCACAAGGCCCTGATGGGAACTGGCCACCAACCAACAGCAGGACACCACTGACTGACATCCTGAGAGTCAACCTGCACCCACTGCAAGGGTGGCATGCTTCATGGTGGGATAACTGGGCTGGAGGGAGAAGGATGTCCGGATGTCAACCAAATACCACCAATGCTGGCTATGCACACACCTAATCATTCACATTGAAATGCTTCATGTTGTTAGAACAATGCGCTACACCAATATCAACAGCTGACTGTGACAACTTAGGACAATGCAATGTACAGGCCCGCATCCAGAGGTACAGTCACAACTGTCAGGTGTTTGAACCATTGATGCCTGTAGAAACATTACATACATTGTGTGTCTCTTCCAAATACAGGTGATGATGGGGACACAGCAGCAGATGCTGAGGAGTCCCTGTCCCAGGCTCCGGGGGACACTGAACTCACTGGTGTGGAACAGCCTCTGCCCACCTCGGATGACGAAGACCTACCTGGCACCTCCGCAGTGAGTCATCATGCAGCACCAGCAGGACCACCAGCTGCACCCCCTGCACCCACCCCTCCAACAACTGCCAAAACACAGACCACCCCTGCCGACACGGACAGACCAAGGACCACCACCACCAACAGCACATGGACCCCGGCCCAACGTGGAGCTAGGGACACCAACACCAGCAACAACCACCAAGGGGGCCCAGGGTCACCTGTGCGTGCCAACGCAGGTCCTTCACGTGTCGCCAGGGGTGGTGGGAGGGGTGGTAGACATAGGTCGCTGCTTGCAGAGGGGTCTGGACTGCATGATGACCCACAACTGGTACGCATAGCTGATGCGTACCAGACTAGCACCGGAGAGTTCAGCCAGGTAGTGGGGATCCTCAGGGACATTCAACAGCAGCAGGCTGCCCATCATGCCCGCTTGGACTTACACATGTCCCACATGGAGTCCAAGTGGGACACATTGCAAGAACAGATGGCGGTGCATAGGGGCATATTACAATGCCTCCGCCAGATGTGCACCAACATGTCAACACCTCCCTGTGTGCCCACAACATCTGGTGCTGCAACAACTGCAACTGCCACAGGGAGGGAGGATGACTCTGGCGGAGAGTCCCCTGCACCGCAGCAGCCTGCACTTGAGGGTCCCCCAAAGAAGAGGGGTCGTCCGAGGAAGGACAACTGAGAGGCTGATGGCCATGCACAACCCCCAGGAAGCCAACACCTGTTCCGGAAAATCACCTTTGTGCGCAAACTCTTCACCCTGTCGAATGCAACACAACTCTCCCACATGACATGGGGAGCTCAAGTTGGACCAATGTATCAGATGACTGTGGACTTTACTCAGGACATTTCTGCTATCAGGACTTCCAAATCATCTAGGAACTTTGGATTACAATCACAATGTACAGCACCCACCATCCTGTGCACTATACTCACACATGTATGTCAATAAACTCCCTAATACACCATACTTGCCTCTGTTGTGATTACAACGTTGTTTCTGAAGTGGAGATGATGATCTGTGAAATGACACTGTGCATGCTAACTGCTACAGCAAGTACAACACCGGCATGTGAGTCATGGCGACGTGACACATATGAGGGAGACACACCACCAGGGCTACACAACACATACACACCAGGGCCATCTGACTCATCGCCTACACTGATGTTGCCAGGAAATACGGTGCAATGCACAGACACAACACCTATTCACAGTCTGTGTTAACTAGCACACTGGTGCAGGAAGCAAATGTCAGTCAGATGTGTGACCACAGACAACGCACATCACAAAGTGAAGCACAGGTTTATTACACATTTGCAACATGTTGTAACCACTACAGATGCAAGGTAATCCCACCTGGCAGTGGGCACACAGTCAACAAGTGTAGAAGAAAGGAAGTCCATGGGTGTGGCGCACATCACCTGTAGGGAAACAACAGCTACCACCCTGGAAGTTGATTCACGGTGTCGGGGGATCACAGTTGACCAAACAACTCTGAAAGTACCCTGTGAAGGACAGAAATGACACACAGTCAAAAGCACTGAAGAACAGGACAGAACTGCAATACTCATGCCCAATACATGTCACAAGATACCCACCCAGGACCAAGTTAGCATGTCAACACTGTTGTGGAGTACAGACTACCTGTAAGGACACATTGCTGCACGCATCCAGTCAAGTAGCACATGGACACACTCAAACAGCACCAGAGCACCACCAACACATATCATGCAAACTCACATCATTGACATAACATCCCTGGATACTCACATTCAGCTGAAGAAGTTGGTGATGAGCTGTGTGCGGCATCACCCTCATCATCATCATCACCACTGGCATCGTGGTCCAGCCCAGGATCCTCCACAGGTGGCGGATGTTGGTCATCGTCATCCAGGATGAGAGGCAACTCCTTCCGCACTGCCAGGTTGTGTAGCATGCAGCAGACGATGACAATCTTGCACACCTTTGCTGGGGCATATGGGAGGGCCCCTCCTGTCTTATCTAGGCAGCGGAAGCGGCTCTTCAGGAGACCAAATGTCCGCTCAATCACTTTCCTGGTCCGACCATGTGCCTCACTGTAGTCCCCCCCCCTCTGTCCAGCCCACCTCATCTGCCCACCCTTCCACTCCCTTGGAGTCATGCACTGCAGTGGAGTCCACAACCACCACGTCTGACTCGGGCACTGCAGTGGGTACCCAGTCCACTACATCAGTCCAGCCCACTGCAGTGGTTGCGGCACCCACACCAACTGACTTGTGTACCACAGTGGTGCCGGCCCCCCCTGAGTCAGACACCTCCTCTGCAGTTGCCGGTGACACTCCTGCCCCCACCACCCCTTCACTGCCTCACTCTGCCATCCCCTGATCCTGTCCCTGCGGTGCCTGGCCTGCCCCTTGTATGCCCCTCCAAGGGTGATGTCCCCCAACCGTACCAGTGCAGGCAAGCAATGTGTGACCAGTTGTCACTTCTCACCCTGTTGGTACTGTGATTTTGGACTGGCCATTGGCCTTAGTTTCTTTTGGACTTCCATTTTTACCCTGACATTTGCTGAATAAAGCCTCTTTTTGTTTACTTTTGGGTTTTCTTTTGATGTACATGATGTGGATGAGTAGCATCCTGCATTTGCAGTTGTAATAGCGTTCACATCAGGACGATGAAGTGTTGCAGTGATGGACTCCATGTGGTCCATGGGATATGTGTCCTGTTGTATTCTGGATCAATGGCATCCTTTGCTACAGTCTGAGGGTGTAATGTTCAGCATTTGACACAGGGATGTCCTTTTTGCATTTGTAAATGAACATCTTTGTCTTACACTGATGCACATCTGGTGGGCTTACCACTGTTCAATGTTCCGATTTCCCTGACTGTGTGCCCAGCTCCACTGGACATGCAGTTTTGCACATCAATGTCGAAGGACTCATCTGTGTATACAGTGCAACTTGCTTGACACGTGTTTGGTGTGTGTGCAGATGACTGACGTGACACCCCCGTACCCAGGCTGATGTGAGCAGAGCCTTCTGTGTGTTGTGGTTGTTGACTCACTGACGGAGTGTTCTGCTGACATGTTTGGGTCGTGCACAGACAAGGTTTGGCACAGCGGACTGTTGTATTCCTCTTAGGGTGTCCATAACGGGCTTTCCAATATCATGTCCTTATATAGGCACAATTCGCCCTGCCCTTCTATAGGCATAGAATCCCAGGCCGTATTTAGGCATTAAACCGTGCACTCCAAATACAGGCATGGTCTCTGACATCCGTCCACCTTAACGTCACAACGAGTTCATGAAGAACAGACCCTTAGGCTGCGGGAGTTTCCCTAGCCCAGGACTATTGATTTCTTCAAGGCCTCATCTATTATGCATGAACCATTATTCCTTAGGGGTTCATCCATGACGTCTTTCGTTGTCCAATTCACGTCAATGCTAACATTCCTAAGGTACTCTCAGGTATAAATATACCTTCCCTAGCCCCTGTAAATCAGAGGAGACCTCAACTTCAGAGGAGCCTATATCCCGGCCTGACGCACTGAGAAGACGCTGCCATTCCCTGCACGCAGAGAGCCCAGCTTCCAGCTTCCAGTGATCTGACTTCCCTTGCGGGGTGTTGGAGTTCGAGTCCGGCAAAGAGATTCCAACCTCTCTCATTCTTCAGGTATGGAGCTGATAAGAACCTAGAGGGACTCTTGGCATACTTGGCATACTAGGCATACTAGGCTTAAACATACTATTAGTATACCATAGTAAGGAATACTTTACCTACTTCATACCTCGTCCTACACTTAGGTTAGGTACATTGGGGTAGAACTAGCTTAGCACCGCATCGTATGAGTACTCGCATTTTTAGTCTGTGTTATTTATGTAACAGCATTTCTACTAAAAGATAATGCTATCGCAGTATTATTTATTTCTACTGCTCACCCTGTACATTATTTATCTCGCATACTGTCTTATGATTGTAACAGCACATTATACTTACACCAGAAACAAGACTGTTCAATAAATCTTTTATTGAAAACACCCGTCTATTATTTCTGTGTAAATCTGAGGAAAACTAAGCATGCACGATTGAGCTGAGTGAAATAGTTATCTAGTGTTTCCACGACTCTGGGACACGTTCTGATTCTAAAAGGGAAACATATTGGTCATGTTTTGCGGCTGCCAGAAACTACTCCCTTCTTGTTGTCAAGGAGTTTCTAGTGGCCTCTGAGCTAGCTGGTACAAGTAATTAAGTTTAATATACTCGATAGGGACATACTGACCTCAGTCCTATGTCAAACCTATAGGATATATTATTCCAATGCGCAGAGCCTATTAGGGAAATAGGAGCTACACTACATGGCGCCCAACGGTTTGGTAAGGCGGTAATTCAACGTTAGATACTGAGTAACTCAGCCGTGCTATTTTTCTCTCAAGACCCCTACCCATATAGTCCAAAAGACGTCTGGAGTGGGCAGGGTTTAGTATCCACCAAGGCTACATAGGGAAGTACCCTATATATTAGATGTTTGGTTTGCTCAACGTTGAAGGATACAGTGTTCCAAAATATTGTGCACCTTATCTTTGTTCCCTTGAAACTTGTTCTACATTTTTCAAGCAACAAAAATGCCTGACGGTGACAATGAAACCGGAAACGGTGGAGCTGCGGCTGATCAAGCCCAAGCAGCACTTTTTAATAATACAGGTTTAAATGAAACCGAGGAGGATGTTATAAACATCCCTCAAAACATAAGAAGCGACTGCAACGCATACAAAACGCCTCCGCACGCCTGATCCTCGATGTACCACGCCACAGCCACATCACCCCCCACTTGAGGAACCTGCACTGGCTCCCCGTCGACAGGAGAATCTCCTTCAAACTCCTCATCCACGCACACAAGGCACTCCACAAGACTGGCCCAGCCTACCTCAACAGACGACTCCTCTTCTACGTCCCCAACCGCCAACTCCGCTCCGCCGACCTCTCCCTCGCCACCGTCCCTCGCATTCGAAGAACTACCACCGGCGGCAGATCCTTCTCCCACCTCGCCGCCAAGACCTGGAACACCCTTCCACTAAGCCTACGACAGACCCAAGACCTGCTGACCTTCAGGAGGCTACTCAAGACCTGGTTGTTCGACCAGTAGCAGCACCCCACCCCCTTTTTTTCCCTAGCACCTTGAGACCCTCGCGGGTAAGTAGTGCGCTTTACAAATTCTGTGATTGATTGATTGAAGAAGAGCCATAACTCTAAAACTTATAAAACATGGCCTATCGCCAAGAGGAGGTAGAGCAGTTTTCGTGATAGAGGCACATGAATCCTTTCAGACAGAGGTATTCTATTCATGGGTACTACTTCCTGAATGCAATCCAACATCACAAACATTTCACTTCTACAAAGAAGATGATCTACCAGAGGAATACTTTCCTTTCGAGGATATAGAAATTCCATTAACATACCAGGAGCATCAGCTCTGGTTTAAAGGCGCCCTAAAACATCACAAAAACATCACCAGGCTCGGTCCACTAGGTAGACCAGGAGCAACATGGCCGATTTTAGCCGGCTACACACCTCATCCTGAACTGGATATAATGACACATGAGGAATTATATACTCAAATAAAAGAGTTAATAAAAATTTACAGACAATTGGTCCAATATGTCATGCGGACTTTTACAGTCCGACCACCATTGACATATCCAAATCCAACTCCCCAACAGGGGAATACACTAAAAATCACACCACAGACTCTCAACTCAGTCATGGGTAAAATGCCCACAAAACGTGAGCAAATTCCATTTTGGATAGCTCAAAAAAATACTCAAATCGAAGCAGTATTTCCAAATACTAGCCCGCATGAGAAACACAGAATCCTAACAATCAGTTTACCAATGGGGATCACACCACAACTGGAAGACTGCACCACTTGGCGGTCAGTCTTTGCTGCTATCTACACTAAAACACATGGCATTCCGTCAATAGCGGTAATACCTGATGTCCTCAAACAAATTCAAAATGAATACGGGGCAGAGCCTGCTCTAAATTTAGGTATGAAATTACTGAAAAATTTCGAGCAAGTCTCAACAATAATATTATCTAATATTAAAGGAGAGGCAGCAGCAGTTGTGATCCGCCAAAAATTTAGGGAATTCGATGTTACAGAACATCAAACTGAGCTACCCAGAATAATAGAACAATCCTATGCAGAATTAGGCAGAGATAGTTTGGGTGGAAGACCAGTGAAGCCGAAGCTATCTGAAAGTCCTGAGAAGGACACAATTAAACAAACTCCTACATCTTCTAAAAAGAAGTGGGAAACTAATAAACAAAATTCAAACGAGAAGCGTTCTCAATCCCGAGGTAGGTCTCCTCAAAGGAGCCCTCTGAAAGGAGGTATAACCTCAGGAATAGGGATAATTTGAGAAAACCTGACAGGTATCATGATACTGATACACGTTCCTCTCGTCCCTTTCAGATCTCACCACAGACTTCGGAAAGAAGAGGACGGACGGAACACAGAGAAGAACACGTGACATCGAAAGACGACAAACATGCTCCAAAAACTAAGGCTAAACCTCAATTCTCCAAAAAGAAAGTAGCAGGTCTAAAGATTAGACATGCCGAGAATACTGAGAACACAACTCAAGAACGGAGAATGGGCTCAGACCATGCTGGACAGTGCAGCAGAAGTCACAATAGTTCGCCAGAACCTGAGGGAACTTCTGGAGATAGTGGACTTTAATGAATACATTAAAGTAGAGACTGTAGACACCAGGGTTAGTACTCCACAAAGGTTATTTGAAATAACACTCCGGATGGAGGGAGACAAACCTAGACAGGTGAAAGCACTTTTTTGGGACAGACTATCAAAGGGCTATGACATACTTCTAGCAGAAAAAGACTGGCCACCACAATTTGTCAGGGAGTGCCCACATGGCGAGGACATTATTATGCCTGCCTTCTCCAACCATATTCCAATTAACTTAAAATATACATATGCCAGGAAATGGGCAGTAGCCCAGGCCCCAGCATTATATAAAAATCATGTAGGATGGGATGTGGATTCACCTCACCATAAAATACATCTGAAACATGAACCTACTGCACAACGGCAGTACCCTATAAAGCAAGAAGCTAAAAAACAGGTCAGGGAGATCTTAGATCAACTTGAATATCAAGGGGTGATTGAAACATGCACCTCCTCAATGAACAATCCTTTGTTTCCTGTCTCCAAACCAGACAATACATATCGTCTAGTTTTGGATTACAGACACCTAAACACTTGTTCTAAAACTTTTGCAGTGCAAAATGCACAATGCACATAGCACAGCATTAATGAATAACATTGTGCGTAAAAATATAAAACAACATTAGACATCTCAAATGGTTTCTTTTGTCAAAACATAGCACCTGAAAGCAGGTACTTAACAGCATTCTCCATAATGGGGACCCAGCGTCACTTTTGTCGACTCCCACAAGGGTTAAAGAATAGCCCCGGCTTATTCTCAACGAGGGTAATGGAGTTAGTACAAATTTATGACAATGAGGCATTGTCTTATGTCGATGACATCTATCTGACAGACGATGACCTGGATAAACACTTGAACAGGGTGAGCACCATTATATTGGGTTTCGCCTCTGAGGGTTACAAGTTCAACTTTAAAAAGTCCAGAATTGCCCATCTCAATGTCCTATTTCTAGGATATGAGCTTTCAAGTGAAGGCAAGAGCTTGGCAGCTAACTTTTTAGAAAAATGTGCACTGCTCCAACCTCCAAAAACGCTAAAAAACTTACAATCCATCCTGGGTTTCTTAAATTTTGGAAGAACATACATTCTGAACTATGCAGAAAGGGTTAAACCTCTCTACGCATTAATCAAACCTGATTTTTCATTCAGAAACTGGACACAAGAACACACAGAAATCTTGCGTTCACTACAAGCTAACATGTTAGCAACAAATCACTTACAAACACGCGTAAGTGAACGCAATTTGGTGATCCGAATAATTTCGGGTCAATGCGGATTCACCTATTTAACTTTCAATGAGGGTGAGAAAATCCCAATAGCGTATAAATCACACTTGTACACACAAGTGGAAATGCGCTTCAGTTCAACTGAAAAAATTCGGACAGCAGTTCAAACCGCTGTAGCCCAAGGGAAACGCATTATTGTCGTAACCCCAGTACCTGCTTTAGAAGCGGTTACAAAAGCTAGCATTCCAAATGCTAAAGCATTGCATCCAAGATGGATACAATGGGTTAATTCTCTTGCTGCAACTGATGTTGAATATGTTTTTGATCCAGATTTAAAAACACAAGCATTCCTGCAGTATGAACATGAATGTCCCCTGCCTACTGAAATTCTGCCTCTCGATCAGTACGAATTTATAATTTACACTGACGGATCCGCACAACCCGCAATAGGGAGTAAGCAAGCTTACAGTGCAGCGTGTGCTATCGTTAAAGGTCGCATGCGAGATGGCATCTTCAGACCTATGGTCACAAAAACGCAGTCTCTAGGAGATTGTACAGCTCAGCGAGCTGAACTACAAGCATTCAAACTGGCACTTGAAATTACAGATCGCGAATTCCCCACACTAATCGTGTGCGATTCTTTTTACTGTGTGCAGTCGTATAATGAATATATACAAAACTGGCTTGAAAATGGTTTCAAAGATGCGAAAGGTGGCACAATAAAGCATAAACTGCTTTGGGAACAAGTAGTTCAGTTGAAAAACGAACTACCAAAGGCTCACGTGATCCACACACTGAGTCATCAACGTGATGGCGTTCACGTTGCAGGGAATTCATTGGCTGACGAAGCCGCAAAGGGGGCTGTGCAAACGGCTTCCGTTGCTGCGATCACTCGTTCAAAAACAAAATAGACCGTGAGATAATGTTGGCTGTCAAGGCTTCAAGCAAAGGCAGCAGTGCAGCGTTACCAAAAAAGTTTCCACTCAAGTACTCTTATGTAATTGATGCGAACAACGTTCCTTTTGCTCGAATCCCTGGAGTGGGGGATAGGGTAATTCCAAACAAGGAACGCAGATTAGGACTAATCCTAGCAGCACACGATGGGATAGCTTCTGCACATGCAGGTGTTTCAGCAACCGTATCTTTACTCAAGCAAAGATATTGGTGGCCTGGCTTTCGGAAACAAACTAAAAACTATGTTTTAGAATGCGATATTTGCCAACAGATGAAAGTCTCAACAGTGAAACGCCCTGCGCAGACACCCCTGTTAATTTCAGACAAACCATTAGCTTGTGTTTACCTGGACCACTGCGGTCCCTTGCACAGGGACGGTAATTATAAATATATCATGGTTGCAGTGGATTCATGCTCTAGGTTCCTATGGTTATGGCCTCAGCGCTCAGCTGACGCTCGAACTGTTATAAAAGATTTGCGAGTCTTTATCGGCATATACGCAATAGGCAAGCTACATTCTGACCAGGGTCCTGCGTTTAGCTCTCGGGCTTACAAAGAAGCCATGGCCAGTCTGGGCGTTGCATTGCGGTACTCCTCTCCATTCCATCCTGAGGGAAATTCGGTTGTGGAAAGGAAAAACCGGGACATAAAGCAGACTATAACAGCTAGAGTATTAGGCTCGGGTGATGGGTGGGTCAAACACCTTAGTGGCGTACAGCGTGCAATGAACAATCTGCCAAGAAGTTCTCTAGGGGGGGTCACTCCATATGAGGTCCTATTTGGGACAAGAATGTGGGTACCAGACTTAGAAAACGTAGGCACAGTGGTGGAAAATAAACCCTTTGATATCAAAGATCGTTTGGCTGTTTTACAGGACTTAAACAAACTAAGAACGAAACAAAGCAACGTGTTCCTACAGCCAACCACCACTGGGGATCAACCGGCTGTCCCAGCAAGGCCTGTCTGGATTCCAAAAGTTGGGGATCTAGTCAGAGAAAAATTGCGGACAAGAAGGAATTTGGACCTTCTTACAGACAACCAGTACCTGTCCTAGCAGTTCAAGGAACAAGAACAGTAATACTGCCGCCCCTTGCTGGAAGAAAGGAGAAAAGATTTGTGTCCATCGACCTCATCAAACCACAATATGTGGCCAATACTAAATAGTAGGCCTCGTGGACTCCGACCTAGTAGCAAACGCACTCCTCTCGCTACTATCCAAGAGGTTCATACTGAAAGACTGATAACAATCGAGAATTCAGCAGAAACAGATGAAGGACTAAGCAACAATGCTATGGAAATCATCCCTCTTGAAGAACAAGTAACAGTTCGTCCAAATACACCTGTCTACACCAATGTGGCACATGATGAACTGGTTCCAGTGATTTCTACAAATCCTGATGCAATTTCAACAATTGATAGAACTGCTTCTGGCTATTTCATAAACTTTGATACGTTCTCAGAAGATCCAAGTGAACCTGAAACGACGCCAGCAACATTCAAATTCAAGCAGCAAATACAAGACTTTCTTCACTCTCTGAAAAAGACTTATTTGGTTTCTCCATGGATTAAACTCTGGATTATATCTGGACTTTTTGTTTTCCTGCTCTGGCTAGCTTTGGTTACAACTGTGAGCGTGCTTATTAGTGGCAGATACATCCATGCGAACACTGAAAACAAAGACGTAAACGTACTTTTGAAACCTCATAAATCTTCTCATCGTGAAGCAAGAGACTTGTCATCAGTGAACATCACAGCTGTTCCTATACACGATGGTATAGTGTGGGACAAAACAGATTTTGATATCTTTGGTCCGACGGAAGAATTGAACATTCCACATTTGTTTAAAATTTCACTAAGTGATCTAATCTCGTCCAGTACCTATTCTGATGATTGGGACTTTGAGACTGTGACAGACATTATGTTTGACCTTGAAAAATCTGCTGCATTTTCTAAAAATGAATATTTAGAGGGTTCATCAGACTATGAACAACTGTATTGTTATAACCACTATGGTCATCATTATTTGCATAAATCTGCATATCCAAGAAATGTGTTTATGTTTAACCAATGGGAACATTGTCCTACACCACCTAAAGGTAGTTCAAAAACATTTGCCAGTAAGTTTCCATATTTTTCAGGTTACAATACATCTGATCCAGAAATGTTTTACTATAAAAATGTAAACAAGACAGGTATGAAAATTATGTTAACGAATACAAAACAGATTTATTCTGCATTATTTAATGCCCAACTGTCTAGACAGGGTTTCGACTTTTGGAAAGACACAATAGACACAAAAACTTTGTGGGGTACTAAAGAATGGCAAGTGCAGGGGATAGAAGCTTTATTTAGAGCATGCATCATCCCTGAACAAATAATGTTTTTGAACGAAACAATCCAACAAACATCTTGTCTTGGATTAGCCAAGATCAAAGAGATGAACACACCTTCTGTACCAACTCCTGCAAAAACTAACGAAACACAGGCAGTGGTTACAGTTGACAATATACTACAACTCAACAGATCAAATCCTGATTGGAAAAAATGGTTGATCTGGCCCACAGACACGAATAACTGTCAGGAAAGATTCCTGAATAAAACTCAGGGTTTTACCATTCATAGGCCAGACCCAAGATACGTCCAAAGACAACATCCGGGGGTAGTAACAACATACAGTGTAGGGAAATTATGCCTCGATTGGCTGCATACATCTACACTACAGGATGTGAAACAACACTTATCCTTACTTGCAAACGACGCAGATCTTAGGGATTTCTTGCTTGGACCAAGAAAACCGCGTCAAAAACGTTTCATATATGCCGGCATCTATGCTGCTTACAATGAAGCATGGAAGGTGTCACAGATAGAGGCCGCAGAACGAATACGTGAACTTGATCGTATTAATTTAGAGAAATCACTCTCTGTGGTCGACAATGGGTTAACAAATTTGTCCTCCAGAATATATTCATTGAATGGCATTGTATCCTCTGCTATCGACATACTAGAACAAGATTTGGCGATGTTACAACAAGGCCAATCGCAATTACGTTCTATTATGTTATTAAGCTGGACGCTGCAATCTTTGCGAGCGGGCTATGTGCCTTGGCGTTTCATCAACACAACGGCTCTGTTTGCAGAATACAATCTAACTGATAAACAGATCGAAATGGCACAAAGAGGAGCAAAGTATACAGTGCTGAGCATTGAAAAACTGGAAAAGTTACCATTCACGGTGGCAGAAAAACCAGCTACAGAATGGCTTATTCATGGCAAAAATCACACTACCTGTGACTACTTTTCAGTTTCAGTATTGCCTCAGACAAATGCAAGCAGGCACATATGAAAGGTTGGGTAAGGAATACATTAAGACATCTTGGGCTTTACCGTATACATATAGATGTTGGAGCAGGGATCGTGAAGTGTTTTTAAGCGGTAAAAACTGTAAACGTGCACTAAGCGGTTCACTTGTATGTCAAGACATTTCCTTGCACGGGGCTTGTAATGGTTCTGTGGCAAATTTGTCTTGCCATCAGCAGGGTACACCAGCTGCTGTGATTAATCCAACGTTCGGACAACTTTCTAATGGGAGTTACCTCATGTTGAATGATCAGAGTTGCTGTGGCATGCTGCCAGGCATCCCATATCTAGTAACGGTCAACTCCAAGGTCACTTGCTGTATGCAAGTATTGTTTGCCCCAATAGACACAGTCAGGGAGTCGCCTCTATGGCCTTCGCTGAACGTCTCTTTTATAAGATTTGATACTTTAAGCAGAATGAAAGCCATGCTTTTACAACAAACAGTGCCTTTGACCTCGGCCAAAGAAACCTATGATCTGCAAATTGCAAGGACTTCGGCTGAGATACAGACTTTAATACGTACAAGCTGCCCTATACATTTCGTGGAAATGATAGGACGAATTTTCAACATGTCTGATACAACAGGAATTGTACATGTATTTAAGGGCATCTGCTCGGGTCTGTTAGCACCTTTCCAGGCAATACTCGGAATCATCCCAAACTTTGCACATTCGGTGTTTGGTGGCATACCATTAATTCTAGCACTTGTTGCCGGAATTCTATTTCTCTTCCTGCTATTGCGCTATGGCCAGCCAATTCGCCGACATCACTCCGAGCGACATGGAGAAAGCTCTCCTTGAGCGAAAGTGCCGTGAGCAAATAGTACAGCTTTTGGGCATAAATCGTCTACGGGACCTTAATACCACGTGGTTCCTGTCATTTAGACCAATCTGGCAAGATTGCATCTTACCTGTTCTACGATGCCTGCTATGCGGTGTAGAATGCGTGTTGGGCACCTGTCTAACATTTCCATCGGATGCGCCAACGGACGTCGATACTCTGCTGGACCAGATAACGGCCCATGCTATGTGTTGTCCCCAGCGGCTTCCTATCCTGATGACAGCATTCATTGAGATCTCACAGATGCTTCCGGCTGCTGCTGAGAGTACGAGAAAGAACTACAGGCACACAGGTAACAACGGACGCGAACATTGCGACAATTGAAAGCAATGCTTCACATCTCTGTGCGATTAACCTGCTTCACGAGGTGTTCCAACTCACACCAACTACAGTGGATGATGTTTTGTCTATAGAAATAGATGATCTAATGTTTACACCAGACCCGTAAACTGACTCTGATTCAGCATACAGTGTTCCAGAAATACAGCAACAATTTGGCCTTCATTTTTCAAAAACTTGGAACTCTACCAAAATTGAACTTTTTCCCATTTTTTCGAACGAAAATGGTACTTCAATCTGCTTAAAGTAGAACTAGCCTTATAGTACAGACTTGGCGGTCCTTCCACAGACATTTAGTCATCTTATGTGTCTAAAAACAGTTCATTTAATTTTCCTGACATGAAATGACTTTGATTTTTGAACAAACTTATCGATCATTTTCTGTCACATGTAAATATTACTGCTTATTTCATTCCAATTGCATTTATTTTTAACTTTATGCCTGAAATGATAAGCAATGCTTCGAATGTACAGTACCTTTCGCATTCTAATATGTTTTTTTTAAATGCCTTTTTAAATGGTTTTATGAAATATTTTAGAAATATGCGGTACTCCATTTTTATGTTTAGCATTTTAAATGTTTAGCATTTATGTATTATCGTATACACGAAAGTGGAGTGGGTGTTGTATTCCTCTTAGGGTGTCCATAACGGGCTTTCCAATATCATGTCCTTATATAGGCACAATTCGCCCTGCCCTTATATAGGCATAGAATCCCAGGCCTTATTTAGGCATTAAACCGTGCACTCCAAATACAGGCATGGTCTCTGACATCCGTCCACCCTAACGTCACAACGAGTTCATGAAGAACAGACCCTTAGGCTGCGGGAGTTTCCCTAGCCCAGGACTATTGATTTCTTCAAGGCCTCATCTATTATGCATGAACCATTATTCCTTAGGGGTTCATCCATGACGTCTTTCGTTGTCCAATTCACGTCAATGCTAACATTCCTAAGGTACTCTCAGGTATAAATATACCTTCCCTAGCCCCTGTAAATCAGAGGAGACCTCGACTTCAGAGGAGCCCGTATCCCGGCCTGACGCACTGAGAAGACGCTGCCATTCCCTGCACGCAGAGAGCCCAGCTTCCAGCTTCCAGTGATCTGACTTCCCTTGCGGGGTGTTGGAGTTCGAGTCTAGCAAAGAGATTCCAACCTCTCTCATTCTTCAGGTATGGAGCTGATAAGAACCTAGAGGGACTCTTGGCATACTTGGCATACTAGGCATACTAGGCTTAAACATACTCTTAGTATACCATAGTAAGGAATACTTCACCTACTTCATACCTCGTCCTACACCTAGGTTAGGTTAGGTACATTGGGGTAGAACTAGCTTAGCACCGCATCGTATGAGTACTCGCATTTTTAGTCTGTGTTATTTATGTAACAGCATTTGTACTAAAAGATAATGCTATCGCAGTATTATTTATTTCTACTGCTCACCCTGTACATTATTTATCTCGCATACTGTCTTGTGATCGTAACAGCACAATATACTTACACCAGAAACAAGACTGTTCAATAAATCTTTTATTGAAAACGCCCGTCTATTATTTCTGTGTAAATCTGAGGAAAACTAAGCATGCACGATTGAGCTGAGTGAAATAGTTATCTAGTTTTTCCACGACTCTGGGACATGTTCTGATTCTAAAAGGGAAACATATTGGTCATGTTTTGCGGCTGCCAGAAACTACTCCCTTCTTGTTGTCAAGGAGTTTCTAGTGGCCTCTGAGCTAGCTGGCACAGTAATTAAGTTTAATATACTCGATAGGGACATACTGACCTCAGTCCTATGTCAAACCTATAGGATATATTATTCCAATGCGCAGAGCCTATTAGGGAAATAGGAGCTACACTACAGGACCTTCCACAGGAGTGGTGTGCCCTCATGGCAGTGTGTAATCTGGTGACATTGCGTGGGCCTGTGTTGTGTAAGCATGTCTGTGCGTGTTCCCTTCCCTTTTCCTACGCAGGCTGTGTCCCTAGGGATGTTCCTGTTTGTGATGCTTGCTGAGTTGTTCTGTGTTCATCCAGCATCTTGGACCTGGTTTCTCTGTGATGTGGGTGCATGGCAAACTAATGTTCATGAGGTTGTCATCCCAGGTTGTCTTTGTTGTCAGTGCTGGGGATGTGGGAAAACGCAGATGGGACACATTCAGGATTCCCCTTGGCACTTGTTGTTTACACGAGTAATGTGATTTACAGTTTGTGTTAGCTTACAGTGATTGTGACACGTTGTGTGTGTGACTGCTGCCACTCCTCAGGGTCAGAGCTGCAATGTTGGTAGTTGTGTACGTGTGTTCTTCGTGTGTCACCTTGGCTTCTTCATTGGTGTGTGACTATGGCCAGGATCCCATTGATTGTGGTGGATTTCACATCATGCCCATGTACAGCATACTGTGCTGTGTGTCAGACATTGACAAGTCTTGTTGACTGGCCATGTGTGATGGGTTTCTGCACCTTGGTTCCCACCACCACCCCTGGTATTGTCATGGGTGCATGTGCAATGTCACCAGTCCATGTGAGCTTCACTGCTGCACATTGGTGGAGATCAGGGTGTGTGGTGTGTAGTGTGTGCAAAAGTGAGTTGTTGCATGGCCAGACCCCTACCTCCATATTGGCCTTGGCTGGCAGGCCGTGCTGATTGATTGGAGCTTGTGTAGGTGTGATGGTAGTTAGTTGCTCAGGACACATGGCTGGGGTTCACAGTGTGAACGACATCTAACATTGTCATCACAGTGGGATTATCATGCAGGCTAGTGTCAGCACAATATGGGGTCCCTGGGGGTAGTGCTGTGGTGGGTCTGTCTCTTGCTGTGTTAGTTGCTGTTCCTACAAGCTTGTGTGACATGTGTAATTTGTGCTCCCTCTCATCTAACAATGCCTGATTGCCCACATAGGGGATTTGGATCCATGAGTTACTTTTGTGTGGCACTGTATGTGCATCTGTGTAATTGGTATTCAGGCCTCATCATGTGTTGTGTGGTTGCCTGGGGACACTGGCACCCCCTCACCTGTCGTGTTTGATGTGCAGTGTGGGTCTGCCTGTTTGTGCATCTGCACCACTGCATTGGCATATCTTTAGTGTGCTATTGGCTGTATGTTGTTTGGTGGGTTTCACCTGCTGTCCCTGGGACTCCTAGGTCATCTGTCAGCACAATGATCATTGTTTGTGTGTCCCATTGCTGCCATGGTATGTTATTTGTTCACCTCACATCTACAGTCTCCACAGGGTATCTACATGTGTGTGCCCATTGGTGCAAATATGTGGCTCTGCATTATGATGGTCACTTCTGTCATTGTGTCATTGATGGATGTTGACAGTGTCAGCCCCCATGGGTGATGTTTGTCTGCACATGGCCAAAGGTATGTCTTATTTGCACTGCACTGTTTGCCTCACACAATCTATGTTGCTATGGGACACAAGCACTACTTTGCCACTGATGTGTTTGTTGTTCTGTGACCAGGAATCATCCATGCAGTTTGGCAGTTGCAGCTTTTTCAATGTCAACACTTACATTTTGGTCACTGTGATGATGGGGGTTGGACCCCATTGCCACAATGTTCAAAATGTGCTTCAGCTATGGACCCCACACTTACCTTTTGGTCACTGTGATGATGGGTGTTTAGACCCCATTGCCACAATGTGCAAAATGTGCTTCAGCTATGGACCCCACACTTACCTTTTGGTCACTGTGATGATGGGGGTTTAGACCCCATTGCCACAATGTTCAAAATGTGCTTCAGCTATGGACCCCACACTTACCTTTTGGTCACTGTGATGATGGGGGTTTAGACCCCATTGCCACAATGTGCAAAATGTGCTTCAGCTATGGACCCCACACTTACCTTTTGGTCACTGTGATGATGGGGGTTGGACCCCATTGCCACAATGTTCAAAATGTGCTTCAGCTATGGACCCCACACTTACCTTTTGGTCACTGTGATGATGGGGGTTGGACCCCATTGCCACAGTGGTCATGGTCTGCTTGCATTGTGGGGGCCACACACATTATGTGTGACACATGTGATAGGGGTCACATTGTATGTTCAAAGTCATGTTCAGTGTTGTAGGCATTTGACACAGTCTACACACGCTTGTCATGGTGTTGGGGGATGTCTTTTGTTGCATTCCTTATGTTGGTGTGTGCTTGTTGTGTCATGCATTAGCCATCCTGTGAGTGGGGGTGTTGTTGGTGGTAGGCATCCTGCCCCCATGGGTAGAGGTGGTAGTAGTGGTAGGCATCTGGCACCCCCTGAGTAGGGGTGGTAGTGGTGGTAGGCATCGAGCCCCCATGGGTAGAGGTGGTAGTAGTGGTAGGCATCTGGCACCCCTGGGTAGGGGTGGTGGTAGTGGTGAGGCATTGAGCCCCCATGGGTAGAGGTGGTAGTAGTGGTGGGCATCCAGCCCCCATGGGTAGAGGTGGTAGTAGTGGTAGGCATCCAGCCCCCATGGGTAGAGGTGGTAGTAGTGACAGGCATCCAGCCCCCATGGGTAGAGGTGGTAGTAGTGGTAGGCATCTGGCACCCATGGGTAGAGGTGGTAGTAGTGGTAGGCATCTGGCACCCCTGAGTAGGGGTGGTAGTGGTGGTAGGCATCCAGCCCCCATGGGTAGAGGTGGTAGTAGTGGTAGGCATCCAGCCCCCATGGGTAGAGGTGGTAGTAGTGGTAGGCATCCAGCCCCCCATGGGTAGAGGTGGTGAGTAGTGGTAGGCATCCAGCCCCTGAGTAGGGGTGGTAGTGGTGGTAGGCATCCAGCCCCCATGGGTAGGGGTGGTAGTAGTGACAGGCATCCTGCCCCCATGGGTAGAGGTGGTAGTAGTGGTAGGCATCTGGCACCCCTGAGTAGGGGTGGTAGTGGTGGTGAGGCATCCAGCCCCCATGGGTAGAGGTGGTAGTAGTGGTAGGCATCCAGCCCCCATGGGTGGAGGTGGTAGTAGTGGTAGGCATCTGGCACCCATGGGTAGAGGTGGTAGTAGTGGTAGGCATCTGGCACCCCTGAGTAGGGGTGGTAGTGGTGGTAGGCATCCAGCCCCCATGGGTAGAGGTGGTAGTAGTGGTAGGCATCCAGCCCCCTATGGGTAGAGGTGGTAGTAGTGGTAGGTATCCAGCCCCCCATGGGTAGAGGTGGTAGTAGTGGTAGGCATCCAGCCCCCCATGGGTAGAGGTGTTAGTAGTGACAGGTATCCAGCCCCCCATGGGTAGAGGTGGTAGTAGTGGTAGGCATCCAACCCCCATGGGTGGAGGTGGTAGTAGTGGTAGGCATCTGGCACCCCTGAGTAGGGGTGGTAGTAGTGGTAGGCATCCAGCCCCCATGGGTAGAGGTGGTAGTAGTAACAGGCATCCAGCCCCCATGGGTAGAGGTGGTAGTAGTGACAGGCATCCTGCCCCCCATGGGTAGAGGTGGTAGTAGTGGTAGGCATCTGGCACCCCTGAGTGGGGGTGGTAGTGGTGGTGGGCATCCAGCCCCCATGGGTAGAGGTGGTAGTAGTGACAGGCATCCAGCCCCCATGGGTAGAGGTGGTAGTAGTGACAGGCATCCTGCCCCCCATGGGTAGAGGTGGTAGTAGTGGTAGGCATCTGGCACCCCCTGAGTAGGGGTGGTAGTGGTGGTGGGCATCCAGCCCCCATGGGTAGAGGTGGTAGTAGTGACAGGCATCCAGCCCCCATGGGTAGAGGTGGTAGTAGTGACAGGCATCCTGCCCCCATTGGTAGAGGTGGTAGTAGTGACAGGCATCTAGCACCCCCTGGGTAGGGGTGGTGTTAGTTGTTGGCATCCAGGCCCCTATATGTATATGTGGCATTGGTGATGGACATCCCGCCCCTATGGTGCTGCTGTTGCTGGTGTAAGTAATTTCTGCATCCCTCTGTGTGTGTGTGATATGTCGGGTACGTGTAGTTTGTTTTTGTGGTTGGTGTCTGACTTACCTTCTGCGCCGTACGCGTCCGTGCCTGTTCCGGTAATAGATGTAGAATATTGGTAGGATCGGCACGATGGTATTCATGGTTGGTTCGTCTCGTTCGTCTTTCTCTTTGCTTCGCCTCGTCCTCGTCGCTGGCGTGTTCGTCTCGTAGCCGTGGATCGTCTTGTGGCGCGAATCGGAGCTTATGTGCGCCTCTCCCGGATGCTTTGACGTGCCGTGCGTAGCGACGGGTTCGGCGCGTACGGAAGCGTCCAGCCCCCATGGGTAGAGGTGGTAGTAGTGGTAGGCATCTGGCACCCATGGGTAGAGGTGGTAGTAGTGGTAGGCATCTGGCACCCCTGAGTAGGGGTGGTAGTGGTGGTAGAGCATCCAGCCCCCATGGGTAGAGGTGGTAGTAGTGGTAGGCATCCAGCCCCCTATGGGTAGAGGTGGTAGTAGTGGTAGGTATCCAGCCCCCATGGGTAGAGGTGGTAGTAGTGGTAGGCATCCAGCCCCCATGGGTAGAGGTGTTAGTAGTGACAGGTATCCAGCCCCCATGGGTAGAGGTGGTAGTAGTGGTAGGCATCCAGCCCCCCATGGGTAGAGGTGGTAGTAGTGGTAGGCATCTGGCACCCCTGAGTAGGGGTGGTAGTAGTGGTGAGGCATCCAGCCCCCATGGGTAGAGGTGGTAGTAGTAACAGGCATCCAGCCCCCATGGGTAGAGGTGGTAGTAGTGACAGGCATCCTGCCCCCATGGGTAGAGGTGGTAGTAGTGGTAGGCATCTGGCACCCCTGAGTAGGGGTGGTAGTGGTGGTGGGCATCCAGCCCCCATGGGTAGAGGTGGTAGTAGTGACAGGCATCCAGCCCCCATGGGTAGAGGTGGTAGTAGTGACAGGCATCCTGCCCCCATGGGTAGAGGTGGTAGTAGTGGTAGGCATCTGGCACCCCTGAGTAGGGGTGGTAGTGGTGGTGGGCATCCAGCCCCCATGGGTAGAGGTGGTAGTAGTGACAGGCATCCAGCCCCCATGGGTAGAGGTGGTAGTAGTGACAGGCATCCTGCCCCCATTGGTAGAGGTGGTAGTAGTGACAGGCATCTAGCACCCCTGGGTAGGGGTGGTGTTAGTTGTTGGCATCCAGGCCCCTATATGTATATGTGGCATTGGTGATGGACATCCCGCCCCTATGGTGCTGCTGTTGCTGGTGTAAGTAATTTCTGCATCCCTCTGTGTGTGTGTGATATGTCGGAGTACGTGTAGTTTGTTTTTGTGGTTGGTGTCTGACTTACCTTCTGCGCCGTACGCGTCCGTGCCTGTTCCGGTAATAGATGTAGAATATTGGTAGGATCGGCACGATGGTATTCATGGTTGGTTCGTCTCGTTCGTCTTTCTCTTTGCTTCGCCTCGTCCTCGTCGCTGGCGTGTTCGTCTCGTAGCCGTGGATCGTCTTGTGGCGCGAATCGGAGCTTATGTGCGCCTCTCCCGGATGCTTTGACGTGCCGTGCATAGCGACGGGTTCGGCACGTACGGAAAGCGCATCGTACTTGTCGGGCCAGACGGGGCTGCATTTTGGCTTCCGTGCGACTCAATTCTGCGTTTCCGGATCCGCATCGGTCGGAGAACTGGACCTGTATTGGGTGAGTACGACTGGGTCGGGATTTGGGCAGTTGTGCGCATCGTACTTGCTCGTTCGGACGTATGTGCGAATCGGTCGGGAAACAGGCATTCGCCTGGCTTTTTTCCCGGCCGAATGGTATTAGGTGCGCCTCCGACCGGGATCGGAATCGACCCCACTGTCTCTTCAGTGGTGTGGGACTTCACAGGGGAAGAGATAGGACTGATTCGAGGAGTCGAGCCAGTCCGCATACAGATCAAGCCTAATACAGAGTTTCCAAGAACACCCCAGTACAACTTGACCCCGGAAACGGTGGTAGGAATTACACCTGTGATTGAGTCCATGATTGCACTGGGCATACTGAGAGAGATCATAGGAAGTCTGTGCAATTTGCCCATCATGGGATTGCAGAAGCCAAGCGGAAAGTGCCGCATAGTTCAGGATCTTAGGAAAATCAATGCCATTGTGATTCCATGTTGTCCTGTGGTACCGAATCCGTCTGTCATCCTATTTCAGATTCCTTGTGAAGCTGTCTGGTTCACCGTAATTGATCTGTGTCAAGCATTCTTCTCCATCCCATTGCATGAAGAAAGCCAATTTTTATTTGCTTTCCTTCTGGAGAATCGTGCCTTAATGTGGTGTTGTATCCTTCAAGGGTATACTGAAAGTCCATCTATCTTTAATCAAGTCTTAAAGAAGAAACCTCAAGACCTTGATTTTGCCCCGAAACACAGTGTTAGTCCAGTACATCGATGACCTCTTAATTGCATCTGAGACACAAGAAGCTTGCGGGAACGATACTATTGCCTTGCTGATACACTTGGCTGACAATGGACACAAGATGTCGCCGAATCAACTTCAGTACTGTCTGACAGAAGTTCAGTACTTGAGTCATCGTACTGAGAAAGGCAAGAGGAAGGTATCACCAGATTGAGTGGAGGTGATCATGAAAATGTATCCGTCTACTACACAGAAAGAGGTCAGGATGTTTTTGGGAATGATTGGCTACTGCTGACAATGGATCCCGAACTTCTCCTTGATGGCGAAGCCTTTCCAGTTGTTGACCCACAAAGATGTGAGCGATCCGGTACCATAGGATAACGACTGCTTAATTGCCTTCTTGGAGCTGAGAGAGTGCCTTTGTCGCACTCCGGCTTTAGGAATGCCTGACTACAACAACGTTTTTTCGCTGTTCTGTTACGAGAGGGAAGGTTGTGTTCTCTCTGTACTCACCCAGACACATGGGTGTGTCCGTAGACCAGTTGCCTATGTTTCAGCTACATTAGATCCTGTAGCTTCAGTGTTGCCCGGATGTCTCAAATCCGTTGCTGCAACAGGTGTCAGCATTGAAAGGTGCAAAAGTATTGTGATGGGTCATCCACTTACTATATACGTTCCATACTCAGTTGAACGTCTGATGACGAGAACCAAAACACAGCATTCAACTAATAACGGGTTGACAAGGTATGAGCAAATTCTGCTTGCAGCAGAGAATGTGACCTTAAAGCGATTATCTGTGTTAAACCCAGGACCTTGTTACCTGTTCCAAATGCTGATGGGGAAGATTGTGAAGACCATGACTGTCTGGATATTACTGAGCTTTGCACCAAAATGAGATCTGACATTGTTGATGAACCATTGTCTGACCCTGATCAAGTCCTTTTTGTTGATGGTTTATGTTTAAGGGACAATGAAGGTAATTTGAAAGCAGCGTTGCTATCTGTACCATTTCTGGAGTTGTGGAAGCTGCTTGTTTATAGGGAGAATACTCTGCACAAGTGGCAGAAATTATTGCCTTGACCCGTGCATGCCTTGTCTCTGAGCAAATCCGAGTCACCATCTATACCGATTATCAGTATGGTTTCAATGTGGTTCATGACTTTGGACAGCTATGACTGCAGAAAGGGTTCTTAACGTCATCAGGATCTCCCAAAAGGAATGGGGAATATGTGAGACAATTGTTGGAAGCCTTGCAATTACCAAAGGAAGTGGGAGTCATGAAGTGTGCTGCTCATGGAAGGGAGGATGACTTTGTCAATGGGGGAAACCGATACGCAGATGAAGTTGCTTGTTTTTGTGCCATACATGCATGTATCTTTAATAGGGAATTTGTTGGTGAGAGCACAGAGAAGACCAAACTCAGCATGATGCTAGCTATTGCAAAAACTTGGGATGAAGTGAGGTGGTTACAATTGGAAGCAACAGATCAGGAACAAGGCAGTTGGATCAGAGCAGGTTATGAAAAGGAGGAAGATGACATTTGGATTTCAACTGATGGTAGAGCATTGCTACCGGACTGTTTGCTGAGTCTAATGGCTAGACAGATTCATGGAGCAGCTCATATAGGGAGAGATGCAATGGTGAGATTTTTCAGGCAGACTTGGTTCAACCCGAGATTCCGTGTGATTGCTAACACAGTTTGCCATCGGTGTGTCACATGTCAACAAATGAATTCTGGAAAGAAAACTGTGGTTGCCTTGAGTCACATTGGTTGATTGGGGGGCAGTCCTTTCAATCCGATTCAGTTGGACTTTGTTGAAATGCCTGTGTGTAATAGATTGCAATACATTCTGGTTGTTGTGTGCATCTTTTCATGGGTGGAAGCTTATCTGACTAGAAGATGTAATAGCCTCACATTAGCAAAGTTCTTGTTGAGGGAGCTTATCCTGCGCTTCGGATTTCCAACTACATTGGAGTCGGATAGAGGAACACATTTTCACAGCGAGATCATGAAGTTGTTGTGTACCGCTTTAAATGTGGATCACAGACTGCATTATAGTTAAAGGCCAGAGGCATCAGGCATTGTGGAGCAGATTAATGGGACGCTAAAGGCGAGGCTGGCAAAAGTGTGTGCTTCGATATCTTTGAAATGGCCTGATGCGTTGCCCTTGGTTCTAATGAGTTTGCACAGCATTCCTTATAGAAGAACTGGGTTATCCCCACATGAAATTCTCATGGGGAGAGCGATGCGCTTACCTGCAGTGCCGTCCACAGCACTAATAAACATCACAGATGATTTGGTCCTTGATTACTTCAAGGGATTGGCTGATGTGATTCGTTCTGTGTCTCACCAGGTTGAAGCTACGATTGCACCGACATCAAAAGACGTCTGTGACGACCTAAGCCCTGGAGACTGGGTGCTAGTCCGAAAGCACGTAAGAAAGAACTGTCTTGACTCACGGTGGCCTGGACCATGCCAGGTGATATTGATTACAAATACTGCTGTGAAGTGCGGAGGTCTGCCGAACTGCATACACGCCTCACACACCCGACGAGTCTCAGGGCCTTTGGAAGAAACAGCTCCTCTCCCAGAAGCAATTCCAGCCGTGGCCGCAAGATCACCGGAGAGGGCAAGCCAAGCTGGGGGAGGGTTCCAGAAGAGGCTGGATACCCACCAGGTCGAGCTGATGTAGAGTCAAGCTACAAAAGGTCCAGGTATAGACTCTGAGGGAGATGGTAACATAGCGAGTGGTATAGAATCTGACTCAGCAGAAGAGACTGGTATGGAGATTGGTCATGTACAATCAAGGAAGAAAGAGGTTGCAAATGAATCGTGGTCTGTGAGACAGAAAGGATGAAACTTGAGATTTGCTTCTGAGAGAGAACTTGCACCAATAAGTGAATCATCTGAATCTGATCAGAGTGAGTCTGAACAAGCTCAAGGGAGCGTAAGGAGATCAAGGAGAGGAAGAGTGCCGTGTCAGAGATACTCCTCTCCCGAGTGGACTTATCTAACTACAAATGCAGGGGAGAGTGAGGTGTGAGACTTCGATACTGATTGTCGAGATCCTGCTGAGAGTTCCTCGAATAGAGGCTATTGCAATCTTGTCTTTGACTGTGCCTTATCCACCAAGGTTGAGTGGTTTACGGACCCTGATTTTGAAAGACATTGAATTCCCAAGCTTTGGAAATCAACCACCTTCTCAGGAGATTGCCGCACTCCGAGTTGAACTGTTACAGCGAGTCATCTATGAGATTGGCTATGATCCAATAAGGGATGTAAATTGAACTTTGAACTATAAATAAAATCTTGTTTGAAAGAAGATAACCTTGGCCAAAGTGGAAGAAGAACAAACATAGGGATTTTTCCTTTGGAAGAAGAAAGAGGGCTAGGGAAGCCTTCCAAGCTGTGTAAATACTGTGCCAAAGACTGTAAAAGAACTTTCCAAGATCCCAAAGAAAGCTGTTTGAGGACTTTGTTGTACAGAATTAAGAGGCAAAGGAAAGAGACTCTGTGTTGATCCTCTCACAGTTACAATCCAAGCCACCTTGAAAACCGAGTCTGGAAATTCGAATCGCAGGCACAAATGTATAATTGGCGCACTTATTGTAGGAGTAATTATAGTGATAGCTGTAGTCATTACTGAGTCCATTCTAAGTGCACAAAAAGCTGAGGTGCAGGGAGTGGGGCTACATGGGACATCCACACCTACCACAACTGCATCAAAAGAGGTTACATTAGGATCTGATAGAGGCTTAATAGAGAAAACTAGTCGCTTGCTACATGTGGACTTGTGTAAAGGTGATTACACACTGAGGGCCTTATTTTTGAGGTTTTGCCGTAAGGCAGGACAGCAGGAAAGCCTGCTGCACTGCCCTACGGCAAAAGAAAAGGTCAGGAATGCACCGTATCTATCAGATACAGCGCATTCCTGTCATTTTTCCCTGCGCTGGCGCACAATGGGCTGCTGTGCGCCAACGCAGGCACCTTTGCACCACAGTGCAAGGGTGCCTGCGTTGCGTGGATGATTTTTGTACAGGAAGGAAACCTTCCTGTACAAAAATAATCACAAGAGGTTTTTCCTCTTTCTATGTGTGCTGAAGAATGCAGCACACATATAAAAAGGAAAAATGAGGAGAAATAAAGATATTTCTCCTTGTTGTGTCTCCATTACGCCTCCCCTGGGGAGGCGTAAGTTTTTGGTGCTGCCTCAGATTTATGATTTCTCGTAAATCTGGGGCAGTGTCAAAAAGCCATGGATGTTGCTGGGAACCCCCAGGCAACACCCATTGCACGCCCCTTTAATGTAGAAAACTGCATTAAAAGGACCGATATTTATCAGGCAACAATACGCCAAAAAAAGTGGCTTAGTGCTGCCTGATAAATATCACGCAGGCTTCTGCGCCAGGGAACGTCACAAAAAGTGACGTTCCAGCGGTGCAAGGGGCCTCATAAATGAGGCCCTGAATGCTTATGTGAAATTGCTGTATGAGTATGTGTATACTATGGATGTGAGAGACTGTTATATGTGTATGCAATTGCCTGCTTTGGTCGAGGAGGGTATCCGGTATCATCACCTGCCCTTGACGTATGGTATGAGTTGCAGTCTGCTTCTTAGTATGTTTTATGGAAAGGGTTACTACAAGTATTATTTTTCCAATCTTGATTTAGTGCTTTCAGAAGTTCCAGTCTACAAACCTCTGAACAAATATGATTATTACAAGCAAGAAGAGAGAATGGGAAAGTATTTTGTATCCAGTCACACTAGACACCTCTTATGCGCATAGACACAGTATAACTTGCACATTAACAGACATAGAGAAGAAATTTGTAGATCAAGTAGAAGATATACATAGGGGTTTAACAGTCAAGCTTAATAGTAGGAAAGAAACCTTTTCAGTGGACCATGGAGGAAATAGCTCACAAGGCTATGGGGCGTTATGGTCCTTTAGCTCTAGATTGGGAACAACGAGGCAAGCTTTGCATTCGACAAGTACAGACATGTTATGACATCATTTTTGTGGGACAGAGTGTGTGCGAACATACATTTCTAATTGATGCTTCTTCAAAGAAATTCTTGCAAGAAGCTGTTCAAGTGGTGCCAAGTGTGTACTTTGTGGGAAAAATGCATATGTTCGTCTTCTGAACAAATGGTATGGTACATGTCACATGGCTGTTGTATTCCCAAACATATACCATGTGGAAGATTTGGAGAGTTTGGAAGGAAAGTCAGCCCATAGAGAGAAACGTGAAGCGACGAGTGCTGGTGAAATCGGGGGGGATATATTTGGAGCAATGATACCTAGTTTGGGAGTGGTATTAAATGACATCAAAATTAGAAGGCTGTCTACTATTGTGGATAAGTTGTCGGTTAATACAGCTCAGTCACTGTTGCTCATAGATGGAGAGATGGTTTCAATAAGGGCTATGGTGATGCAGAACCGTCTTGCTTTAGCTGTGTTACTAGCAAAAGAAGGCAGAGTCTATAGGATGCTGAAGGTCCAACAGTGTTGCACTTACATACCAGATAACAGTAAGGATCTGAGGAAATATATAAGTAACACCACTGATATACATCATGAGATACATGATTTGGCAACTGAGGGAATTTGGGATAAGATTGGGAAAGGATTTGGAAAAGTGGAAGTTGGTTTGCAAATCTCAGAAAGGGAATCCTTGGATATATTTTGAGGCCGGTAGTAAGTGTGGTCTGTGTTATCATTTTGTTGGGCATGGTAAGGGCATACAAATGGCACAAGTCGAGGCAATTGGAGAATTCCATTAGAGAGAGAGAAAAGAGAATGGAAAGACTGAAGGACAGTCATTATGAGAATCTTAAGCTATTGGAGGAATTCAGACTAGCTACAACATCAGTTTAGATCGGTCTACTCTACAGGGAGTTGGAGTATTGTGATGACACAGGTCATCAGATGGGGGACTGATGTAGTGCAAAATCCATTTTAATTTGTAGGGGTGCATTATAATCACACGTGTAGAACGCATCCACATACAATCTTTTGTAGTGTTAACCTAAGTGTTAGGATCTTGTAATGTAATAACATAATGTGATGTGTTTAGGCAAATACGTAGAATACGTGAAGAATTAATGTGGAAAATCAAATGTAACCAGCAGAAAACATTAACTGAAATCCTTGTGTTGTGTAACTGACAACCATTTATTATTGAATGTGTTTATTAATCGTGTCATTTTTATATGTAGAATATATTACCCAAATGTGCCTTGATTCCTATGCAACTTCGTAGACTCATGCTCCATTTCTCTTATGTTAGCTGAATCTTGCAGGCCCAAAATATATTTTCCCTGGAAGCTCTTGCATTATAATTATTAGCTGAATTTTATGTGCACTTTGGATTCTGCTCTTTCTCATGTTTGTGTTACAGGTGGAAGAAGCGCCCTGGTTAGTTAGAATAATGTCTTTGTTTTAGGAGTTAGGCAAGGAGAGAAGAGGATACATTGGGAGTTAATGCCGATAAGGACAACTGTTATATTTTCTCACCGGAGAAGGCCTGGGAATCAAGGTCATCTTGTTACTGTTCGGGAGCATCGCCGTCTTGTGAAAAAGTACCTATGAGAATGTGGTCTGATCGGATGGCGTGACCCGAAAGGAAGACACCTGTGATATTGGAATGTTGCAATTAGGAAGAGAGCCCCACTTCTTCTCTGCCTTTGGAGAGAGAGCATCTTAGAACAAGCTCTGTCTCAGTAGCTTCAATGTATTCTACACCCTCGTCTTGAGGTGACTGTATGTTAAGTTATTTTTGGCTTTGTAATAAATCAACTAACCTTACTTAGTAGTCTGTGGTTACTATGCGTAAAGAGAAACTAAAATTGAATTGATTGATATTGCTAACGATTTCTCTCCCCTCCACGCTTTCATGCTGAGAAAAAGTACCATCGACTTGAGGTTCTAGAGCAGATCTAGAACGTACGGCCCGGCCCCTTTAGTACCAACCTACACCTACTAATAAACCACCGTCCAACAGTTTCCCTTCTGCTTTATTCTTTTCCTTTATGTTGGCACTTTTTCAACAACAATTACATTTAATTGAAATGTGCCTCTTATAGCTACAAAATGGGTCAGTAATGGTCATTTATGCCATTTGGAAATAGTTGCATTTATATATTCTTAAATATGCTTATTCATATCATAACAGCTACAGTTGACTTGTATAATGACTGAATGATCAATCCTCTCTCAAATCATCTACAATTTTCCCGTTTGTGTCTTCACCAACCATAAAATTAAAATTCTCCTGTGCATTGAGGGTACTTGACCTGAAAGCATCCCCAATCAAGAACAACATACTTTATCTTAAAGACCTCACCCTCATTGAAACCTGGATCTCAATAATATACTGTATGTTGATCCTCACAAAGACTGAACCTATACACACGTTCAATAAAAACGTACAAAACTAGAATTCAGCAAAAGCTGTCTGACTTAAAACTGAATTGGTATCACACCCCAAATGTATTTTGTCAAAGAACATCTTTTAATCTTTTCAGTCTGGCTTTAATCTATCTAGATGTGAGGAGAAATTAGTCTTCAATAAGAGTCTTGAAATTCCTGATGAAAGTGTTAGAAAGAGCTGATGCTGCTATACTGGTCCTATTTGAACTTCCAGTGGTATTTGAGGCCATGGACGACATAATTCTATTTGCACGATTTTACAGTCAATGGTACAGATTTAAAGCTGATGCATTCATTTTGCCATATTTCTCCTCAAACCCATTGCAAATTAGTTGCTGGACTCCACAAGGGTCATATCTTTCACATATTTTCACTAACACATTTCACTGTTATCTTGCAACATAAAACTCTTAGCATAGCCAGTAATTCTCTGACTTGATTGTTTGACTGAGATTGTTTAATGAGTCACAACTTTTTAAAACACAAACTAATAAGTGGCTGATTATGATTGCTTGAAATTGCCACTGTAGTAAAGAGTATCTGTGGCCACCAAGGTTGGATACCTACTGATGTTACTGGTCATATAGTCTTTGCTGTTTTTGCTTTAAAAGTAGGGGGGGGTGCAAAATTTGAGCTGTTTAATTTTGCTTATGTGCGCAAAAATTCTGTAAAATTACATGAAGTTAAGTGTAACTACACAAAATGCAAATCCATTATTTTGAGCTAAATTTTGGGACAAAATATATTCTCTCATCAATTGTTCACATGAGGATGCATGTAAACAAAGCACAGTGAACAACATCTGCTTACATTCTGTTGCTCATGTGTGTTCATAGTAAATGTATACCCCAAATGGCATGTAATTATATGAAGTGGCTTAATTTCAGGAATTTCCCATAAGACATGTAATGCAAAATTCAAGAAATTTTGCACATTACACCTGCATATTGTAAATTTTGCCCACGCCGATTTCAAGCCCTCTTTACATATTATATATATTTTTTATTTTATTACATATTTTAAATTATAAACACAAGTTGTATTTATTTTCATTTGATTTCCACAAATATGTAATTTTATGTTTGCTTTAGTATGATTTAATTGTTCAGCAATTACTTGTTATGCACAACGGAAATGTTCATCGCTGCTTCATATTGCTTAATGTTGATTTGTGCCACTGTCAATATCTGCATTTCAACAAATCAACAATATGTTGCAGAACCAGTAAGTTGGTGAAAAGTTATATAGATTGTTGTTCCATGAAACATTCAATAAGAGGTGCACTGTTGATTGTTGTCTTTAATAACATTCAACAGAAGAGCCATGTTCTTTGCCAAAATACCCAGAAAGATATGAGGAGCTGTTGCAAATGAAAGATAGGCTGAGAGGAGCTTTGAGGGGGCTGAACGATTAAGGTTTAGTGCAGAAACTACAAACAGCTTTTTCTTCTAAGACAAAGACATTGGCTGTCTCCTTGAAAAAACCAGGCAGCTTTATTGGCTTTGCTAGAATGCAGTAACTACTGGAAGCAGAGGAAGAGGCAGTGGCTCCCTTTGTGTGGAACAGTATCTTCACTGTTCCCTTAAGGTATGTGGATGAAAAATGAAACCACCTAATATTTCTTACCTGCTCCTTATAATGTTAAAGCAATTTATCTAGAGACAGGAAGGGAGGGGTTGGAGGACAAATGCTATGACATGCAAAATTACCTTTATGATGTTGCAATTTTTCCTTTTATTGAGCCTGGTAGCCACTGTTATTGCCACTATTTTGTATGTTCTTATACTTACTGCTATGCATATTTTATGATTAACAGTAATGGGGTGACCCTGTGTCCCTCAGAACCTGGGTATTGATAGTATAATCTACAGATGGTTCTGTCGGATAAAGCATTTTCTTAGCATTCCATAATTAATATGCAGTAAGAAACACACAAAGGATGATATTCCGCAGTTCAAATGTAGTATATTATTGTTTTTTTATATATGGCTGTCACATGAGCATTTTTTAACAACAAATAAACAAGAAAGTGACTTTCGTGAATAAGTGAAAGAGAGTGACAAGATGGTGTCATGAGTGAAATATATAGAACAAGGAAGGGTTACAAACATGTAATTACATAAATCAATAAGCGTCTGTACTTTTACAGTTTATATCTCATGTTCTCACAAACACCCTAATGCAGTTCCTATTTCTGGCTTTGGGATGAGGAGGCTGTAGGACATGAACTTGATATAGAGCGTCGATGTTTTGACCCAGAGGTATGCGCTATTGGACCAGCGTCACAACGGGTCTTCCTCAGGACAGTAAAAATGGAAGTGGACAACCTATAAAGGACAGAATAATTAATAAAATGAATGAGATGTGTTTCTATCTTTAAAAAGGGGAATATAAAGGGTGGTCACAATAAGGTGGTATTGAAATCCACACAGTAATTCTTTAGAAAAGCTGAGGTAACGGCAAACAGCAACAGTTTTGCAGTAATACCCGTGAGGAATCCACCATCCGGTTGGACTCTGAGAAGGAGTGTGAGGTGAATTTCAGACAACTTAAACATCAAGGCATTAAATATGGAAACACGTGGCTTACTGAGCAAGTGGCCTACCTTTGCTGGGGAGACGATTGTTTTGGTAGAGACTGTAGAAAAAGGCAGGGGCATGATTAAAGAACCTTTAAAGACTTATCGTTCCCCCTTAGAGCACTGAGCTCAAAAAAGCGTGTGACATACCTTCACAATACAACAACCATGCGGTCAATACTTTGGTATTAGTCGATTCCACCGTCCGGTTGGAATCTAAAAATAAACATAGTGCGAAGATGTATAAGGTCTTTGAAAAGGGGGTCCTTTAAGAAAAACACGTCGCTAACAGAGCATGCGTCTTACCTGCACTTCAGGATTGCCGTTTGAACCTTGTTTAAAAATCATGAAACACTCCGTAATGAATTGTTTAGATCCACCATCCGGTTGGAATCTAAGCAACAAGACATATGTGTATTTTATCAGCAACTATTTTGGAACTTAGCCCAAAAATAAAGACAGCGCGCAGGTGGGAGCTCGCGTGTCTTACCTCCTTCGGCGTTTGGCAATTAATGCAACCGCAAGATTCTATGCCTGCAGTCAAAACTGAAGGTATATGACAGATGTAACCGTGACGGTCGGCATGTAGAGCCCCTGCCAGCTGATTGACAGTGTATGTCAAAGCGCGGCGTGCACGCCAAATGGCAGCAGTCTCATGTTAGTGTGAGTGTTGGCTTGGTAACAGTCCACATCGAAAGCGTAGCCCCATATTGGCGAGTGAAGGTTATAATTATACGGTAGAAAAAGATTTTTTTTTTTTTTTAAAAGGTAGGAATGTTTTATGGACTAAGATAAGATCTTGTCATTTTAAATACAAATTAGAAAGGTATATCCTTAGTGTGTATTCTTGACTGTGTCTATTCTTAGGGAAAAGAGGGTAAGGGTTGGAACCTATTAACTACAAGCACCTCTGTGAGTCTCACAGGGCTGATCATTACCCAGAATTCACCATCACCATTTAGTGTGCAGGAAGTTTGAGGGCAGGTAATAGTCTGTCTCAGGATTGGTACATTGAGTAAGTACTTTCTAACAAAAGATTTATGAGGCCTCCCCCAGCTCAGACTGTATTCTGGATAAATACAGAAAATGTATCACTTCAGTTTGAAGCCTCTGTGGTACATTTGATGCTGGTTTGAGGTTGGCACGCCATCGCCCATCTTCTCTCCATCAAAATTGTATTTATCTACTTGAATTGCCCCACCAAATTCTTGTGGTGCTATCCAGATTGGACTCTACTAATGGTGAATTTCTGAGGCTCCAAGCTTACCTGAATCAGAAACTCAGAGGCTCCAGAGGATGGAGAATGCAGATGGTCTACTGTCAGATACTTCGCTGCATCCCTACATTTCCCTTAATCTCATTCAATTGCATTGTCTCCTAGTCTCTAAATATACATATTTCAACATCCTCTAGAACAGTAAATGTAAATAGTGATCATACCTTCACAATATGTTGCCCATTGTTCTTATGGAACATTATAGTGTTCTTCTGCTAATCTGATTGCTGTGCATACATACATCACTCTTAGTGGGTGTAAATTTCCAAATCAGGCCGGTTTTAAATGAAACGACTGACCAGCCAATCTCTAAGCAGTCGGGAATTACTTTGGGTTGTGGAAGGCCTAAATAATTTGACCTGTAAGTTGTAAATGTTCTGACCACCCATTTGTTCTCTTTCTCAGTTACAACACCACTTGTGTGGTCCAAGTATTCTACACATGATACATACACATAAGGAAACATAAGTATATACAATGTACAAATAGAAATCATTTGGATTCATTTTTATCCTCTTCTTTAATATCTGTACCACAAAAAAATTGTTCAGATTATCTTGTCTAATATTACTGTTCTACAGATCTTAGGGGCATATCTACAAGGGCTTTATCTCCGCTTTTTTGGCTTTTAAAGCCAAAAAAGCTGAGATAAAACTATCGCCCTATTAACAAGAGGGTGCTAACATGCATTGGCGCATGTTAGCACCCCTTTACCCGACGTCTCCCTTTGCATCTCTAATGAGATGCAAAGTGGGCGTCACTGGGCAGTACAACCTTGTAAATATCGCTGATGTGCACATCGCGATATTTACAAGGCTGTCAACGCATTTTAGCAGACGTTAGTTTTGGGCGAAAACCGCTGTTTTCGCCGAAAACTAACGTCTGCTAAAATGCAGATTTAGGCATACCTAATATGGGGGTGGATTGTGCTGATACGACCACAGGGTCGTATCAGCAAGGTTATTGCCGTTTTGCAGGGAACGTCGCTGGAAAACCAGCGATGTTCCCTGCAAAACGGCGATTTCCCCCGCTATCGCTGGTAATTATATCGCCCTGGGGAAATGCGTTGTAGATAACGCGCTAACAGGGCGATATAATCAAGCGATAGACGGCGATAAGTAGAAAAGCGCTAAGCGCGCTTTGCCTTGACTTATCGCCGTCCTCGTAGATATGCCCCTAACATCTTATCTTTCAGGTTCTACTATAGAATGACACAAACAAATGAGAGGGGCCCCTTTACCACCAAAGGAGTAGGGCACCAAGTAGACCGTAGTCAGAGACAAATCCCCTTTGGAATTATTTATTACAGTAGATCAAAACCACTCAACCAATCCGAATTATCACCAAAACATGACACCATCACCAATCTCAGAAGACCAAGCGTGTCTAAGATATAAAAATATTTTATTTAAAAATAAACGAGCAATATTCAGCAGATAAAAATCATTAATATACAGTATTAAAAATAGACCAACATATACACACAGTTAAAAATACACAATTAATCATAGGGAGAATAAACAAGAAAAATGCTTTCTATTCGTCTAAAGGCACATAAATTTGATCCAGATCATTTGTTCAACACATCCAGTTATTATGCGATAAATTTATAACAAAAAACAAGTCACAAATGTCATCACAATCTATAATATGCCTTTATGTAGTATGCGTCGACGCGTTTCGGTGGATGTTTTAGTTCTTGGAAACCACCTTCCTCAGGACAAACATGAATACTCCCACATGGATATTTAGAATCTGTACATTGTCATACAAAAAAATATATAAAAAACAATTACTCTTCAGAAATATATAGACAGTGTCAATATTTTGGTGATACACACATCCTTCATCAAACATACCCCCATGTAGTCATCTAAACCATTCCCTACTATTAACCCCTTGACCGCGATCGAAATTCCGCTCGTGTGCTGGACATTCCGATCGCGGGTGTGGTCGTGACGAGCTCAGCTCGTCATGCGCACAGCGCTACCGCGCAGCATGACGAGCTGAGCTCGTCACGCGCATCGAAGGGGTTAAAAGAAGATGCCATAAGGTCATCATAAAAAAGAGGGGAAACCCGTTCTCCGCTCACCCCAAGAAGGATGCCAATGCCTCCCTTGTAAATATGGATAGATAATGTCCTTAACAGCGACCCCAAAAAGGATCTCATTCCCAAGCGCTTATGTGGGAAGTATTTCAACAACTACCTGTCACGGTATCAGAGTGCACATCCAGTTAGACTGCAGAACATAATCCTTGCGAGCCCATATAAAGAAAAATAAATTGGTTACTTCATGGGATATCTCTCCATGAAATTCCGATTTGATCTGTGGAGAATAATGACCCTGATTAGTTCAGTATAACTTCCCAGTCTAGGGTAAATACTAAATAACAAAAGAAAGCATACCTTCAAATTTATTTATTCAAGGCCACTTCAAATGAGTGAAGATAGAATAGATAAAAATCACCTCATGTCTCTGCAACAAGAGAGGACATACGATATATTTTCTATAAATATTCTTAGTTATAAGTGGCTATATTTAGCCATAACAAATCCAAAATCTCATTTTTACCTTCACACAAATATGCTAAGTTCATCTGAGGCAATAATCCTTCGTAGTTGTATAAGAAAAACCAAGCTAAAAAGTAATTAGAAAAGGAAGTGACCTTTCCGTGTGTTTATTGACGAGCACCACTGAGCAGAATGGCGATATCAGTTCTCGCTCATCATGTCAAATCTGAAAAACACGGATATGGACCATTTATGTGCCTTTAGACGAATAGAAAGCATTTTTCTTGTTTATTCTCCCTATGATTAATTGTGTATTTTTAACTGTGTGTATATGTTGGTCTATTTTTAATAATGTATATTGATGATTTTTATCTGCTGAATATTGCTCGTTTATTTTTAAATAAAATATTTTTATATCTTAGACACGCTTGGTCTTCTGAGATTGGTGATGGTGTCATGTTTTGGTGATAATTCGGATTGGTTGAGTGGTTTTGATCTACTGTAATAAATAATTCCAAAGGGGATTTGTCTCTGACTACGGTCTACTATAGAATGACCAGCCAATCACTGCTACACTCTCATATGGCTGATTGCAATACTCTACTGGCCAGCATCTCTAGTCTAGCTCCTCCAAAGTGTGTTTACATTGTCTTGCCTGTCACATCAGTGACTAAAGAAATATAACCATGCCACAACAACCCAAATAGAACTGCAATGCTGTCCATTAGGGCCTGCATTATCTACAGAAAGTGATGCACCTACTACAAGATGTTCGATGCAGAACAATTAACCATCTGTGGATGTTACTGTATGAAAGAAAAGGAGTTATTATTTGGGGAGTGTGTGAGTCCTTCCCAAGTAATAAGCCCAAAATGATGTCAGGCTTAACACACCAGGGGCTGTATTACAGAAAGTGCCCCGGGGGCGCAACGGGTGTTTGCGTCCACTTTGCGTTCCCCTCAGGGCACTTTGGTATTACAGAAGGGGCCCACAGACGCTTGTGCAGCCCCTTCTCTAATACCGATAGCACTGGCGCACACAAAGTGCCAGCGCTATCTTCAGGGGTTGTTCCCTCATTTGAATGGGGGCAAGCCCCATTCAAATGAGGGAACCCCTTTGCCTCTGTGCCCGCGCCGTAATTCAGTCATGGGCACAGAAGCAAAGAAGCTCTCAGAAGGTGGCACACTATGATTGCGCCCCATGTGAGCAGCCATGTGGTGGGGGAAAAGGGGGTCCTATGGACCCCTCAGACATCCCCTTGCAGGCGGCTGCAGTCACTGACTGAACCTGCATGCAAAGGGATCTCTAATCCCCTTTAAAAGTGCAGGCGGATTGCCGCTTGCACTGTGAAAACATGGAGTGACTGTAAAGCAGCCACTCTGTTTTTTCACCGAATGCACTTCCCCCAGGGCAGCACAAGTTTGCGGCTGCCCTGGGCGCAGCGCATTCATCATAATAGGGTGTATTTTCATTGATTTTGCCAGGCGCACCTTTTAAAAGGTGCGCTCGGCACAAACAATGAAAATGCACCTTGTTTGTAATGCGGCCCCAGTTCAGTAAATAAATGTGGGTATAAATCATGATATATTTGGCACAGATCAGACAGACTTAACTTAAGGAAAAGGGTGTGAAGGATTTAGCAGTACCAAAACAATTGAAAAAAGCCAAAATAGAGCACAATAAAAATGCCATAATCAATTTCTAAAAATAGAGAACATTTAGGAAAAATAACACCAAAATGACTGAACCCCAATAAATGGAACTGGACATTTGAATTTCTAGGGAAAAAAACACCAAGGAAAAGTAAAGCCCAAATCAGAATTCACTCTTCACAGTTGACCAGGATTTAGACCAATATCAGGTCAATCACGAAGAAGCAGAGGTTATCTCGGTCAAAGATTTAACCGACTGACTTAGGGGCCTATTACGATGGCGGGCTGATCGCCCCCGCCGGGCCGGCCACCATGCTTCAATGACCCCCCGCCGGTCGACTCGGGCCATGATATGGTGGCGGTGTCTGCAAGACACCGCCAACCATATCATGATGTAGGCGGTGATCAGCCTTTCCATGGCGGCAATGCCGCCAAGAAAAGGCATACGGTGTCTGCTTTGGGGGGCCCGTTGTGGGCACCCAGGATGTTGGGTGGGTGCACATGGGGGGTACTTTGCATGCACAAGGTGGCAGGCACCGCGCTGTGCCTGTCACGTTGTGCATGCAAATGCACAACATGCATTTTTTACATTGCGGTGGGTGCTGCTTACAGCACCGCCCGCCGCAATGTAAACAATGCGGGTTGCGCCCGCCAGTGTGGCGGGCGCATCCTAATTTGAATGGCGGGACTGCCGCACCTATGGGGGGCGGTCCCTTTTGCCGTTGCGGTCCGCCATCGTAATAGACCCCTTAGTCTCTGAAATGGAAGTTGGAACACTCTAGCGGGGCAAGATTGCAGGCTGTATCCAGCCAAGTCCTCTTGAAGTTGGATAGATGTTGGTTAAGGTCCCACTGATGCAGCTGGTTTTAGATGAAAAAGTTCAGAGCTGGAAAATTATAATTTTTTGCACCTTCTTCCAGTCAAGATTTATTTCTTCAAACTAGGCTGCCTGATGAGCTGCGCTGTGAGAGAGCAGAATTGAACCATATCTTAGTAGATATGGCACATTTATGCTCTCTCCCTTTCATACACCACAGCGCAGCAAGTTGCTTTGCTGCATTGCGGTGCGTGAAAGGCTAGTAAATCTGAACCTTAGTCTTTTTTAATGAGCTCAAAATTCGGTGCAAGCATGAAGGTATAGCTGATTAAATTCTCTCTACATTGAACACCTGTACTGTGAGGTCATCCTGAGGCTCTGAATGGAGTCTGATTATTCAGACTTTCTGGAGCAGTTCCTGTTGGTCGCTATTGAGACTCCCATGAGAGCACTTAGGTGGCAGAGTTCACTTCAACTGAGGCCATTAGCAGGATCCAGTTCAGTTCCAGTTGCTACTGGCCAGCAAGGCACTCCAGGAAAAGGTCTATTGCCGCTTGTCATATCCCTGTAGCCACAAAGGAGGTCAGCCAAATGACCCATGGAGTCCACTTCTCAGTCCTGTGTACAAGTGGGAGCATGTCCAAACCCTCAGGTCTCCACATGGTCACAGACAGGTCAACCAAGTGACCCTTGGGGCCCATTTCTCAGTTCTGCATACAAGTGGAAGCATGTCCAGCCCCTCAGGTGTCCACATAGTCACAACAGTATGTCCAGTCGTGTTCTGTTCTTCCACAGGTCCAGAAAGAGTTCTCATGAGTTGTGGGTAAAGTGTCACATTTGTAGAATTCACAAGCCAGCCTGTTGGGATGACTCCTGGACATTCCCTAGCCAATGAGAATAAAACCCTTCCCACGTGTACAGCATATCCTGTTTGCCTTACTCTAAACTGCATACACTGCACTGGTTTGAGTATATTCTAAGGTGACAGAACACTTCTGACTTTGGAGGTTTCTCTTGTCCCAGCCACAAGAATGTTTAAGAAAATGAGCATTGCTCTTATCCTCAACCCCACCAAACTGGGTTTGGGAGTCCCCCCCCCCGCCTCCAAGTTGGCTTGTGCCAAGATGGCTACAGTTTGTTCATGAAGCAAAGGCTTCTCTTCCTCAGGTCTTCCTTTATACTTACCTATGAATGAGCATGTCTCACTCAGTTCCCTTTCAAGTTAAGGATGTTTCTTAACCCTCCCCAGCAATCCCTTCTGAGCTGAGAGGACTCACATACCTCATACACAGATCTTTCTGCCAAACTACCTAAGGCATTGTTTCTGTTTTGGGAGCAGTTTTAAGGCCTCATTAGGGAAAGTTCTGGGCAGGCTGCTGGCAGGTTAATGCTAATTAGCCGACTGGAGGTTCTGGCTAACTTTTGAAAAGTTACTTTTCCTAATTATTAATACAAAATTTTACTTTATATGTGAATTGAAATTTTAATAAGTATTAAAAATAATGGTTAAATCATTTCTGTAGTTTACCCCAAACCTGAGTTGGGAGAATTTGTCTTTTATTTCAGACTTTTTTTATTTTATAGGAACAGCTATAGCCCTTTACAGTGAAACTTGCTTTTGAGGATTAGTCATTGTAGGTATATGCAAACACTACATTCTGGCATATACTAGGCCTGAAGTAAAGTCTTCTTTGCTAGTCAAGTGGATGGGACACCATGTGCGATGGTCCACATGTAAAATTTAACTTTCCATGCCATTGGTGCATTTTTCTGCAACCATATACTTTGGTCTTACTGAAAAGATAAATATTCCAATTAGGATTTAGCAAATTATAACATGCTGTAGAAGTCAGGGGACGACACTGGGCACTGCCAGCAGTACCCCTGTAGGCAGAGTTAAAAAAAATCAGCAATATCAGCTCATACAACATGGGGTGATCAGGCCAAAAGAGGGATATTCTCACAATATTATTCAATAAATCATTACATAACTAGGATTTAATCAGACAGTGGAAATATGAGGATACATGCCTGCTCAAGGCATTAACACAGGATATGGATAATCTTCCATGATTACATCAGACTCATCACTTCACTTTTATACTTCAGATGAGGGTACAGATCAATCTCATAAAAATACCTTATTTCCAACTGGTAAGCATCTTCTAGCTTTGACTATACAAGTACCAAAATCAATACAGATGCTTTTGCAACCTCAGCACAGAGTACAGTGATAATTTAGAGGAGGTTGGTAAGGAAATATATTGTAAAACGTAAAAGATAGAACAAAACCTGTTAGCAACTTCTTTTATTTACCTACTCTATTAACTTGGTGATAGAAGGGTAATATGCCATTGCAGGAACTTTCTCTTACTACCCTTTGGAATCTGCATGTGTCATTGCAGAAGCCATCAATGGCATAATTTGTGGCAATATCAAAACTGGAAAAGACCACAGTGCTAACCATGCTAGTCTTTTTTCAAATTCATATTTCAGTCTCCATAACCTGCTGGTTTTAAGTTATATTAAGAAGACTAGAAATGTCATGAGGCCACTGACAATGTACTCCATGGCCCACTTATAATAGCAGAAATTCCACTACCACAAATCTACATAGTCAAATTTCCATCCTGAAGTTTCTCTCAAAGTGCTTTCTACCATGGTAGGGGCAGCTATTTTTGCAAAACAAATCCAATGCCATAGGAGTCATTTTAAAAAATGTGTATATTTCACCAATATAGTGGCAGTGGTAGCCCCTCTGTAAGTGGATCACATTTCTAGCATAAAAAGTACAAATCAGTAAGGTGAATCAATTACAAACAGCTGCAGAAAGTTTTGTCTGGACAGTGACTATTTTTGTGCTATTTGATTGTGCCACACCATCACATCTAACAAGTAAAACATGATCAGTCAGTTACTGAAAGAAGGCCTGCAAGGGCCGCTACTGGATCTACCTGTACGTTCTATTTCTGATGGTGGAGAAAATCCACAACAAATATCATGATAGTTGATCTTTGAAGCTGATATTCTGAACCATTAACACATTAAAGTTCCATGTCACAAACAAATATTCAGGTCAAGATAAGTGGACATTATTATATTCATTAGTTAAGAATGACCTTAGAATGGCTTAGAGCACAGATTCACAACTGAATGATCAATATTTAGTTCCAAATAAATACACAACTGTAAGGATAACACAGTTCTCTAGGAAGTGAAAATAGAGAAAAAAAAGAAAATTAACACAGGGTTAATGTCCACTAATAACAAGCTAAATATATTTGAGAATGCAAATATGAGCAAAATATTCAGGCTGCTGTCAATCAATCAATCAATCAAAAAGCATTTGTAAAGTGCAACACTGTCACCCCAGGGGTATCTGGGTGATGTGTTTCCATCTAAGAGCCAGGTTTTGAGTCTCCTTCTGAAGTCTGCCAGCGAGGTGGCTGTGCGGAGCTGGAGGGGAAGGTTGTTCCAGGTCTTGGCAGCGATGTAGGAGAAGGAGCGGCCACTGCTGTGGCTGTGACGGATGCGGGGGGGTGCGAGTGCGAGTGAAGAGGAGCGCAGGTGTCTAGCATGTTGGTGGAAGTTCAGTCGATGGTTGAGGGAGGCAGGTTCTAGGTCATAGAGGGCTTTGTAGGCATGCATGAGGAACTTGAACTGGTATATTTTCTAGATTGGGAGCCAGTTCAGGTCTCTCAGGTGGGAGGGCGAAGCGGGCTTTTTTGGGGAGGTCCAGGATGAGTATGGCTGAAGCGTTCTGTATAGTCTGGAGTCTTCTGCAGAACTGGGTGGAGATGCCGGGGTAGAGGGCATTGCTGTAGTCGAGGCGGCTGGTGACGAGGGCCTGAGTGATGGTCTTTCTGGTGTTGGTTGGGATTCATCTGAAGATTCATGCGAGGTGTGTGGAAGCAGGGGGAGGCGACTGCATTAACTTGTCGTTTCATGGTCAGTTGACTGTTGATGATGATGCCGAGGTTGCGTGCATGGTCGGTCAGTGTGGGTGTGGGTCCGAGTTCTGCAGGCCCCCAATTGTGGTTCCATGCGGAGGTGTTCTTCCCAAAGATCAGTACTTCAGTTTTGTCAGAGTGGAGTTGGAGACAGTTATCTCTCATTCATTCAGCTACGTTGGTCATGGCGTTGCAGAAGTTGCTTTTGGCATTGGAATGGTCCTCGATGAGTGAGAGGATCAGTTGAATGTCATCTGCATAGGAGATTATGTTCAGTCAGTGGAATCAGGCAAAGTCTTCAAGGGGGGGTCATGTAGATGTTGAGGAGGGTGGAACTGAGAGATGATCCTTGTGGTACGCCGCATATGATGTCTCCTGGGTGTGGAGGTGAAGGGAGGCAGTTGGATGTTCTGTGCATGTCCTGTAGGGAAGGAGGCGATCGACCTGAGGGCATCTTGCTGTATGCCTATGTTGTGGAGCCTGTTGATGAGGGCGTTGTGGGAGACTGTGTCAAATGCCACGCGGAAGTTAGGAGGATCAAGGCCATGGTTTCTCCATGTTCTAGGAGTATTTTGATGTTGTCTGTGGTGGCAATCAGTGTGGTCTCAGTGCTGTGGTTGGCACCGAATCCTGATTGAGAGGCGTCCAGTTGGTGGTTTTGTTCCAAGAATTTAGTGAGCTGCTGGTTGATGGCTTTCTCAATTAATTTGGCCGGGTAGGGTAGCAGGGAGGTCAGAAGATAATTTTTGAGATGGTTGGGGTCAGCAGAGGCTTTCTCTAGGAAAGGTCTTTGATGTGCTGGTGACAGTTGCTGAGGGCTGTTTTGTGAGCTGCTCTGTCGGCGGGGTTCTTGGTGGCGCATCAGTGTTTCTCCAGTTGGTGGCAGTTACGCTTGGTGGTCCTGAGTTCTGGGGTGTACCAGCTGGCATGTTTGGGGATCTTGTTGGATTTTGTAGGTTTCAGTAGGGTGACTCTGTCGGTGCTGTCAGTGATCCAGGCAGCGAAGGTCTGGACAGCCTGATTGAGGTCTGCTGAGGTCTTGAATTGGAAGGTGGCGAGGGCCTGTGACTACTGAGTTTCAGTGACCTTGCTCTAGCTGAAGTGGGAGGAGATCTGACACCTGTTGATGGCGTCCTGGGCATCGGTGATGGTGAAGTGTACGATGGTGTGGTCAGTCCAGGTGAGTTCTGTGGTATGGATGAATTTGATTCTGTCACTGGAGGTGAAAATGGGGTCAAGTGTGTGTACGGCTTTGTGCGTGGGTTCAGTGACCAGTTGGCCGATGTTGTTGAGGTTCTCCAGAAGGGCGATGGAGTTGGTGTGACTGCGGTAGTCGATGTAGAGGTTGAGGTCACCGAGTAGAATGTAGTGGTGAGAGTCGATTGCTAGGGGGACGATGAGGTTAGGGATGGCATCACAGAATGCTGCTCGGGGTCCCGGGGGTCTGTAGGCAAGGGTGCCTCTTATCGTGGTGTTTGGGTCAGTTTGTAGTAGGAAGTTGAGGTGTTCCATGAAAGTTGTGGGGTTGTCGTTGGTGATGGTGCATCTGATGGTTTCCTTGAAGATGATGGCGATGCCTCCGCCTTGTTTGTTGGTGTGGTCTCGGTGCATCATCTTGTAGCCTTCGGGAGAGGTGGTGGCGATGTTGGGGTTCGAGGAGAGGTTGAGTCACGTTTTGGTGATGAAGTCAACATCCGTGGAGAGGGTGGTGATGGTGTCCCAGATTTCCGTGGCGTGTTTGCAGAGTGAGCGGGCATTGTGCAGGATAGAATGGAGTGGCTGCAGGGTGTTCCTTGTCTTGTGGGCCGGAGTGGTGCGGGATCTTTTGTAGGTTGTGTCGCAGGAGAAGTGGCAGTGTCAGCAGGTGAAGGGTCCTTTGGTGGATCGTGGGGAGGAGGAGATGCAGCTGATCCAGCGTCCAGGGTCCAGGAGTTCCTTGGTTGTGTACCATCGGGTGGTCGGAGGGCCAGGGTTCCTGGCGCTGAGAGCTGTACAACAGGCGGTGCATTGGGGACATGCCCATTGCACGTGTCCACTGCGTATTTGTGTGGCGGCCTTCATTAGTGATCCTGGTGAGTGGTCCAAGTGCAGACAGCACAGGGGCAGAGGGCAGCACAGGGGCAGAAGTTAGCACAGGGACAGCAGTTAGCACAGGAACAGCAGGCAGTGCAGGGAGAGCAGACAACCCAGGGCAGGGGCAGCAGGCAGCACAGGGGCAGCAGGCAGTGCAGGGGAAACAGTCAGCACAGGGGCATCAGGCAGCGTAGGGACACTGGGTAGCAGTGAGGACAGGGGCATCAGGCAGCAGAGGAGCAGCAGTCAGTGCCGGGGCAGCAGACAGCATAGGGACAGGGGCAGCAGGCAGCTCAGGGGCAGCAGGCAGCGCAGGGGCAGCAGGCAGTGCAGGGGCAGCAGGCAGCGCAGGGACAGCAGGCAGAACAGGGACAGCAGGCAGCACAGGGACAGCAGGCAGCACAGGGGCAGTGCAGGGGCAGCAGGCAGCAAAGGGACAGGGGCAGCAGATAGTGCAGGGGCAGCAGGGAGCACAGGGACAGGGGCAGCAGGCAGTGCAGAGGCAGCAGGGAGTGCAGGCACAGTGGCAGCAGGCAGCACAGGGGCAGCAGGCAGCACAGGGGCAGTAGGCAGGGCCAGCAGGCAGTGCAGGAACAGGGGCAGCAGGCAGCACAGGGACTGGGGCAGCAGGTAGAGCAGTGGCAGCTGGTACCACAGGGACAGGGGCAGCAGGTAGTGGAAGGGCAGCAGGCAGTGCAGGGACAGGGGCAGCAGGTAGTGCAGGGACAGCAGTCTGCATGGGTACAGGGGCAGCAGGCAGCACAGGGGCAGCAGGCACCGCAGGGACAAGAGCAGCAGGCAGCACAGGGGCAGCAGGCAGCGTAGGACACAGACAGGGGAGTACAGTGTTTTAAGCCAGGGGAACAGGAGAAAGATGGGTGGCCCAGCCCAGCCTCCTCCAGGCTCTGACTGGTGCGGATGGGCCCAACCTTGTCCGCCCGTGCAAATCCTGTGATACAGGAGCCACAGGCAATCTTTATCCTGTGCTGTGTTGGCATGAAACAGTGACTAGCAGCTGGCCCCACCTCCGGGGCTGCTGAGAATTACAGTCCGGTCTGGTCAAAGGTAGGAGTGTCAGTAGAAGTGACATTCACACCATATTCAGCCCCAAATGCCCCTACGAAGAGGCCAAAGATTCCTCCATGCACCAGCCATTATACAAATTGAAAAATATATATGATAAAATGATGTAAGACCCATGTGAGCAAGCATACAAGATACCTTCAGATGTAAGGAATAACAGACATAGCCATGTCATTAATATATATATTTATAGACACATTAGTTCAGAAATGCTAGGTCCTCAGTTATTGACTTGTCCTTTAACAAATGGTAACTCTGTAGGGGTGGGTGGCAAGTGGTAAACTGTAACTCCAGTATGTTTGCAGCTCGGCTCATTTGTAGATTAGTGTTGCCAATATGATATTTCATAATCTCGTTATACTCTCACTACACTGCTTTCTCAATCAATCAAGTATAGTAATATATTGAACAAAAAAGTACCATAAATAAAATTCTTCATTTGGCACACCACCGTTTGTGTTGAATGTAGCAGGCTTACCACAGAGTGTGTCTAAACAATAAGTGCCATGGAATGGGTCTTTAATCTAAATATGACTTTTCCTTTTATTTGAATATTTTATCAAATTTTGAGACTAAAGTAGTCTGGTAGTAGTCCAACATTGTTGGGTATGACTCCTAGTTGCATGTAATACCCCCATTGTGTACCTATACTTTAATAAATACATAATTAGCGACTTAAATTTAGCTTTGCACCATGAAGATTTCCTGAAAGATGCTCAATGCAGCCTTTAAATATCAAGATTGAAGTACGGTTGCAATTTAGGAATGATGTGAGTAAGGTAAACGTGCCCTTTCTCTCAAATAGTACATGCAGCCAATTTGTTGCTGCATCTTTTGTGAATGTCCTCATTAGTTCTTCAGAGGCTGCCACCTCTATTTTGATCATTTTGACAAAGCATATTATATAAGGTGCACCAGTGCCAATATGCTAATAGTTGGTTGCCTTTTTAAATCTAGCTCCAACTCAGGGACGGCTAAGGCGGAGGAGCGTCGCCCCACAAGGAAAATAAAATGATAATAATGCCAGGGTATTATCATTTTATTTTTCCCAAGCGGATCTCCAGGTGCGGGGTGGGATGGGGCTGCCCAAAGAGCAGGGGAGGAGTGGTAGGCACTCCCCAAGAGCACATGACGGTTTGGCAATTTGCGTATTCCCCACTAGGCTGCATTGCGCAGCCTGGTAAGGAATATGCACAGGCTCTCTGTTCCCATCTGAGTGCCGAACCAAGGCGCTCAGACCAATCACGACACTGCTTTTAGCAGCATCGTGATTGGATAGAGGAGTCTGGAAGCTTGTGTGCTTCCTGTTCCTGTGTCAGGGCAAGAAGGACGGAGGAGAGGCGGCCGCCGGTAACTTAAGTTTAATTTTTTTTATGTTTCCATTTTTCTTTCTTTTTTTAACCCCCCTTCTCCGCCTCACCACTGCTGCCCCATAGCAGCCGCTACTGCTCCAACTTTTCTCCTATGACCTAGATCCTTCTTACAATGGTAGCATTTATCGACTAAAAAAACAGCTTTCTCAAGGTGTTTTTAACCCGTTGCATGCGTCGGACGGCCCCCGGCCATCCAACGTCACGGTGGGCGTGTGCGGAGGACGGCCGGGGGCCGTCCGAACGGCACACGCGTGGAATTCTTCAGCACAGCGGGGGAATTCCAGCCGCAGCGAAGCGGTTTAACTGTCATATACACCCAAGATTTGTAAATAAACATTACTTGTTTATCTGTTTTTATTACTTTTGCATGTGTTATTATCCTTTACAATATATTTGCTATGACCCAAAGATCGCACGTAATTAATATGCAGTTCTCTCTAACTCTACCGTGGGCTATTGTGAGATATACGCGTTGCATCATCTCTCAGTCACTCAGTGGTTGTGGAACATTCCATTGCTATTGTTCTTGCTGTTGACAGTTTCAACTGTCACTGTAATTCGAGGTTGTGTTGATAAAAGTGAATAAAAACTCCTGTTACTTCACGTGCTGCCTTGAACTTATTTACAACAGTGTAATTTTACTAACCAGTATCAACTTTTTAAAACTCTACTCACCTTCAATTTGTTATCCTCCTTTGAATATATTTAATCAGGGCCTGCTTTAGAGCGGTGCGACCAGTGCTGCCACACTTGGCACTGACCTCGGGGGAGGTGGTGGCTCCTCTACAATGGCGGAGGAGCATAACCCTACTGGCTCACAGCCAGCAGCTGAAAAATAAAACAATATTTTATTATTGCTTTATTTTTCACCTGCTGGCTGAGCCAGCGTGTGTAGTGAGTGGTGGAGCCATGGGAGGGGAGAGGAGAAGTGTTTGGTGCACTTCTAAGTGAACATGTCAGTTTGGCCGGCCGTCTTATGCTGGCTAAACTGACAAGCGCACTTAGGTTTCTCCAACCCAGTTGAATTGCACAGCTGGATTGGAGAAACAGCACAGACTCCCTGTGCCTGAGCAAGCATTAATCCAGTCTGCTCAAGCCAATCTCCACGCTGCTCTTATGCTGCATGAGAGCAGCGCGGGGATTGGATGGGGAGTTTGTGATGCTGTCCAAGGGACTGCTGAGACCAGGAACTGGCTGCAGAGGAGCTCGAGGCGGCCGACAGCACCAGGTAAGTCTTTTTAAATTTGTATTATTCCCCCGACGTGCACTCCCCCTGCGCACCCTCCACCCAGCCCACCACTCTTTATCTTTGTCGGCTGCCACTGGGAAGAGGGGGGCACTACGTTTACAAATAACTTATGATTTTAAAAGCACCTGCTGAAGAGTTCTTTGTGCAACCAGCAGTATCCAGGCAGCAATAAAAATGTCAAGATTACTTTAGTGATTAATGTACCTGCTGGGGAGAGATGAGTTTTGTATTGTGGGAGTTTGACTCATCATAAAGTAGCACAGAGTGTTAACATACTTGCTGCAAAGAACGTGTACCATGCAGATCACAGAACTCTATTTTATGTGGAAAGCTAAGTGGATTACTGCTTTTGCCACAAAGATCCTTTTGTTAGAGCAGTTCATAAGTTACAGTCCTAATATAGAACAGTAACTTATGAACTAGCATCAATGAGCTACATGCAAACTACACAATATAGTATAGGACGTTATGTTTTTTTCCCCAGTCTTCCTAATATTGGGGAGAGGATGTAGCCTTACGGTTAGAGCGGTCGATCTCAAAGCTGGGGAACCGGGTTCAAGTCTCGTCAGGGACGCTCAACATCCTGTGATTCTGGGCATATCACTTAATCTCCCCGTGCCTAACAAAAATGAATGCGCTCTGATACCTGATATCTTGGGGTCGAGTTTGCGCTATAGAAAAACTAAAAAAAAAAAATGTTGCTACAAAGGGTTCATTCGGGCAGATATACATTATTAATGTACTATTATTAGTGAAGCCAACCCCCAACCACTGCTTAAACAAATTAAATATATGTGCGAGAGGGGCTATTGAGAGATGAGGGACACTGTTGGAGGGTGGTAGTGAAGGAATCCATGGAGGAGGTCATTGGTGGGGAAGTCCCAAAAAACAATTGTTGCACCGGGCTCCACCAGTGATAAAGTCTGCCCTGTATTTAATAAATAAGTACAGACTGCTGGACAGCTTGCACTTGACATATATTCTTCCATTATAAACAATGGGCCATTTTATCAAACTTTCATGCAGCGCAATGCAGCAAGACACCTTTCTGCACTGTGCTGTGTGAAAGAGGGAGGCCAGGAATGCGCCATATCTATAAAGATATGGTGCATTCCTGTCTTCTGCCTGCGTTGGCACACAATTAGCAGCCTAGAATCAATGCAGGCACCCTTCCATCATGTTGCAAAGGTGACCGAGTTGTAGGCAGGATTGTTTTTGTGCAGGAAGGGACACCTTCCTGTACAAAAACAATTCTCAGGCATTTGCCTCTTTCAGAATGCAGCACATGTGGAAAGAGGAAGAAAACGAGGAGAAATATTTTAATTCTCATCTGGGGAGGCGTAGCATTTTGATGCACTTCCTGGTCTACCACTACAGGTAAATGTGTGAGTGCGCCAAAATCCATAGGTCGATGAGTGGGAACACCCACACTCCTACCATGGAACGCCTCTCTAGGGCAGAATAACGCAAGGCAACGATTTGTGCTCCCTTGCGTTACTACACATTTATTAAGCCATGCAGGGCTATGCAAGGTCGCCATTTTACGTAGGCTTTGCATCACCATTGCACCCCATTGTGAGGTGCAAGGTCGTTGCAAAACCTTGATAAATCTGGTCCTATATTCTTTTAAACACTGTTGTCTAAATGAAGCCCTGCTTATAGAAGGACACCTGTCTAGATTATGTTTTTTCCTAGTTCTCAGGCTAGACTAATCTTGTTTTGCTTATTGTGCTGCTAAAAATGTATATTTATGTCTAGTGAATCACATGCCAACATTCTTTTAATCTGACCGCAAGATGATAGCCTTACAATGTGCATGAACCTTGTTATGAAGAGGCTTGTACGTTTAATGGAAGAAAGCTTTCTCCATTGGCATATTCACACCCTTGCAATTAATGATTCATAAAGATATTACCATAGAGTGGCCGTTATGGTATAGTGCAGGTTTATGAAGATTCTGCTGACAATTGTAAATAGTCTAAATAGCTGAGAGATTTCTCTTGCTGCCCTCCAGGAATGCTTTATTTCGCTATATCTTCTTACGCCTGTGAGATGGAGTGGCCATGCATTGATTGATATAAGGAGAGTGAAACTGTTTGTAACATTCTGTAAAATGGTGTCAGTGAGTCCTGAAAGAGGTCGGGAGCTTTCTCAGCCTGATAGACCTTTTTCTGGGCCTCACACAAATATATTATTAGACTCTATGCCGACGACTTGATAGAGAAGGGAAGCTGCCACCTCTGAGACACAATTTGATTGGAAACTATACCGTGCATCATACATGATCACCTCAGTCAATCACAGATTCATCTGCCATTTAGCGAGCTAGAAGGGTCATACAAAATTCAAACCAATCTCCGTATTGTCTCCAGTTAAAACTCAAATGAAAAGAAATATAAATGAAATAAAAATGAAATACCAGCATTTGTAAAGCGCGCAGCTACCTCCGGAGAGGTGTCCCGGCGCTGGGGGCCCTCGGGAAGATTAAGCGAGCTATTGCCCAGAGTCACATGGTGCTGGGCTAACCTGCCGCCGGCACCGGGGAGCGAACCGTGAACCCCGTGGTCAGGCACCCTGGCCGCTGCGCCACACCTCTTCCACAAATGACTTCAACTTCTCCATCATTCTCATATGCTATTGGAAATGTACCAGTCCTATGGAGAAACCCTGGGGCATTTTTACAAACCCCTAGCGCCACTGGAGCGAAACATTTTTTTAAGCTCCGGTGGCGCAATATGTAAGCCCATATTTACAAGGCTGCGCTAAGCCACTCTGCGTGGCTTAACAAAGCCTTGTAAATATGGCCCTCTGCAACACAGTTTTCTGCAGCAAAAGAGCATGCAATGGATGTTGCTGTGGGCGTTCCCAGCAAGACCCATGGCTATTTGACACTGCTCCAGATTTACTAGGATCAGTAAATTTGAGGAAGCGCCCAAAACTAATGCCTTTCAAAAGGAGGTATTAATGTGGGGCAACGAAGAGAAATAGAAAAAAAGACAGAAAAAGACGAGATGGTGATGGCAAATAAGGATAGTGACTGATTTACTGCTCAAGCAGAATATATGTCTCTCCTCCTCTTGTTCTGTTTCTGTAGTCTCGTCCTGTAAATGAAACAATTATTGTATGTGTTTGAACCAGATTCTAAACGAGGCTCAGATTATCCTTACATTTTTATAAACAATCTTTGCATTCATATTTTCATAAAGATTCTCAACACACGTCCCACAAAATAATAAAAGTCCTGTATCATATAAGTACTCTGTATATATAATTCTACTATAAAAGCTGAACTTTAAATGGTATTTTGCAAGTCCTGTTTCGTGCAAATTAAAAAATTAGAATGGGCTAGAAGATTGATAAACCTCTATGTAGATGGAAATTACTAGTGACATTTTCAAATTGTAGATATTCTTCAAATGTCTCAGTTGTTCAGTGCGTTATTCATTGCTTGCAATTTCAGATTTTATTGCAGGATAGTATTAGAATCTGTGGGGCATATTAGCATGAACGGCGTTAAAATTATCTCCGCTTTAGCAGCAGGAAACTGCCGCTAAAGCGGCGATAATGGGCTTGATAATATGCCCTTGAGAATACCAATAGAAGCCCATGTTCTGCTGTGATCCTGGGCTTCTATTGGAATTCTCAAGGGCATATTATCAAGCCCATTATCTCCGCTTTAGCGGCAGTTTCCTGCCGCTAAAGCGGCGATAATTTTAACGCCGTTCTTGCTAATATGCCCCTATGTCTATTATGTTAATACAGACTGCCTTTTCAAAAGGTGTAAGTAACTGCATGGAGTCATTAGTTCTTACCAATTTTGTCATGGAAGATTTCTCATTCAGGCAGCCGAGTTGTGGCTGTCAGGATGTAATGGTTGGCTTGAGTAACTAAAAGTCACAGAGTTGCAAAGGACATAGATCAGGGGATGCCTTTGTGAGTGTGAATGGATTCGGTTTTTCTTTCAGTTTGCAATATGAGAAGTTTACTGAAAGCAGTTTCTAATGAAAGAACATTCTGATGTTTAGTTTAATATTTTTATGTGTCCAAGTTAAGAAAAACTAATTTAATATGACTTGTATTATATTTTTTTATTTTACATATAATACATAACCTAGCTTGATGTAAATGCAGCAGTTGTCAAAGCTTATCAAAATATCATCAATTAGGCACTATCCACAAAAGCTGCAAGAAAATGAAAAGAAAAGCTCCTCACACATTACAACAATGTATAACGATGTATCATAATATTTATATATACATGTATACATACATATATATATAAACACACACACATATAGTTGCAGTCGCCAGTAGGTAGTTATTGTAAGGACCTAGTTTCCATAGGAAAAGCGTTTTAACCAAATTTTCAAAAAAAAGTGTACTGATGATTCCAGTTGTGCATGGAAAGTTTTGGGGTGATCCAACAAGTAGGGTCTAAGAAAAAGGGGTGTCAAAAAAGTGGGTTTCCCATGTTAATTCCCACAGAGATTTTGAACATGGCAAATTTGGCAGAAAGCTAGCTCTTGGTCCAGAAAGAGTGCTTTTTGTTATTTGGTGTAAATCCGTTTAGTAGTTTTAGTGTTAATAAAAGAAAAAAATGTTGTATATTTAGGGATGCGACCCCTCTGCGAATCCTTTCGATCTCATGCAGAGATCTGATTGGCTGCCAGTACTTCAACCAGGAAGTGTTAGCAGCCATCATGGAACTCGGACTCAGCCAAGTCCCAAACAAAAACCTAAAAAAAGAGAAGGGGCATGGTAGAAATACCCTGACTTCCTGGGCCTGGTGTCCCCCAGGGACCTCACCAGGGCCAAAAAGCATTTTTTTTAAACTTTTGCAGCAAAAATCTTGACAGATTTGCGAATTCGCAGTAAAAATGTTTTAAAGAAACAAGCGCGGTCTCCCGCGCTTGTTTTTACTTTAGCCCCTGAGTGGGCCAGGTACCGGGGGCATAAGGGTGTTTTATAAAAAAAAGAAAAGGTGGCAGGGTAGAAACACAGGGACCCACAGGGACCCACAGGCCCCACAGGGACCCCCAGGGCCATAAAAAGCATTTCAGCAGGAGTTGCATTAAATCCTTCAATCCCGCTAAAAATGTTTAAAAAAATGAAGCAAGGGTTGCCACGCTTTGCTTAACCATGCCCCTGGTTGGCCAGGTCCTGGGGGCAATTACAAATAATAATGCGGGGGCCCACACAGGCCCCTGCAGCCCCGGGGACCGCCACCTCCCCGGGGCTCATATACTGGAATGCGGGTGGGCCATGCAGCCCCCTCGCAGCCCCAGGGACCAACACCTCCCCAGGGCTGTATGTAAAAATTATGCATGGGGGGCTCTAGCCTCCACACACATCCCCGGGGACCGCCAGCTCCCCGGGGCACGAATGAAGTAATGACAGGGATCCGTTGCAGATCCCAGCCCCGAAGAACCACCACCTCCACAGGGCTATACAGAAGAAGGGAGGGGGCAGTGCAGCTCTCCTCCAGAAACCCTTATTGGCCCTGGGGACTGCCACCCCCCCAGGGCCAGCTCCAGCAATGTCCCAGGGTGCCCACCCCCGAGACATTGCAGTTTGCAAACTCTGGTCCGCTACATGGAAGCGAGAGCATGGAAAATGCTCTCGCTTCCATGAAGTGGAGCAGAATTGCTTGTGGACAGAGGGAGCTGCATGTTTACAGCTCCCTCTGTCCAAAAGCAATGTCGGCTCCCGCAGGAGGTGGGGAGCCAGCATGGACCACGGGGGTCTTGAGGCTCCTCCCGTGGTCCCCAACAAGAGGCCATGCCGTGGGGGATGGGGACCCCGGGGCAATATCGGCCCGAGGACGGGGGCCGCTCTGACCCCCTCCTCATATAAAAAAAAAAGGTGAAGGCCTGGCCCCGGGGGACCCCCTCCTGTTTTAGTCAGAAAAAAAAGGATCAGGCCCCGAGGGATGGGGTCCCTGGGACCAAAAAGGCCACAACTCGTGGGAGGCCCGCCTCCTTTCTCCACTACTCTGCAAATGGACCTCCTGGCGCACTGCTGGTTGGGGGATGAAGTCCCCTTGGCTGCCGAGGGTACTTAGGGGCCAAGAAGACCTCCTGTTACCTCCAGTAAGCCCCACCCAGTGGGATTGCTGAGAGGTTGTCAGCGGCCACACCCCTTTCCCCTTTTGCCTCTCAGTGTAATGCTGGTGGTGGGATGACATCCCCATGCCTGCTGAGGGCCTCAGGACTAAAGTGGACTTCTTCCTCCAAGCAGCGGTGCACCTGGAGGCATGTTTGCAGAGTGGTGGGGAAAGAGGCATGGCCTTTGACCATCTCTCAGAAATCCAGATGTTTGGGCGTTACTGGAGGTAACAGGAGGGCTAGTTGGCCCCCAAGGACCCTCAATGGCCAAGGGGACTTCATCTCCCTACTAGTAGTGCATCAGGAGGTGTGTTTGTAGAGTGGTGGAGATAGAGGTGTGGCTTGCTATCAGATCTCAGCAATCCTGCTGTATGGGGCATACTGGAGGTAATATGAGGGGTAGTTGGCCCCCAAGGATGTCCTTGGGGGCCAACTACCCCTCCTGCTACCCCCAGTAAGTCCCACACAGCAGGATTGGTGAGAGGTTGTCAGAGGCCATGCCCCCTTTCTCCACTACTCTGCAAATGTGTCTCCCGGTGCACTACTAGTTGAGGGATAAAGTCCCCTTGGCTCTAGAGGGACCTTGGGGGCCAAGAAGCCCTCCTGGTATGTCCTACACAGTGGAAATTCCTGAGAGCTCCAACACTCTGCAAACGTGACTGCTAGTTAAAAAACCTTAGAAATTCACTAAAAAAACAAAGGTTACAAGGAAGTTATAGTCAGCAAATAGAATTTAAAAAACCTTAAAAATTCGCTAAAAAAACCGGTTACAGGGACGTTATAGTTAGGGTCAGATTTTACTCATACAAAACCGGAGAAATTCAGCCGTTATAGTTACCTGAGTTAACTATAACTTGGGCCCTCGCAATGCACTGCTTATGACCTCACATATTACATCACTCACAACATGGTCAAAGACATCACTGATGACATTTCGACAGGAGTCGCGTTGGATTTACGACTCTTGCCAAAAATGAAAACAAAAAACAAAATACGGGCTCCTGCACTTCATTTAATTAGGCCCCCCGGTGGACCAGGTCCCCAGAGCTGAAGAAAAAAGAAATGTGGAGTCACGCCGCCCCTGGGGCTATATGAAATAATAATGCGTGGGGCCCCCAGCCCCCCATGCAGCCCCGTGGAATGCCATCTCTGCAGGGCTAATTCTGAGAAATGAGGGGGCCACATGCCCCCAGCTTCGGGGACTGCCACCTCCCTGCAGCACACATACAACAATTAAGGGGGTCCATTGCGGACTGCTGGGAACTGCCACCTTGCCAGGGCTTACTTTACAAAGGAGGGGGGCCACGCGGCCCCCACTCCTAGAGCCCTATATGACCCTGGGTACCATCATCCCTAGGGCCGGCTTCAACAATGCTCCAGGGTGCCCACCCCCGGTAGATTCCAGTTTGATATGGCTTGGTAGAAGCACTGCTCCCGCCATGCCATTCCAAACAAGTGGTCCACTTTGAACATGCAAGAGCATTTTGATCTCACTTGCTCAAAGCGGAGTGCTTTGCTTTTTAGACACAGGGAGCTGCGTGTCAGCAACTCCTTGTGTGTAACAAACAATGGCGGCATCCGCAGGAGGCGGGGAGACACCGGGACCGTGGGGGCCTTCAGGCTCCCCTGTGGTCCCCATAATGGAAGATGTGGGTGCCCCGGGCACCCACACTACAGGCAGGGTCCTAAGGGATGGGGAGCCAACATTGGCTCGGGAAGAGGGCTGCGGGACCCTCCTTCTATTTTCTTTTTAAATATAGAAAAGGACAGGCTGGGGTCCCGGGGCCAAAATCAGCCCAGAGAAGGGAGGGGGCACGCTGTCCAACAACCTCGATAATAACATCGCGGCCCCCCATGTAACGTTGTGGTGGAATTACGGATCAACGAAAAATAAATAAATAAAAAGTATTCAAATATTAAAGTATTAATGTATTGAGTCATAGCGCTATACAAACAGACACACATGTACTGACAGATAAATTCAAGGATTTATGTACCCATTCACAGAGCTAATGAGACACTAATACACCCACTTACACATCTAATTATACTTTGATGCACCCATTGCCAGGCACTGATAGATACCTACTGAGTCAATGACACGTCCACTCACTAACCCACATATACACTGAAACACCCATTCACCAATCCACTCAGACACTAAAACACTTACTGACAAATCCACTCACAGACTGATGCACCTACTCATAGATCCACACAGACATTGAGGCATCCTTTCACAGACCAACTGAGTTACTGATGTAGCCAGTCTAAGACCGACTCAGATACTAACACACCCACTTACATACCTGCTTAGACACTGACACACCCACTTCGACTATGAAGCAGACACTGACAAACCCACTTAGATATTTATGTACCAACTCACAGACCCACTCATGCACTGATGCACTCACTCACAGACTCAGTCTCACACTGATGCACCCTCTCACAGACCCTCTTAGATGCTAACATACCCAGTTACTGAGTGACACAGAGAGATGCAGTCACATATTCACTTACATAGTGTCCCACCCAGTCACAGACCCACACAGACACTGATGCAACCTTTAACATACCCAGTCAGACACTGAAATGGTCACTCACTGACCTACACAGACACTGATGCATCCACTTAGAGATCTAGTTAGACAGGGAGGCACCTAGTTACAGAGTCAGTGAGACACTGAATCATCCACTGAGAAGCCCATTTAGACAATGGTACACCCACTCACAATGGTACTTGGACACTGATGCACACACACATATTCCCACTGACACACTGATGCACCCATTCACAGACCCATTCAGTTACTGACACGGTCAGTCACTGACTCAGTCAGATGATGTTTCATCCATTTACAATTCTATTTAGAAACTGATACACCTAGTCACAGACCCACTCAGAGTCTGATGCATTCTGTCACAGACCCACTCAGACACTTGTGAAGCCTATCATAGAGCTACTCAGAGTGAAGTACAGACTTACATTCAAATTTACAGAGTTAGAATTTTTCTTAATATGTATAGAGTTAAAATTATAGTTACAAATGTAAAATGTGTTGTTGTTGTGCATTGAGTTTGTGCTTTTGCTTTGCAGATCTGCGATAGGTTCGCGGATCCAAATAGTTTTGAGCAATATATATATATATTTTAAATGTACTTTTAACTTTTGGGTTATAGGGTGGCTCTGAGAAGAGCCTTTGTGTTCATTATGACTTTGTTGCAGCTACATGTAAGTTAGGATGCACATTTTGAGGTTGCTGAGAAACACCCTGTTCCCTTCATCTGTAAAGTGAGCTCCATCACTTCTATAGATGTTATCCAGGTCAAAACGCAGGTTGTTGTTGTAGATTTAGCCCATGTTATGGTCTCTGAGGTATGCAGAAACAGCTTAATTAACATGCTTCCTGGCTTTGTCAATCTGTGGACAGAACTGATTTTACCACTTCCATTTCTGTCTTGGGCATATATATTTAAGTACACAAAGACAGTGTGAGGAAAAAGCAACATTAGTTGTGCAAAGGTATCCTTCATTAGGGTTTCTAATACTACCCCAGTTTGTGTGCCTAGGTTATTGCCACCACAGTGCACAATCATGAGGTCAGGGGTTGGAAATTAAAAAAGGTTTTAATCAATGGCAGCAATTGGTGGCACTTTAATCCTCTCTGCGCAAACCATTTAATATGCACATTATGCAAACCCAGGTCTTTATCACTCCCCTGTTTTGAGCATACTGTTGTCCCAGAAAACATAGCTGTGACCCACAATCCATAATGTAAGCATTTTGAAGTAAGGAGCAGTAGGAATCAGAAGAAGTCTGTAGCTGAACGTGACAGGTGGTATAATGAAAGGCATCTAAAATGGAGGACAGGATCTGCTTTAAGAAAAGGAAATAAGTGATTGGGTGTTCACAGAGATTTCATACTTAAAAATAGGTTGTATCTCAGTTTGCAAAATAAGTATTTTTCTGATTGGCTGTGGATAAACCATTAAAAGGTTCAATACACTGGATAAGCTTACATTTTCAAGTACTCAACCATACCTGCTACTGTTGAATTGGAAGCTTGTGTGCTGTAGTTAAAAACATGTTGAACTTTTGATTTGCTGGTACAGTTCAATGTTTCTTAAATTGGTGCTATGGAAACTGTCTGAAGCAGTGTGGGGTAACAGTTTAAAGTAAAGTGTGCTTTTAAAATATGAAATATAGTATTTTATATATATTATACATTTGCAAAGTGTTTTTCCCATTCATTAGTATGTGTGAGAGTAATATGTTGTTAAAAAATTATAGTAGTATTATTGGAAATGACTTTTTGAACTTCCGTAAGGATCTGCGACTCCATCGCAGCGATTATACTGGTGGTTGCACTGGGCGCCACTGTGGAGTTGCGGCTCCAGCAAGTTACACAAGTAGATTGGACTTCTTTAGAAGAGACTAATGAAGGGTTAATATAACTGTCCAATAGAAAGTAGTTTTAGATTTTGAAAAAATAAAGGGAATATTTTTATTTGATACTTACATTCATTTCTGTGGAAAATGAGAGGGAAAATTTGCCATTACTGGTTCTTCCTTCTTGAGAGTGGCACATCACATTTATTGTGCAAAAAAGAAAAATATCTAAGAGTTTCTGATAAATTCAGATGCTATAGTGTAATTATGAGATGAACTATTTATAGAAGTTGTGAATCATTGTATTAGAAGAATATATATATATATTTTATTAACTGTGTCTTGTATTGGTGTAAATACTGGTATATGTATTTTGTTTGATATGTACAGAGCAACAAATAGTAGTATATAAAGAGATGAACAGTTAAATATGTAATAGTATACATGTAGTAAATAGTTATTTCTATAGATAAGTAAGATTGTTTACATGTTTGAGCTGTGAAATAATAGAGAATATGATACTACGAGTTAGCAGTGAAAATAGTAGATATCTGTAAAGGTGCTGACAGTAAAAAGACAGTCATACACAGGAGTCAGTTTCATTTTGCTTTAGGACAGGCACTAGAAAACTCTGTGTCTTAATGAGACTGGGAGGGAAATGCGACATTCCAAATGTATTTCTACAAGCTTTAAACACTATCCTAGTCCATATAATGTGAATAAAATGTTCTCTGTATGTACTCTTTGCAAAGGCACTCTGCACGTAGTCTGTAAATAGTGATGTGATCATTAAAATGTATTTCCATAACTTTTAAGAACTATCATAGTCCATATAACTTGATTGAAAAGTCCTTTGCAAGTACTCTCCGCAAAGGTAGATTGCAAGTAGGTCGTACATTGTGATGTGTGTGCTTTAAACTGAAAGCGTACTCTGTCAAGTTTGAATGTCTGACTGATACCATGACTCAGGTATGTCTGTACTTCTACATGTAGTCTGATATGTGTGGTGCAGCTGATGACCCTAACTTAAAAACTATACAGTCTATCATACCCCTGCACAAATCTTGTCAGAGCTACTTTAGCATTCAGTCCCAGAAGCACAGATCTCTTAGCTAGACAGGCGTCACACAAGCAGTTGAACACACAGCTTCATACCTGCCTGCCCTGTATAATGAGCAGAAAGTGATCCATACAGCTTCTTTTACACACATTTAGAGAGCACGCAGTGTGAAACAGACTTAGTCTAGTGCCTATAGGCTACTTTACATGTGTCATCTTACCCCTAAGAGGCTCTGAGACATTCATTGAGGCCTCTGGAAAGATGCTGACACTAATAAGAATGGTATGACAGGAATCAGCCTTTCACACAGGGTTATGCCTGGCACTGTGAGCTCTGTCTCTCTAATGAAATTGGTTGAGAACAGTGAGGTTTAAAAGATGTTGCCACATGTATTAACCTCTATCCGAGTCCATATAAGTCTTTGCAAAGGTACACTGCAAGTGGGCTGTAAACAATGATGTGTGTGCTTGAAAATGAAAACGTATTCTGTCAAGTTTGAATGTCTGACATCTTCCATATCTCAGCCATGTCTGTACTTGTATATGTACTCTGAGATGTGTGGTGCAGCTGATGACACTAATTTATCATACCCTTGGGGAAATGTTGACAGAGCTAATTCACCTTTTAGTACCAGAACTACACATTTCTTTTCTAAGCAGGCCTCGTGAAAGCACTTCAACACACAGTTTCATACCCCGCTGCCCTGTATACTAACCAGAAAGTCATCCATGCAGCTTCTTGTACATACATTTACAGAGCATATGGTCTGAAACAGAGGTAGTCTAGTATTTATAGGCTACTTTACATGTGTCATCTCATCCCTGCAAGGCTTGCACACTCATTGAGGTCTCTGGCAGAGATGCTGACACTAATAAGAGTGCCATGAGAGGAGTCAGCCTTTCATTTTGGGTGAGGACTGGCACTGTGAGCTCTGTGTTTCTAATAAAACTGATAGAGAAATGTGAGGTTGAAAACATGTTCTAAAGTGTATCAACACTATCCTAGCACATATAACTCTCTGCAAAGGGTCACTACAAGTAGGCCGTAGATAGTGATATCTGTGCTTGAAACTGAAAACGTATTCTGCCAACTTTCAATGTCTGAACTATTCCATATTTTAGCCATGTCTCTACTTGTACATGTACTGCTCCACACTTCATCCTTGCCTCTACTTGTACATGGAAGGCTGACTCCTGTCATTCCACTCTTATTAGTGTCAGCATCTTTCCACATACCTCAATGAGTGTGTCAGTGTCTTTTAGGGGTAAGATGACACGTTAAGTAGCCTGTGGGCACTAGACTACCTCTGTTTCAGACCATATAATCTGTAAATGTGTGTAGAGTAAGCAGCTTGGATCACTTTCTCATTATCATAGAAAACAGCGCGGTATGAATCTATAAGTTCAAGTGATTCCACAAGGCTTGCTTAGAAAAGAGATGCGTGGTACTTTAAACTGAAAGTGCACTCTGTCAAGTTTGAATGTCTGATTGCTACCATGTCTCAGGTATGCCTGTACTTCTACATGTAGTCTGACACGTGTGCTATAGGTCATCACCATACTTAAAAAACTCTTAGCTAGGCAGACCTCATGGAAGCACTTGAACACACAGCTTCATATCTGGCTGCCCTAGTATAATGAGTAGAAAGTGACCCATGTAGCTTATTTACATACATGTAGAGAGCATGCAGTGTGAAACAGAGCTAATCTAGTGCTTAAAGGTTACTTTACATTTGTCATCTCACTCCTAACAGGCACTGACACACTCATTGAGATCTCTAGAAACATGCTGACACTCACTAGAGTGGCATGACAGACGTCTGCATTTTAGTTTTGGCTTAGGCCTGGCATTGCGATCTCTGACGCTCTAATGAAACTGGTAGAGAAAATTGGCATTTAAAAGATGTTACCACATGTATTAACCTGAATCCTAGTCCATATAAGTCTTTGCAACGGTACACTGCAAGTACGCTATAGGTAGTGAGGTGTGTGCTTTAAACTGAAAGCTTACTCTGTCAAGTTTGAATCTCTGACTGCTACCGTGTCTCAGGTATGTCTGTACTTCTACGTGTAGTCTGACACATATGGTGCGGCTGATGACCATAACTTAAAAACTCTACAGTCTATCATACTCCAGTACAAATCTTGTCAGAGTTACTTTAGCATTCAGTCCCAGAAGCACAGATGTCTTAGCTAGGCAGCCACCACAGAAGCACTTGAACACACAGCTTCATACCCAACTGCCATGTGTAATGAGCAGCAAGTGATGCACGCAGCTTCCACTATACAAATTTGGAGAGCATGCAGTGTGAAACTGAGCTAATCTAGTACTTAAAGGTTACTTTATATTTGTCATCTCACCGCTTAAAGTCCCTAACACACTCATTCAAGTCTTAAGAAAGATGCTGAGATTCACAAGAGTAGCGTGAGAGGAGTCAGTCTTTCATTTTGGCTTAGGCCTGGCATTCCCAGCTCTGACCCTCCTATGAAACTGGTAAAGAAAAGTAAGGTTTAAAAGATGTTGCCACATGTATAAACCTGTATCCTAGTTCATATAAGTCTCTGCAAAGGTACATTGCAAGTACGCTATAGATAGTGAGATGTGTGTTTTAAACTGAAAGCATACTCTGTCAAGTTTCACTGTCTGACTCCTACCATTTCTCAGGTATATCCACACTTCTACGTGTAGTCTGATAGATGTGGTGCAGCTGATAATCCTAACTTGTGTCACGGAACGAGTTGAACACATAGCTTCATACCCGGCTGCCCTGTAAAATCAGCAGAAAGTGACCTATGCAGCTACTTGTACACAAATTTAGAGAGCATGTGGTGTACAACAGAGGTAATCTTATACCTATAGGCTTCTTTACATGTGTTGTCTTGCCCGTAAATAGGACCTAACACACTTATTGAGGTCTCTACAAACATGGTGAGATTCACAAGAGCGGCATGACAGGTGTGAGACTTACATCTTGGCTTAGGCATGGCATTGCGAGCTATAACTCTCTAATGAAACCGGTAGAGAAACGTTAGGTTTAAAACATATAGGGAGATGTATTAACCTCTATCCTGGCCCATATAAGTCTGTGCAATGGGACGCTGCAAGTAGATCGTACTTAGTGAGGTGTGTGCTTTAAACTGAAAGCGTACTATCTCAAGTTTGAATGTCTGAGTGTTACTATGTCTCAGGTATGTCTGCACTTCTATGTGTACTCTGACACGTGTGGTGGAGCTGATCACCCTAAGTTAAAAACTATACAGTATATCACACCCTTCAACAAATATTGTCAGAGCTACGTCAGTATTCAGTCCCAGAAGCACAGATCTCTTAGCTAGGCACACCTCATGGAAGCACTTGAACACACAGCTTCATAACTGGCTGCCCTGTATAATGAGTAGAAAGTGACCCATGCAGCTTCTTCTACACACATTTAGAGAGCATGTAGTGTGAAACAGAGGTAGTCTAGTACCTATGGGCTTATTTACATGTGCCATCTTGCTCCTAAGAAGGCACTGATGGGAGTCATGTTGGCTTAGGCCTGGCATTGAGAGCTGTGCCTCTCTAATGAAACTGGTAGAGAAAAGTGAGGTTTAAAACATGTTGCCAGATGTAAGAAGCTCTATCTGAGTCCATATAAGTCTTTGCAAAGGAATACTGCAAGAAGGCCTTAGATAGAGAGGTGTGTGCTTTAAACTGAAAGCATACTCTGTCAAGTTTGAATGAATGACTGCTACTGTGTCTCAGGTATGTCTCCATTTGTATATGTAGTCTGACACATGTGCAGCAGCTGATGACCTTAACTTAAAAACTATACAGCCTATCATTCCCCTGGACAAATATTGTCAGAGCTACTTCACCTTTCAGCCCCAAAAGCACAGATCTGTTTGCTAGGTTGACCTCACGGAAGCACTTCAACACACAGCTTCATACCAAGCTGCCCTGTATGGTGAAGTAGCTCTGACAATATTTGCCTAAGGGAATGATAGACTGTATCGGTTTTAAGTTAGGGCTATGCGCTGTAGCAATATACCCTTGCACAAATATTGTCAGAGTTACTTCATGAGTCGGCCAGTACCTTTTAGGGGTGACATTACAAATATAAAGTACCCTTTAACTGGTAGATGTGTTTAAGTGATCCATGCAGCTTCTACTACACATATTCAGATCTGTAGAGTATGCTGACACTCACAAGAATGTCATGATTTAAGTCGCCTTTTTGTATTGGCTTACCCCTGCAATTTTGAAATCTGATTCGCTAATCAAAGTGGGATGGAAAATTGAGCTACAAAACATTTTGCAAGATGTACTGGATAGTAGAAGCCCAAAGCAACAACATAAATATGTTTTTTTTCCTTTCAGAGGTGTTCTTCTGAACAAAGTCTACTGTCTTCTGTGCCAACTACGAGGAGAATGTTCTAATAGTCTAAAATCTTTCTAAAGAGTGCTCTACCAGTCATTTAGTGCCTGCTTCATTTTTAAACAACTTCATCTTTTCTTTGGGCCTTGAACAGTAAAATGGCCTGCTACGTTGGGCTCTAAGTCTATACTAATTTTATACTATAAGGAACATCTTCTACTACAAAATCAATTAATTCAAACAATATCCTTTTTCTATAGATAATGCACGATACAGCACACATAGAAAAAGGAAATAATAAAGACATAAAGAAAAGATGTCTTCTTATTGTGCCTTTCTTATGTTACCATTGGAGTGGTATTAGATTCTGACACATTCCCACATTTACGATTTTCATGAATCTGGGAATGGTTCAGATTTCATGAGTGCTCTGTAGGTACACCCACAGCAACATTCATGAATTACTCCTTTCACACAGTGTTGTGCGTCAAAGGAGCACATATTTACAAAGAGAAGAAAAAACATCTAAAGTGGCTTTACCTAGCATTGCAAATATGCTGGAGCACTTTTACACCTCCAAACATAAAAAAAGACCCTGTGGTGGTACAAAAGTGCGAGCAGGTCCCTTATAAATGAGCCATCAGTGACAGACTTACATATAAAGACATACATTTAACAAATAATTAATCTTTCTTTTAACCAGAATAGGTGGTTTAAACAGTTTTTTTTAACTTTTCTAACTATTTGTTTGATTTTTATTTGTTTTTTTGTTTTACTTTTCAAAAAACTATGAAAAGAAATTTTAACAAAGCACAAGAAAGGCCATCTGTGCATTGAAAATAATGCAAAACAGAAAAAAATAAGCACTTATGTTCATTTATTGTTTGAATTAGGGTTGAAACAACTTGTTCACCCACTCCCAGATAGGTACTGCATTTTGGACAGTATATTCCAATTTTCCTAAATTCATGGATGGTGACAGAAATATTGGTTACTGCACTTCCAGAAGATGTTCCAGGAGCACTTCCTCCAACAGCAGCTTCTTCCTCTCTGTCTCTCCATCTCAGCCCGTGCAAGGCAAATTGGGTGGATAGTTCTAAGGCGCTTCTGCATGCTGGAGGTGCCGCAGATGTATTTCTTGTCACTGTCCAGTGAAATAACTGTTTTGCAAATAGTGCAAGTAACTTTCCGGGCATTCACTTTTTTTTCTCCTTTCGGGATACAAAAAACTGCCACACAATGCTTTCCTTCTTCTTCCTGAGTACCTCTTCTTCCTCTCCTTCTTCTAACAATCTTAAGTCTTCTTCCTCCTGTTGTTGGGATGAACTTGCCATGGTTTCTGAGAAAGAAAATAAACACACCAACAAAATCAGCCTGCTTCCTCACTAGTAGAAAGTAGAATGAGAACCACACCCTCCTATTTCTAGAAACAGGTGGGAATTTGAACTTCCTATGATTGAAAGGTGTTACACCAATCAAATTATTTTTTGGGTTGGTCACATGGGGTGCGCGACTCCACCGCTATGCTACCGTGCCAGGAGTGTTATTGCAAAAAATATATTAAATCAGAATGTATTGCACACATTATTGAAAAGTTAACATTTTTATAGCATTGAAAATGAACCACTTTATGACTTATTGCAATTTAAAACATCTAAATACTGATTTAGAACTTTTTTTTAGACTCATAGGAAGCGAGATCCCAACGCAACCCCGGAAAAATGTAATGGAACAATGCGCAGTGGCATCACAGTGTCTTAAAATACTATTAAGATTAATATTAATCAAAAATATATTTTTCCTGCTTGATGCACTGTTATTGAATTATTTATTCATTCCACTTTTACAAGTAAAAATGGAAATGCAACATTATATATCTATCTCGAAAATTATACATCTTCAAAATCAATGCACCCACTGCAACTTTAAAACTAAAAAATTTGAATTGAAAACTGAAATACATTAAATATTAAATAACTATATATTATTATTTTTTATAAAAACACTTCGCTAAGAGATGTGCTGGGTACGCTACACCTGTCAAAAAAAACCAAAAAACAGAAGCGCAAAAGTCCCGGGAGCATTAAAGATAAAACAAAAATGAGGAGGACGGATTATGGCCGTCCTCGCTGCCGTGGGGACCACCACCTCCCCGGGGCTATATCTTTAACAAATGCAGGGAACAGCACATGGCCCCCCCAATGCAGCCCCGGGGATGCCATCTCCCCGGGGCTATATGAAATAATAATGCATGGAGAGGCTCCGGCCCCCCAACACTTCCCTGGGGACCACCACCTCCCCGGGGCAGACATACAACAATTAAGGGGGTCCGTTGCAGACCCCGGCCCCGGAGACCACCACCTCCCTGGGGCTTACTTCACAAAGGAGGGAGCTCTAGATGGCCCTGTGGACTGCCACTCCCCAGGGCCTACTCCAGCAAAGTCCCGGGGTGCCATAGCAAACACTGCTCCAATTCATGGAAGCAATGCCGGCAATGCCGGCTCCCGCAGAAGGTGGGGAGCCAGCAGGGACTGCAATGGCCTTCAGGCTCCCCCCCTGGCCCCCAATGAGCTGGCTGTGCCCCAGGGGATGGGGTCCCCAGGACAATATCGGCCCGGAGAGGGGGGCCCCCACAGAACACATCCCAGCAAACCCACTGTGTGGGACTTACTGGAGTTAACAGGAGGGGTAGTTGGCCCCCATGCACCCTCTGGAGCCAAGGGGAGATCATCCCCCTACTAGTAGTGCACCAGGAGGCACTTTTGCACACTGGTGGAGAAAGGGGGTGTGATTTTGGGATGTTATATGGAAACCTCGGTGGGCAGACCGCCAAATGCCTTCTTCAGCACTCCTATTCGAACCACCCTGGAGGTGTGAGACTTCGTCACCTGACTATCACTAGATACATTGTTCCTTTCACCATATACTTCTAGTCACCATAATCAAGCCTTTACTCCCCAGGCATCTCAGCCTTTTTGACAAATGGGAGGCAGGTGACTGTTTGACAATCTCAGACATGTTCCATAGTCTCTCTCCATTGAGGAGTGTAAGTGAAAGTTCAACCTCCACGAAAATGAATGGTTTCATTACACAACATTGTGACTCTGTGTTGCTCATTCACACATCTGCACACTAGGGAGTTGTCCCCACTCAAGAAATCTGTGAATTTGGACAGAGAATCTCAAATAAGAATATCATTTTATTCTATTTTGCTAGACATGGCAGCATACAGGTATACATATCTCTGACTCTCAGTGTAAGCTCCTCTGGCATGACATAACCACATCCACAGCATTATCAGCAAGGAAGCACACTACAAAACTGAATTCAATTAGTTCTACTACCCCAAGAAGCTTAAGAGGCTCTTCCCCAACACTAGCTCTTTCTGTTATGGAGGCTGTGGGTAGGAGGGTGATTTTAAACATATCTGTCGGGACAGAGATTAGACAAATTTGGTGTGAAATGTTAGTAGCTCTGAAAACAATCTTGTGTTATTGGTATGGTATAAGGCATGCTCTAAACAGTTCCCCAAATGGATTTCAAATCAACATTGTCTTTCCAAAAGTCAAACCCTTTTACAAACAGCTGGGAAATAAAAGATGCAGAATAAATCAGCTTGGTGTCAGACTCTGGGTCAGCTGGTTTGTGACCAGAAAAATATGCAAACTTCTTTGCAATTGCTTTTGAGCAACCCCGTGGTGTAGTAGGGCAGTGTTCCCATTGTGTGTAATTAGATACTGCATGTGGAGTACTTGCTTTATACAGAAAGTGATGACATCATAATTGTCAGTTTCTTCATACATTTTTCAGAGTTAAAAACAGTAGAATACTGTAGATCATCTAGCATTTCATGCACTGATAATATCATGCCAAGAAATTTTAAATACATATAGAACTTGAAGTATTTCTGTAGGTCCAAATATATCATGTGATACCTTTTCCCAAATAATTCCATCAGGAACCGGAACAGCAGAAATATTCACCAGGGAAAGGTCTCTTCGCACTTTGAGTGATAAAGAATGTGGTGTACTTGTTCATAGCAGGGCATTCTGGAAGATAGATTCCGTTCAGAAGCAAGAAAAGATGGTCACAAAACCAATCCAAATGACGAGGAAAAGTAACGAAATTGTAATCCAAATGTATATCCATGGAGGGATAAAGTGTGTCTTTTTCAGCAAAATGCAAAATTCATGCAGCCTACCTCGCAACGGTATTGGTAGTGGGTCAGATGAATCTGAAGAGAAGTCATCATAGTCGATGAAGTAGCCGGCAGCTGTTCGATCTATTTTATGTAGTTCTGGAGACTGTGTAGAACTGGGAGTTGGCTTGAAAGGTGGTAGGTTGTGGTAGATACCATCTTTGTCTGTTTACAGAATTGAAATCTGTGTTTCTGTGCATATTGATTGTAAAGAATTTGTTGATGTAACAGAAAGAAGTGATACTTCAGTGTTAGTTGTCCCCTGTGGGGGAGAAGAAGCTTCATCGCTGATCAAAGCTTCCATCGGGACTTCCTGTAGGGTAGTAAGAGGAGGCAGGTAACTACCCAGGAGGGTATTTATTTTGATATTTCAGAAATGCATGTGTTTTTAGCGTAGCCTCAAATATGTAATCTACATCCGTTGCTGGCAGAGAGTTGGCCCATTGTATCCATTGTGGATGTAAAACTTTATCATTAGGAATACTGGCCTTTGTGACAGCCTCTAAGGCTGGCAATGGAGTCACAACAATATTGCGCTTCTCCTGAGCCAATGATCTTTCTCTCACTACATCAGTCTGTACCGCTGTCAGAGTCTTTTTTGCCGGTGCAAAACACATCTCTGCATCTGTGTATAAATACAATTTATATGTAATAGGTACAGTGTCTCCTCCATTGAATGTGACAAAATGTACCCTGATGCACCCGCATTTATACAGATCACCAGGTTGGTAGTATTTACATGTGTGTCTAAGTGTTTTGAGGCTGGCATGTCAGCTTGTATTGAACATAATATTTGTGTGTGTTCAGTTGTCCTTAAAAAGTCTGGACGAATCAAGTCATATAACTGTTTTACCCGATCTGCATAATCTGGAATGTATGTTCTGCCATAGTTCAGGAAAACCAATATTGATTGGAGTTTCTTCAATCTGTTCAGTGGTTCCAGAAGTGCACACTTCTCGAGAAAATGTGTCACCAGGCTTCTGTTCTCAGTTGACAACTCATATTCTAGGAATATGGCATTGAGGTGGGCTATTTTTGATTTTTTTAAATTGAATTTGCAGCCCATGTGAGTAAATCCCAAAACTATGCGATCTAATCTAACCTAGTGAGTTGAAAGGTCATCATCCGTTAGATATTGTCATCAACATAGAACAATGCCTGGTCATTGTAATCTTGCAAAAGTTCTGTAACCCAGGGTGAAAACAACCCTGGGCTGTTCTTATACCCATGGGGCAATTGACAGAAATGCTTTAGAGAACCTAGTGCCCTGAATGAGGTCAGGTACCTGCTTTCAGGTGCTATGTTTTGCCAGAAAAATCAGTTGGAAATATCTAAAGTGGTTTTGTATCTTTTCCGCACTATGTTGTTCATTAGTGCAGTGCTATGCGCATTTTGTACAGTGAATGTGCATTTAGCTGTGTTCAAATGTCTGTAATCTAATACTATGAGATATGAATGGTCTGGTTTCATTACACACGGGGGGAATGGCAAGTGAGGTGCAACATTTAATTACACCTTGGTATTCAATATGTGTGAGGATTTCTCTAACTTGTTTTTAGCCTCACGTTTCTTAGGATACTGTCTTTGAGGTTGTGGGGTTGACCTCACTGGTATGATGTGAGAACCATCATCCCACCCCACATGGTTGCAGTATAACGCCAGAGCTTGTGCTAAGGTTCACTCCTTGGCATATGAATGTTTGTCTGCATCTGGGGCGAGGTCAGAAAAAGCAGTTAAAATTACATTTTTCCCTTTGGGGCAATCCATGACAAATTCTGGTGGCCAATCCTTTTCGGCCAAGAGAATGTCATAGCCGATTGACAAGTTCTCCCAAAAGAGAACATTTATTGAATTTTGTATGCCCCCTTCCATTTGGAGTTGCATTTCGTTTAATCAATGCGGGACACTCACTCGTATCCGGTGTTTCCACCTAGATATAGTCACTCAATGCTACTGCTGCCAGAAAATACACCAGGCTCCGGCAAACTATTGTGACTTCTACTGCACTGTCCAGCATGGTCAAAGCCCACTCCCCACTCAGAAGCAGTGTCCTCAATATCCGTGGCATGCTTGACTTTAATGCAGCTACCTTTTGAGGCTTTGACTGTTTGGATTTGTATTCCTGTTTTAAAAAGTCAGATGAGAGTTGTAAGTCCTTCTTCAGTTTCACGTACTCCTCTGATCAGTGGGCTGATTGTCCACCTCTTGGGCGAATTCTGAGAGGAACAAGAGGAATGTGCATCAGTATCCTGATACCTATCAGGCATTTTAATATTAGCACGGTTAGGCAAATTGTTGCATTTTTCAGTAGACTCCTGTTGAAGAGAACCGCCCTACGATGTAGTCTTTTATTTATTTTTCTTATTATCCCACTTCTTCTTAAAAGATTAGGGTGCTTGCTTCGAGTTATCCTTTTCAGAATTACTCCTAATTTGTGGTTTATTAGGTCTGGCTCCCAAATTATCTCTGCTCATGGATGCATAGGTTCCCTCAATAATTTTTGGTAATTCGCGCTCCTGTTCTCCAGGAGCCAAATTTGTGAGTCACTGGTGTACTGCCAATGCTGCTGCTTCCCCTTTAATGTTACTTAACATTATGGCAGATACTGCGGCAAAGTTGCCTATCAGTCTCATCCCCAAATTAATGGCAGGGGCTACCCCATACTCATTTTGGAACTGTTTAAGTATCTCTGGCAAAATAGCTAAAAAGGGTATACTGTGTGTTCTGGTATGTGGTGAAGCCCTCTACTGGGAGAGCCATCATTATTGGCAAGCATATTGTAAGAATTCTGTGTTTTCCCTGAGGTCCCATATTGGGGAACACTGCTTCAAGCTGGCTTGTTTTTTGTGCAATCCAGAACGGAATTTCCTCCCGTCTGATGGGAATTTTTACTCATGACTGCATTGATGGTTTGTGGACTAATGCCAGGTGTAGCCAATAGTAGTTGTGCAGCTTGAGCAGCCCTCACAGGATTTATTTACGTTGTTGTCATGACAAATTGTATCAAACATCTATATGTTCTAACCCGTCAGTATATAAAATAAGTAGTTAGGGGTTGTCAGATTTTCTATATTTTGGTAGGATGTGTAAAAGGCTAAGACTGGCCATGTTGCCCCCTCATTTCTACTGGGATCTAGTCTAACATTGTTGTTTGTATGTGGTAGTGTGACTTCAAACCAGTTTGATGTTCTTGGTAAGTTAATGGTATTTCTAGTGCTTCATAAGTTGTGTAATTATTAGGAACTGTATCTGCAGTGCATGTGTGCAAAAGTCTTGAAGTTGTGTTAGCTGTTGGGAATGTAACTCATGAATAGAATACCTCTGTCCTGAATGCTTTGTAGGCCTAAACCACAAAGGTAACGTCTTCTCCCGCAAGGGGCAGACCACGTTGTTGCAGCATTTGTTTAACCGCATTTCAACAGTTCACTGGTATGTTAATTGCTGCTTCATCTTCAGCTATATGAATATGTTGATTTCAGAGAGGGTACCTCTATAGGGTGATCCTTTGAAAGGTTCAAGCTTGAACAACCAACAGCCAATACAGAGGATTCACTCAGCCGAGGAGGATTTTTCCCTAACACCACAGATGTCTCCGGTTAAGAGGTGAGTAGGGGTCTTTGAATATGTAAAAGAAAAATACTCAGGTGATCCTTTAAATAAGAACTCAAGCTAGGCCATTGGCAACACCATGCCATAAGGCTTATACTTTCCCAAGTAAAACTGTGCATTTGTTGGACAACATATCCGTCAAAAATGTGCGAGACTGATTCCACGCATACCTTCCAGATAAATTGGCCTTAGTCCTGCTTACCCACAGTTCACACTCTGTACCCCTAACCTGATAAGGTAACAAATGGAGTGTGCAACCTCAGAACATGACAACCCTGATTCCCCAAGGAAATTGTGGTAACAGATCTAGAAACATTTTAGTTTGGTTACTCATGCATACCCAAAGAGATACACAAGAAATACACAACGTGTGATTTCAATTTTTATTGAAGCATTGTAAATCTTGAGTAGAATAAGTGCTCTGCAATGATCAATAGAAGGAAACAGAAAAATGTGATTAGCATTACAAGAATGGTGAAAAAGATAAACAGTTCAACCATTTTGCTGAATTCAGAGAATATATGCTTGCATACAAGTACTGTAAAATATTGTACTCGTACCTAATGAATCCTAACCTAATGTGTCTAGGGTGAGTGAATATGCCAAATCCCTGTAGGGTGATCTAACTCCCCATTACCTGTGGGTAAGTGTCAATAGGCTGACTGTCTTGGTGGAGAGTTGGGCCATATACCTCGCATGAGGTAAACAGGAATCAGCTCAGCTGAGCTGGAATTCCAGCATGGGGGTGACCTCTCAGTGCCAGTGAAATGCTCCTCTTTCTAAAGAAGGAACTGATGACATTTATATAATAAACATCATCAATGCTGCCATGCTGTAGTCTCAGTCGGGCCGCTTTTGCTTATTCTATTATGATAGCTCTGTCGACGATTGTCCAAAACAAATAACAACATTTTGCGTAGAGAACTTAACCCTTGTACAGAATATTCAAGATATTGGACAAATTGCCTACGAAGTGGAAATGTAAGCAAAGCTTAGTTCAGGGAATATTATCCAGCACAGGCACCCAAACAAATGTGTGTGAAATGTCATTGTGTTTAAGAGGAGAAGTCAACTTAAGAACATGAGCATGTAAATTGGTATTTCTACTTGGGCCCACAATGTGACTACATAACACCACTTGGTACCTTCGCCTATGTAATATCATAGCCTTGATACAGCTCTCTTTGGATTTTGCTGACTCAAGAACATTATTTTAATCCATATGGGACACACCTCTAGCCTTTTGTCGAAGGATCTGCCCTGGATGTCATGTCCAACTAGGCTGACAATTATGAATCTGTTCCACAGATGACCACTCCTTCCCTCCATGAGAACTAACCATCTCCTGATACTGTCTCTCCAGCTCTATGATTATGATGCATTTCTGTGTTAGATATTAATTATTTTTCCTCCTCTTTTATTGATGGTTTACGTAGAAGGTTGGGTGAGGATGTTGGTTGGAATTTCCTTTGGAGTACCACACAAGTTTTCCCATATTGTGATTACAATATTATGCTTTGTGTCTTTGCTTATGCTCTAATCGGAATTTACATTAACATGGAATGTTAACATAGAATATGTTATTTCATGTAGCCGGAACTTATAAGATCGAAGAGGTGCACTGTTCTTAACTTATAAATAAGGAAGAAGTAGAACTGAACTGCAGCCATCCACACATGGGTGGCTTGGATATGCATTTCCTTTTACAAAACCAGCACTGAGCTGGTGTGAGCAATCTGGAGGGTTGTGAGGGTCTTCTAACTGCTACATGTGTAGAGCTGTTGCAGTTTAACAGTTATTATAGCAAAAAAGGCATAAGGGTTATTAGACCTGTCAGCCTTATGGTGGTCCTTCCCCAAACCTTTTGCCATCCTCCTGCATTTGCTGCTCATCTCGTTTTTGCGGGTCTTAGGACTCTGACCAGTGCTAAAGTGCATGTGCTCACTCCTTAAACATGGTAATATTGACTTATCTCCAATTGACATATTCAATTTACTTATAAGTCCCTAGTAAAGTGGTGCTACATGTACCTAGTGCTTGTAAATTAAATGCTACTGGTGGACCTGCAGCACTGATTGTGCCGCCCACTGAAGTAGCCCTTTTTAACATGTCTCAAGCCTGCCATTGCAGCCTGTATGAGCATTTGTAAACTGCCTTTCCGACCTGGCAAAATAAGCCATTTGCTAGGCCCAAGCTTTCCTTTTTAATACACATAAATCACCCCTTGGGTAGGCCCTAAACAGCCCACACGGTAAGGTGCACTGTGTTTAAAAAGTCACAATACCCATTATAAGAAGTGTAAAAAGTTTCAGACTCATAAAATGTGTTTTGAAAAATTCATTTTTCACTATTACACTGTAATTACCTTTTTACATTTTATTTTGTATATCTCCTAGTTCTAAAAAACTCTTAAATTCATTTTTCACCATTGTAAGGCCTATCTCTCCCATAGGATAACACTGCAGTTACCCAAAACATTTAAAAAGCTGTAAAATCCAAAAGGGAGCATATTTAGTGTCTTTGGAATTGTAATGGAAAATCCTCTCTTATGGTAAAGTCAACTTTGAAAATGCCACTTGTTGAAAGTGGGAATTTTCCTGTAATACTCATTTGATGCCTACAACCTGCCTCTGGGCCACATCAGTGGGTGTAGCTGACACCTGGGTTTGTGTATTCTTCCTAGACTGCCACACACAATAGAGAGCTTAGTTATGTTCCTGTATTAGCCATCACTGGCAGGATGTGAGGGAGGAGCTGAGCACAACAGTACTTACACTTGAATAGGCTGTGCCCTGTCTCCACATAAAGGGATGCATTACCCCCTGTAGTTTGTCTGGAGCCAGTGCCAGGAAGGCAGGAGACCTGCACATTTCAATGGATTATCTCCAGAAGCGTCTCCCTCTTCAAAGGCAGAACTGGATATAAATACTGGACCTCATACACCAACCCTTCTGTACACCTCTGCAACTGTGGAGACTCTGCCAAGAAGAAGGAATGCTGTGTTGCTGAAAGAACTGCCACTCTGCTGGACTGCTGCTCTGACGGGCTGCTGCCCTGATGTGATGACCTGCTGACCTCTTGCCTGGGTGAGAAGGACTGGACCTGCATCTGTTGAACCAAGGACCACAAAGTGACTCCAAGGGCTAGTTGGCTGGCCTCCTGGCTGGAGCCTCAGGGACAGAAGGCTCCAACAACCTTGAACCCAGCACCTTGACTAGGCCATTTGTGAGTTCTACCCTTCCAAGTAGTGTCACCCCAGTCTTGGACCCTTAATACTGGGCTCAAAAGTGCTCTGCAAGTCCATCTGTGGATCAAGCAGAACTGATGCATCTCCTTCGCTAAGCATCTCTAGCAGAACCAGCGCATTGCCTTTGCTGTTCAATGCATCACCTTCGGAACCAATGAATCGCCTCTACCTCAAGAGTTTTTCCGACACAAAGGACTCTACATCAACCCCACTGACGCATCAAAGCAACCATCTGTGCAAAGCTTTACCAACGCAGGCTCTTCCATATCTCTTATGGAACTGCAGCCTCAAAGCTCCTCAAAACCGATGCATCGCCATGGCTGCACAAAGCATTCTCATCAGGGAACCTCGCAAAGCTCTATAAACCAGGATTTAAGAGCCTAACTGGGTCCCTGTAGCCAGTCCGTGCTCCATCGCAGTCATCCTAAACTTGTGACTTGCCCAGTCTGGTGCAACCAGATATCCACAGTTGGTGCTTTGTGCTTTTTGGAGCTATTTTCACTGAAATGTTTAAATTTGAATATCTCTCTCTGGTTCTACTGATTGGATTTTTGTCATTTGGTCTTGTTTGACTGATTAAAAAGTACTCTCTTTGTCTAAACTGGTGTGGGATACTTTTGTGGTGTATTTTCACTTTGTTACCATTTGATGTGTTGCACAAATACTTTACACATTGCCTCTGAGTTAAGCCTCACTGCTCTTTTCCAAGCTACCCGAGGGTTGACCACAGGTTGATTTTGGGTTTGCTTGTGACTTCATCATGAAAAGGATCGTGGTTCCTGCTTGAGTAGGGTTTCACCGCCCAAACCAGTAACCCAATTTCATACAACGGTATAGTGGCGTATTGTATAAACCTAATGCAAAGAACTGATTAGGAGTTTGGCAGACAGGGTTACTCCGTCATGAACGTGAAGGATATCCCATCTGACAAATTACAATTCCATTATATCCTACGGAACTATGGCTGATGGAATATCAGAAAAATGGAAAATAGCAAGACGTAGACATGGTGGAATGAAATCATGCAAAATTTAGGCCAGCTGTGGAATAGTGATCAAATGATGAGAGAGAGGGTGATGTCCAAAGTAAAAATAGGCAATTTAAATATGTATCCAATGGTATGGAATTTGAAAAAAATATAAAAAATGTCAGATGGTAGTGGAAAAATATAATTGCAAATTTTTATGGATGCAAAAAAATAGAACCTAGATCACTATACCATTGGGGAGATAGTTCAATTATCTTAATGTTCACTGGTATAAAAAAAATCAGCAGGTCAGTAGGAGTTTGAATCCCTGAAATGCAGACTAACCCTTCCATCCTCCCAAAAAAAAGTCAGATATTTCAGTACTGTTAAACTGGGTAATAATAACACCAGTTATGTACTGCACTTAAAAATGGAAGAAGTGCACCAAATAAAACAATATATTTTTGTAAGGTTATCAACAGCCCATGTTTTAAAGATTCTAATATCCCGAGCCTGGCCCATAACATTTTACCCGAGCAGTGGCAGGCTCATTTTGAGGGGCTGTATAATCAGCCCTCAAGAGTGGACGAACCACAGACATTGACCATTGCTCAGAGCATGGACACTATCTCTTTTACTTTAGAAGAGGTGAGACTCGGAATAGATTGTCTCGCACAGAATAAAGCCCCGGGACCAGACGGGATTCCACCTGATCTATTCCGAAGTAATCCAGAGGTATGGGCGCCAATTTTGGTGAGGGTTTTAAATGCTGCAGTTGCAACAGAAATGCCTCCTTCATGGTCCACAGCCACCATTGTCCCGATATTTAAGAAAGGGGATAGGGACAGTCCACACTGCTATCGCCCAATATCGCTTATCGATGTGACAGCAAAGGTCCTGGGCCGAATGGTACTGAACAGGTTGGCAGAATGGGCTGAGACCCAAGGAATAATAACGGATGTGCAATATGGGTTCCGTGCGGGTAAATCTATGGTAGACCAATGTTTAAATCTCTATCTAGTTACTGCAAAGTATACAATAGTCAAAGCTGGGGCGCTCTATTTAGCCTTTATGGACCTTACGGCAGCTTTTGACCGCGTAAATCGTAGTAAACTCTGGAATCTCATGGGATCATTGGGGGTGGATCCGGCTTTAATTAACATCCTAATGGCATTACATTTAAACACTTCTGCTGCAGTAAGATATACGCAAGAGGGGAAGACCACAGAATATTTTAAGTGTCTGTGTAGGGTCAGACAGGGATGTATTTTAGCCCCTTTTTTATTCACTTTATACATTAACGGCCTGGACTCGGCACTAACCGCACTACAACCAGACACCCCAAAAGTAGGCTTAAGATCAGTCCCTGTTCTACTTTATGCGGACGATGCGGTCCTCCTTGCTCGTACACCAAAGGGCTTGCAGGTTTTATTAGATGGGTTCGTAGGGTTTATGAATGAGTTAGATTTGTCACCCAATTTAACAAAATCTTACATAATGGAATTAGGGAAGAAGAGCAGGAATCCAAATACCTATACAGTAGGCACACATACTCTTGGGAAAGTACCGGCCTTCTCATATCTAGGCATCATGTTTGATGAAAAATTGAGTTTTAAACAGTTATTAGAGGGCAAGTGTCTCGGTTTGACAAAGTCCACTGGAGCAATTACAAGCTTTGCTCACAGATTAGGCAACTGGTCGCCTGGGACAATTTTAAAATTGTATAACTCCTTTTGTAGTTCTAAAGTCTTATATGGAAGTGAGGTCTGGGGATTTATGAGGACAAACAAACTACAAAGTGAAGAAAAAAGTTATTTTAGGCGTTTTGCTGAAAGTCCCCCAGAGTACCCCTGAATTTATTGTCCATGGGGAGTTGGTGTCTAAATATATCTCTGACCTGGTGGCGGTGAAACCCCTTTTGTGTTGGGTGAACATACGGTCCAATGAGGAGACAGGTTTTAATAGGCAAGTAATTCAGGACTGTCTCTCTTTGGACCATGCGTTAAAAATCCTGTGGCTGAAATATGTAAAGGACATCTTCACCATGCTCAGCAGAACAGATTTGTTCTCTCATCCAGATAAGGTGTGCGCACGGGATAAAGCGCCTATCAAAGATCTATTTTTAAATATACTGGGGCCCAAAGGGAGGAAACCGAATTGAAAAAAGCCACGGTTAGAAATTATATCCTAGTTATGTCAACACAAAGTATAGAACCGTACTTAACCCTCATAGCCAGTGCACATGATAGGTTTTTAATTACACGGTTCTGGCTGAATTTGTTTAATCATTTATTGGCTGTTCCTGCTGGGTATATGGCACATCTTGAACAAAAGGGGCCCTGTGGCTGCGACACTAGGTCTCCACAGGATACCCTACATTTTGTTCTTTTGTGTCTGTACTACTCATTTCCGAGAAAAGTGTTCCTCAAGGGGCTTTTAAGGAAACTCAGATTCAAGCAGGCCCGGGTGGCCCTGCTGTTTTTAAAACTGTCCCCAGATGTTTTTACCCTATTCTGTGTCTCAAACTTTTTAAGATCTGCTTTAAAGTTAAGAAACACCAGGGGAACATAAAAGCAGAAGACCTCTATCTAACCTGTGTATCAATTATGATAGTTTGTAGAGTCTTTTAATGCTTTTTTAGCAACTCTTGAGTATTGCTTTTATTGTATTACCTTTCTCAAGAGTTTTTTACCCTTATGATCACTGTTTTTATATTGATGTGTTGATGAAATTGTATCTTTTATGGTCATATTCTCTCATATGCCGAATAAAGATTATTATTATTATTGTTATAATTATTAATATTATTATTATTAGTAGTAGTAGTAATAGTAGTAGTAGTAGTAGTAGTAGTAGTAGATTTAGTAGTGGTATATTTATTATTATATATCATCACTTTATTTAAAGAAATTGTTCAGAAACTCCTAAATGAAATGAGGAAGATCATTAATTAGTTCTCCACTCAAATATTAACCACACTAGTTAAAATAATAGAAAAACAAAGACAGAAGCTGTATTTGAAGAAATACGAGATTGTAGAGAAGGTGAGGAGCCCAAGAATGAATACGAATATTTAAATTAAATTTAAAAAACGAAGAGTAGACTAAATTGAAAGAAAAGAAGTTCATATGAGAAAGACATTAATGTGCATATGGTTAGGTATATACATGCGAAAGAGAGATTCATAGATAAAATGTATAGTATTTCAGGAAGAATAGAGGAAACCACAAAGTCTGTTCAAAGGTCAGGTCCTCAAAAGATGATGATCGAAAAATAAAAAGTTTTTTAATTTTTTTTAATTAAATGTGACTTTCAAATCACAGTCACCGCAGCTCTCCCTGATGAGGAGGCTGAGTTTGGGAAGGAAGAAAGAGGAAAAAAACAATTTTAAAGAAGTAGCGGAAAGAAATAGAATTACCAAAAGAAGAGTGAAAATGCCCAACAATGAAGAACAAGATCAGAAAGGGGATGGAGCAATGAATAATGACAAGAGAAAATCAGACGCTAGATACAATAATTGATGTCTCCAGTTTTCAGAAAACCAAATCACAAGAGGAAGCACTTAAATTATGATCCATTTTTCGTCCTAGTTGGGATTTTAGTCAACTAGAGATGAAAATAGATCCGAACACATCAAATTACGTATGTTTTTTTTTCAAATAAACCTCAGACAAATGTTGAATCAGAGAACAAAGGCTACCTTGGAGATAAATGACAACGAATATTTGCTAAGCATAATACAAAGTGTAGAGAGAATGGAAAACTTGACAGCAACAGTGTCAGGAATAGAGTAATCTCTGCTCAACACTTGGTATTAGTGGTACAAGAAGAACCAACAATTTCAAAAGTAAGAAAACAATGCACTAAAATTCCCACCAATTTAGAAAAAGAGCTACAAAATTATGAGTAAACAGGAAACTGAAAATATGAAGTCACTATTCGTGGTTGTTTGGGAACTTGTGATGATTTTAGGCCATTTGTGATGGAGTGGGGGTCAGATACACCAAGCACAGTATCCCGGTCAAAGGTTTTCAATACTTAGGGACCACACGTACGAGAAGTACATTGACAAAGAGTGGTCACAAATGCTCACCCACTTTTTGCAAAGTTATTCTGTTTTTTTTGCGAAGGTATTCTAATGATAGTTCCTTCCCGAAATTGGCATTTGAAGGGAGTCACAGAATGACCGGCCTAATGAATATTGATTAGGCTTATAGAAATTTGTAACTCCCTGTAAAGGACTACAAGCACAGGAATGCAGGGGGCAGCAGACCACCATCCATGTGTTTGCATTCCAAAATGGAAAACCTTTTTTAAAGCAGCACTGTTTTTTAAGGGAACTGTGGCTGCATTAAAAAATAATCAAAATTTTCCATTTGGAAACATATGAGGGGAGCAGGGAGTTGTCCACTGGACCACTGCCAACTGTCTCTGAGACTGCCAACACGATTTCCAAAGAGGAAGAGAACCCCTTCTTCTTTGCAAATGAGCTACCTCCTCCTTTGAGGTGTTGGTAACCGTTCTATGGATTGCGACCAGAATTGCAGTCTCAAAACATTGATGCATTACATACCGATAAGCAATTTGGAAGGAACGTTCCTTTTACTCCCATTCCAAACTGCAATTTGATATGGGTCGCAATACCCATTTTAAGAGGTGGAAAAAGTTTCAGACTCATAAAATTGGTTTTGTACATAACAAATAGGCATTTTATTGTTGCAAACGCAGTGATTTGCTACGAAATGCAGAGTTAGCTATGGGAAGTTATTTTAAATATCTGACCTGTAGTCTCTGAAATGCAAGTCACAATTCTCCAGCTGGACATGGCCCAAGGCTGTGAGTAGCAAATGTCCCTCATAGTCAGATATGTCATCAGTGAACTGCTGCTGACGCTGTTGCTTTTGAAACCAAAAAGCTCCTAGCAGGACAAACCTAGATTTCATAGCTATCAAAGTAGCTATCAAAGTTACTATTGGACTTAGTCACTTCTTTAAAGTCAAAATCCTGCAGCATAGCAAAATTGGAAGCTGTACCCAGGCTGGAAATCTTCCCCTTGAGGTCCCCCTCAACATGTTTCCAGTAAGTCAGGGAGCGTTGTGAGTGACGGACCACATTTCCTTACCTGTCTTTCATGAGATCTTCCTGGGGGAGCCTCAGCAGCTTGTCCCCATCCTCTGGAAGAGGAGAAAAGGACTAAGGTCCTGATTTAGCATTTGGCAGAAAAGGTATACTATTGCAAATGTGACTATTTACCCTGCCTGCCAAACTCTTGATCACCCACCACTTTTAGAGACAGATGGAACTTCAGTATTCTATTGATGGACCCCCTTTGGCTCCGTTGATGCAATACTGCCTCCTATGGCCTAACTGAGAAGGGGTCATCGGAGGAAAGATATTACACCTTCTGCCCTATTTAGGGAGGATGGTGTAATGCATGTTTTGCCTGTTCATCATTGCCAGAAATAAACTGGTGGTTAGGGACAGGAGAAAACAATAAAGACCCCCACAACCTAGGAGAACACTGCCAAGTTGTGGGAGGTATTATTGTTTTTGTTTTTCATAAACAAACTCACATTTTGAGAGTTTGTTTATGAAAACATAAAGAGTCAAACGTTTGATGAATGGCTGTCAAAACTGAATGTCTGCCATCCACCAAACTTTTAGAATAATTAAAGAAAATTCAATTTTGAAGTTCTTTTCAATGTATACTGATGAACGCTGGGCTGGTAGTCATTTCTAGGTATGGCAGGTGGAATACCATTAAGATGACAAAAGTAATGTCCTTCACCATCTTAACAGACTCTACATCATCTGCCAAATGCTAAATCAGACCCAAAGTCACACTTTCCTCTAACTGATGGGAAAGTTTCATCTGGTTAGCTTTGACAGCCCCTTGCTTCCAAGGGAAGACTTTTAAACACCACGGGCCTGATTATGATGACGGTGAACCCGCCACCGACAGGCTGTTGGTGGCGGGCTCACCGCCCTCGTGAGGCCATTTACCGCCCACCATATTATATGGCGGGTGGTACTGTGGTGGTCGGAAACTCCGCCACGCATCCTACGGGCTCCATGAGTCCACCGGTGCTGCGGAGGCCCTCGTAATCCCATAAATGGCAGCTGTGCATACCAGGCACCGCCGTTGGGATTACGATGGTCCATCCCCGCCAGAATTTCCATGGCGGTTCATCTGCCATGGAAAGGCTGGCGGGGATGGACTTTGGGGGCCTGTAGTGGGCCCCCCTTTCACCCAGGCATTTTTGTTTTGGGGTTGCGGGGCACCTTAGGTGCCCCGCTACATTTCCATGCACCATGTGGCAGGCACCCCATGGTGCCTGCTACGTAGTGCAGGGAAATGTAAAAAGTGATTTTTTTACATTGCGGTGTGTGCTGCAGCCAGCAGCACCCGCCGCAATGTAATGTATAGAAGACAGTTGGTCCTAGACTTATTTATCATACAGTCAAATTGTAGTGCATTTATAGTTCAAAAAACACATTAGATATGCATATGATTGGCATAAAGTCATAAGTACATGTAGAATTCACAAATATACAAATATGTGCACTCTCAAAAACAATAGCACCCATTACTTCTGCAAAGAAGACTGTTTTATTTCTATTTTACAGGCACTTTTTGGTAAACAAATCGCCATATTCAGTAACAAGGTGAAAGGTTGTTCCAAGGGGGAGAGGGGGTGAAAAGGAAGCGTGCTCATGTGTAAGACAGATAAGATAAAGAAGGAAGGGATTCAAATTCAAGGTACATCCAAGGGAGACTCAATTGCAATTATTATACATCACGAAGAACTGGCTATAATTTACAGTAACACCAGTTTTATCCGGGCCTGCCCCTCACGGGTAGTTCTAGTTGTCGCTTATGATTTTTTCAAGAAGGTGCACAGAGAGACATCATCTGTGGATTGGGCAGGGTAGGGGTGGTACTGGGTACAGGCCCACTTGGGAAAGAGTGTCGACGTTTCAACCCTGGTGCATGGAGGGCAAGTTACATCCTCTGCTCACGGGTCTTCCTCAGGACAGGGGGAAAGGAGACAACCTATATGTAGGTGTCAGTGGGTATAGCCAGGTCACAGCCCCCAAGTGGTGGGTAGTCCGCACAATAGTTGCGGCGTAGCGTAAAGTATTCTTATTCAGTTGAGGCTGCCAAATTAATAAAGGAAATAATTCCTCAAGGGTGAGTTAATCGCTCAAAAGGATCTTGGTTTCAACGATTACGTGCAGCCCGGGGGGTCCATGCCTTACTCGATTAGACAAGTTGTCTAATCAAGTAAGGCATGGACCCCCCGGGCGATTACCTTTTTCTGCTGGCAAATATATCAAAACTGCAATCAAAGAAATCACAATTTCCTCCAATTTTCCATCGGGGATGAACGTAACATTTGAGCACAGGAAAAGGTGGCAGTCATAATACCCTGCAAACACAAGGAGATGATGGACGGAGCACTGAAACTTTTCAGACACTCACCCCCAGTCACAGATCTGGGTTGAATCCATCATTGTTCTTTAGCTCACTTCGCCACCCCAGTTCAGACACAGCTATGTGCAAATCAGTCTTGACCCTGTGCCTCATGGGAACAGTCCAGCCCGAACTGCCAAGCCATGTCTTCCCTGGACTGGAAACAAGAATCCTGGGACCGGTTTCGGGCTAACAGCCCTCATCAGCCAGGCTAGCTTGAATCCAGTGGCAAAGTGAGCAAGGGACCCACGTCTGGGCATACCCTGCCAACTAAGGGCGAACAAAGCAAACACAAGGAGATGATGGACAGAGCGCTGAAACTTTTCAGACACTCACCCCCAGTCACAGATCTGGGTTGAAGCCATCATTGTTCTTTAGCTCACTTCGCCACCCCAGTTCAGACACAGCTATATGCAAATCAGTCTTGACCCTGTGCCTCATGGGAACAGTCCAGCCCGAACTGCCCAGCCATGTCTTCCCTGGACCGGAAACAAGCATCCTGGGACCAGTTTCGGGCTAACAGCCCTCATCAGCCAGGCTAGCTTGAATCCAGTGGCAAAGTGAGCAAGGGACCCACGTCTGGGCATACCCTGCCAACTAAGGGTGAACAAAGCAAACACAAGAAGATGATGGACGGAGCGCTGAAACTTTTCAGACACTCACCCCCAGTCACAGATCTGGGTTGAATCCATCATCGTTCTTTTGCTCACTTCGCCACCCCAGTTCAGACACAGCTATATGCAAATCAGTCTTGACCCTGTGCCTCATGGGATCTCATCTACCAGGACTTCCAATTCACTGTCTAGGAACTTTGGATTCTTCTTTGGGGGCATGGTGATGGGTGGTGGTGGGGATTGATGTGTGTGTGAGTGTGCAAGTGAGGGTGGTTGAGTGTAGGTTTTGCTGGGTGTATGTGAGGGTGCTATTTGTGAGGTGCTAATGGTGTGTGGCTTGTGTGATGGATGAGTTGTGAGTGTGTCTGTGGTTGCTGTCTGATGGTGTTCTGTGCTGGCAGGTCAGTTGAATTTGCAAAGGATCATGGTAGGGATTTGTGGCCTTTATATGGGTGGAGTTGTGGGTGTGTCCTTGTTCCATGTTTTTTTCCCCCTGTATTTATTGACTTTGTCATTGCTTGTTTGGCTCTTTTTTTAAAAAAATTTTCCTTTGAGTTTTCTAGGCATGTAGGAGACGTTCTACTGACCGAGTAGGACGCTGCAGTTGGCTCGTGCGGGCTTCTCCGAGTCTTTCAAGCTGTGTTCCTGCTGGGTTTCATGTGCGGCGTACGCGTCGGTCGCGGAGTATTGGGTTGCTTCGGCTAGGTTTTGTATGCGTGTCGGTTGTACGGCTTGGGCTCCGTGCGACTCGGTCTGGTTCTACACGCATTGCATCGTACTGCATGGGTCGGAGTTCGCGGGTACGTTTCGGTCGGGTTCATTCCTGGTGCGTGTCGGTCGGTTCGATTCGCGTAGTTTCCCGGCCGGATAGCTTGTTTCCGTGCGGTTCGGTCGTTCGGCTTGTGTTCCGTACGAGTCGGTCATGATTCACATGCATTTCATCGAACTACGCGGATTGGGCAGCGCCGGTACGTGTCGGTCGGACAACATTCCCGTACCGAGTCGGTCGGTATGTTTTCCGGCCCGAATCGGAATTGGCCCCTTAATATTCAAAGGGCTCATAGACTTGGTCCTAAAATATCTGGAAAACCATGTGGAGTCATCATGTTTTTCCTGCAATACACTGACCTCCTGCAAGTTTTGTCGGCGGTCAAATCCAAGAAACAAATTTTCTGGGAGGGTCATCGTCTATTCTTCTCTCAGGATGTGGCTAAAGCTACCGCAGATCATCAGAAAAAATTTCTTGATCTTCGCCCGCAGTTATGATCTATTAATGTCAGATTTGGACTCATCCATCCTTGCATATTCAAACTCACATACAAGGAAAAGACTACTACGTTTGAAGAGCCAGCTGCTTTACAGGAATTTCTTCGTCAACATGGAGCTGATGTCATGGATATCTCAAAATCTACTTGATTTATTATTTTGCCTCGCCATGTTGACTGTTTTCTTGTTTGTGTTATTTCCTAATTGTTGTTCTGCTGTATTTTTTGTAATGCTTAAGTATTATGTCGTCTTTATCTATTTTCTTTCTTATCTCTCTTTTCTAAAATAACACCTTATTCATGACATTCTATTTCCTTTTTTCACAGGTGTATTTCTCCCACTATCTGTTTCCTGTATGGTCTCCCATATACGTCGACATTCTTATTTGTGGTTCCCCTGAGGTTCGGTGGAGTCCCAGTGCTGTCGTCGTCGTCTTTTGGTGTTGCCATTCCCCATCTCGTCTTGTGTTTGTAGGTATGTCCCTCAGTCATCATTTGTATGACTTGTACTGTCTTTTTGTTCTTTGTCTTATTTTTCTTTATTTGATATTCTTTTCTATAGTTTCTTCTCATCATCTCCTTCTTTTATTTTCCTACCCCATTCTTTCCTTCAATTTGCTACATTTCTTACTCCAAAAGTTTCATTTCACTCACTTTTCTTCCCCGTATCTATCATATTCTAACTTTACTCTTACTGTTGTAAACATATTGTTTGTTCATGGTTTCATCAATAAGTTTCATTCCGGGTTACTACCTGGAATTTTCTTCCAGTCTCTTTACTCCATAACTCTATTTCTCTTCGTCCTTCCTGGTATTTATTCTATTGCTTCCCTTTTCACTTCCCTCCTGCTCAAACAATACTCTTACCTTGATACCCTCATCCTTTCACTTTTTCTCAATTTTAAGATTAGTTATATCACTGTACGCTTAATGATTGTTCATGTTATTACTTTCTGGTTACATTCAGAGTTACTACGTGGAATATTAAGTGATTAGGTAATCCCATTAAAAGACAACGCGTGCTAACCCATTTAGCTAAGTTAAAAACTGACATCGCACTACTCCAGGAATCACATCTATCTGAAACTGAAGCTTCTAAGTTAAAGAAATGTTAGGTAGGCAATGTATTTTCTTCTCCAGCTTTAGGTAAGAAAAATGGCATTCTGATTCTCTGTCATAAAAAACTTCATGCTTCAGTTGTTCATCAAGAATCTGACTCTGATGGTCATTGGGTTATTGTTAAACTACTTATAGATAAAATACCATTAGTTATTTTTAATTTATATGGCCCAGTCTCCGTTGACAAAGTATTTTGGACACAGATTTCTGATAAGCTACTTTTATTTGATGATGATTATATTATTTTTGGTGGTGACTGCAATCAAATTCATGACCCCATATTGTATAGAAACTCTCCAGTTAAATTTGTAAACACTAAAATGCATTCACAATTTACCTCCACCATACTCCGTAAATCTCTAGTCGATATCTGGAGGATGTGTCATCCAGATCTTCGAGAATATAGTTACTATTCACCCCCACACCAATCACAATCCCGTATTGATTACCTCTTTTTAAGCAAATCCTTAACTCAACATGTCCTTCAATCCGAGATAGGATCTATTTTAATATCAGACCGGTTTTTGTTGACTTTGATTTGATACCGTTTGTCCCACATGCTGGTAGGTGGCGTTTTAATAATTCATTACTTGTAGACCCCAATTTCTGTAGCCAATTCAGTTCTTTGCTTCTGAATATTTTGTTATTAATTCAACTCCGGATTCTTCTCCTATAAAGATTTGGGATTCTTTTAAGCAGCAGCAAGAGCTTTCATAATGAATTTTGTCTCACAAAAGAAGAAAAAATTTGAAATACAAACTACTCAACTACTCACTAAAATTAAACAATTAGAATACGCTTATTATCACTCCAACACTGAATCTTCTTTAAAAAATCTTATTGATGCTAAGCTTACTTTTAATAGATTATCCACGGAAGCCGCTTCCTCCTATCTTTTGAAAAGTAGCACTCGCTATTATGGAGATCAGAATAAAATGGGGAAATTACTGGCTAACTACTCAAAAATAAGGCGAGAAAGGACTAGAATACAAACTTTGCAAAGCTCTGCTGGGACTTCACTTTTTAAAGATGATGATATTTTAAATGAATTTATTTCCTTTTATAAAAATTTGTATACTCCTGAGACACAACCAATTCAATCAGATTTATCCTCTTATTTTCAATCCATTACTTCTCCTCCCTCCCAACATATTGATTTTGATTCGCTTGAAATTGATATTACTCTAGCAGAAATTACCCATGCAGTATCGGTATTACGACGAGGAAAGGCCCCTGGACCCAATGGATTTACTGTCGAGTTCTATGATCACTTTGCTAAACTTCTTCTTCCAAATCTTTTACTTTTATTTAATTCCTTTATTTCGAACGGTTCATCTCAGGGCACTTTTCAAGAAGCCATGATATGTTTGAGCCCAAAAGATAATAAGGACCCTTCCCTCTGTAAAAACTATCGCCCCATTTCTTTAGTCAATACAGACTATAAGATTTTTGCTAAAATTTTGGCATTACGCAATGACCCTATCCTACCTGAACTTATTGGACCTGAGCAATCCAGCTTCGTAAAGGGTCGATTATCCTCTGACAATTCTAGAGTCTTTTTTAACGTCCTTAGCAAGGCTTCTTCCCTAGATTATCCTATTGCTGCTATAGCTCTAGATGCTGAAAATGCATTTGACAGGATTGGATGGGATTTTATGTTTCAGGCTTTAAAATGGATAGGTTTTCCTCCCAAACTAATCTCCTTAATTTCCTTATTATATTCGGACCCTAGAGCTTCTATTTTCGTTCATGGTAAAATCTCGGATTATTTTTCTCTCTCTAGAGGGGTGCGACAGGGGTGTCCCTTATCACCTTTATTGTTTGTAGTAGCATTGGAACCCTTTTTAACTAAAATCAGACAGGATATTCAGATCTCTGGTTTCCAGCTTGGTCCGCATCAAGTTAAAATGTCTGTTTACGCGGATGATATCCTTTTATACTGTTCTAACCCAGAAACTTCTCTCCCTCCTTTTCTCCATCAGGTTGATATTTTTTCTCAATTATCGGGCTATCGCCTTAATCCGGATAAATGTGAAGTCTTACCTCTCAATGTTTTATGCCTTAACCATTATTTTATCCATACTGGATTTTCCTGGCAACCTTACAAGTTAAAATATTTAGGCCTATGGTTCTCCTCGACTATCTCGGAGACTTTAAAATTAAATTTTGACCATATTATCAAAACGTTAAATGACACCATTACACGTTGGCATCCTCTATTTCTCTCTTGGTGGGGATGATTAGATTCAATTAAGATGATGCTTACTCCTCTGATTCTATACATTCTCTCAATGATCCCTGTGCACATTCCCGGATACTATTTTAAGAAAATCGACTCACTTTTGGCGAGGTTGCTTTGGAAGGACAAACCTCCTCGAATAGCCTTGTCCTCTCTAAAAAAAGACAAATCTAATGGAGGCCTTAAGTTCCCTGACTTCAAATCTTATCACTATGCCTTTTCCCTAAAACAAGCTTCCCGTTGGCTTTCCCCTGAGCCTTCTTCACATCCCCCAGTATGGATATCTATAGAGAAATTTCTCACCTCCCCTTTTGATTTTCAGGAAACCCTCACCTTCACTAATAATATCTCCTCCTTGCGTTCTTCCGTTATTTCTCAGCTCCTCTTCTACCATCTTCTTATCCTTCTATTACTTCTCTCTCTCAACAGCCTATTTGGCACAATAAATTATTACGTATCAAAAATCGTACCATTTACTGGAAATCTTGGAGAACCAAGGGTTTGCTTTGGATTTCTCAACTCCTGACTAACCCTGGACGTAGTTTGCGTAGTAGCACTACGCGTAGCTACACGAAGTGCGCTTCGCACTACGCACGCTATGCGTAGCTACGCGAACTGCATAGTGCGGTAGGGAAATGCTGTTCGCACTGATTGCACAGTGCCGGATGCTTTTCCGCACTGTGCAATCATTGCAAACGGCATCTTGCACAGTGCAAGCGGTCATTTTCTGCCGCTCGAGTAGATTTGTACTCGAGCGGCAGCTTTCTCAACGCGGACTGGTAGTTTCTCATAGCGAGGGGTCGCGAGCATACGCGACCACTCGCAATGAGAAACCTGACCTCCCCACATTGAGAATCTCGCCGGGAGGTTTATTTTCCACGCTCGCGATCGGCAACTTGATGTTGCTGATCGCGAACGAGGAAAACGTTTCGCCGGGATGTTGATTTTGCTCGCTCGCGGTCGCCAACTTGACGTTGAGGACCGCGAGCATGCAAAAAATGCCTGCTACGCTACACGTTTTTGCACTGTGCTACGTGCAATTTGTGTAGTGCGTAGTAGCGCAAACTACGCACGCTCCGTGAGCGTAGCGTAGTACTACGCCCAGGTTTACTCCTGACTAATAATTACCCCCTATCCTTTACTGATCTTCAATCTAAATTTTCATTACCTAATTCTTTCATTTTACAATATAATCTTCTACTTCCCTCTCTTAATCAGTATCTCCTCATGCTCCCAACTACCTCTAATCCTCCTATAGCATGCTCTACACTTTTTCCCTTATTAGATACTTCCCCTTCTGCATCTTCTATTTACAAGTGTTTATTATTACCTTCAGAAAGACACAAATCAAGGACTGAATTGGCATGGTAGAAAGATTTATCACAATGCTGGCCGGCCTCCATCTGGGATAAATTGTGGCTTAAGATTCACAAGACATAAAGAGCTGCCAATACTTCTCAAACCCTTTTTTTTGTTTATCAACGTCTATTACTTTCCCCTGTTACACTAGCATCTTTCTCACCTAATACTCCATCTACCTGCTGGTCCTGTCCCTGTTCTACTGCTGATTTAAAACACATGCTATTCGACTGCCCAAGTATCTTTCAATTCTGGCAATCAGTTTGGACCCAAATTAAAAGATTTTTAATGTTAATGTTTCCTTTTCTTTACCCAATATTTTCTTAGGTTCCTTGTCACCTCAATGGCCTCAATCACCATCAAACTTCAAGTTGTTAGATCTATTATTAGCTGTAGCTTTACATTTAATAACCTCAAATTGGAAACAAGCGGATAAAGTTACTTTTAGAGCCTGGTAGAATGCCGTGTGTTTTCATCACAGACTCGATAGCAATTATTTCACCCCTATCTCTCTAGCAATTAAAAGAGATATTTTATGGCTTCCACTTACTACATATTTATCCTGGTCCGCTTCTTCTACTGTTTCTATTGTTAACGTTGTAAATATCTCGGATGATGTCCGGAAACCGCCGTAAATACACCATGTTGTCTTTTTCTTAAAATATTAAGATTCATTGTTCATACCTATGTATTTATATTGTAACATTTAATTCCTAAGTATTAATGTGCCTACAGTGTTTATTTTCATATCTCGTTTCTCTTCAATTTCTATAGAGATATAGTATATTATTCCCCTCCCCCCTTTTCCTCCTTCCCCATCCCCCTTCTGCATACAGCATGTTTACTGTAACTGTTGTATTTCTTTAATTCTTTTATAATCTCTATGTTAACTGAGATTTATTATGCTTATTATATCGCTGTTCTTTTTTCTTCTGACTCTCAATAAACTCAAACTTAAAAAAAAAAGAGGAATGTCTTTCCAGCCACTCCTTCAAGTTATGGCTGCCAAACATGTTCCTTCTCTCATGTACGGAGCTGAGGCCATGAGAGAAAAAGCAGACAAAGTAATCGATAATGCCATAACAGAGACTTACCAACGTGTGTTCAATCTTCCTCGCCATGCCTCTCCAGCTCAAATTCATATTGAGTTTGACCTTAGGAAACAGAGCGTAAGCAGCCTGAGTGCCTATTTGAGGTTCTGTAATAAGCTAAAAACAATCCCAGACCCACCTAAGTAGTATCGTGTGGAAGGCCATAAGTGACCCAAGAAACACCTGGCTCATGACTACTTAAAACTGGCTTTAACTACCTTTAAGGCAGAGGAACGTTAGGCCTTAACCCTTTCACAACAAGCTTTTAATAGAGTCGTAAATTCAACTGGGAAAAGATGTCATCCCTTATCGATAAAGCTGCGCTATCCAAGAGATAACATGCTTGGATGATAATAGGCCCATACGGTCTCCTAAATACCCAATCATACTTAGGGCAACTGTTCGGGCTAAAGTACAAGCTCAAGCTGCTGAATCTGCAGCTATGCGATCTCCAAACCCACTTTAATTCCGCTGTCTGGAGGAGATCATCTGCTGAGATCTCATGTCGGGTCTGTAACTATTCAAACAAAGACATTTGCCACATCATCTGTACCTGCCCAGCTCTAATGACGGAATGGAAAGACCTGCTAAGAGAGTACTTTATTAGGAACAGAATATGCACATGCTGGCAAGCAATCATAGCCTGCCTTCATGGAGAGGACACGATGTTCTGCGGGAAATTCCTTATGTTTATGTGATTCGGAACTAGCAAAGACAGAATTACAAAGGAGCTCTTTCTTACTATGATATTGTATTGTCTGCAAATTGATCGAGACTCTAGTCTAGTAGTCATTGTGCTAGGATTGAAATGTACTGGCTATCAAGCCTTTATTTGCAGGGCACTTAACACCCATGAGCAAGCTCCATGCATTTACTGTTGCCTTTAGTATTAACTTTAGTGACCCCTTATGACCAGTGGTCTTTCTCTCTTTGGACCAGTATCCCCCATATGATGAGATCAAATCAAGTTAAAGCACTAAGCACTCTTTTTTTTCCAGAGTATTTGCATAACGAAAGCTATTATGTCTTATCCTTTGTAGTCTTCCTCTTCTTTGCCTAATATTCCCTGTATGATGAACTGAAAAACAAGTTAAAGCGCTAAGCACTTTTTTCTGAGTATTTGCACTACCAAAGCTATATGTTTTATGCCTTGTCTTTTTACTTCTTTGTTCAAGTATTTCCTGTGTGATAGTATTGATACCAAGCCAAGCCATTCAGCCTTGTCTTATTAAGTACTTGTACTAGCAATGCATCATGTTTTATGACTTATATAGTATATTCCTTTTAATATGGTATTGGTGCATAGGCGAGTCAAAACATTTTTAACGAATGAAGGACGAATGCACAAACATACGCAAAACACCAGATTTCATTTAATAATGCTTTTAAATTGTGATTTTATAACAAACTGTAAGTGTAAATTAACTGAACAATAAAGATTAAACCTAAAGATACATTTATTCCAATAATATACCATGATCAATCCAGACATGATACTGGCACAGATTCTGGGTTTCACATCCCATTAGATGTGCATTCACTCACTCTCATATCATATCACATCTATTCCTGCTTATCAAAAGCTACCCTAGCATGTTTGTTTTAATTAACCCCTGATGCCTTTATGGCACAGAGATAATATAATTCTGGACATTAAACCATCAGCTGGCATGTTCTTTTAAAAGTATTAATATTATTGTAGATAACACTAATAAGAATCAGTGTGTGAGGGTGAATAAACATGCAGGCGGGCTGTGTGTGAAATTTGTGATAGGACATAAGTCCAAGTAATACCCTCAGGGTATAGTGCTTTATTCAAAGTGCCTAGTATATTACCCTGGGACAGGAAACCTGACTCATTTTGAATATCCAGGAATCTTTCTCACTAGCGTGAGCATTTGATTCTAAGTGCTTTTCTTGGGCTTGTTTTGATCTGTCAAAAAACACAGACGTATATATATATATATACAGGTCTGTATATATATATATATATTCAATGCACAAAAAAAAGGTTAAGCCTTAGTTATAGTTAGGAAAACTTTATTTCTTCTTTCTATACAAGCCAAACTTAAAATACACAAACATTAGAAGTTATTCTGTTATAGTTACAGATTAAGGGGCCGATTTATCAAGGTTTCACGAAATGCAATGCAGCAAGACACCTCACTGTGCAGCGATGCGTGAAAGGAATCAGTCAGGAATGCTCCATATTTAACATTATAAGGCACATTCCTATCCTATCCTTGCACTGGCGCACAATGTGCTGCTTTGTGCCAATGCAGTCACCCTTGCTCCATGGTGCAAGGGTGCCTGCTTCGTTGGCAGGATTGAGGAAAGAGGAAACAACAAGGAGAAGTAAATATATTTCTCCTTGTTGCGCCTTTGGTGGGAAGAAGTACAATTCTGATGCATTCTCTGGTCTACCAGTGTTTGTAAATCTGGGACTGCGACAGAAGCTCAAGGGCAACGTAAAACATTGATAGTTAATGTAGTGTGGCTGCTGAGCTCAATACACTGTGTATGGAGGTGCACGAGTTATAATAATTTGAAGGTGTTTCAAGTTTAAGTTTAGAAATGTAAATTGTGTACTTTAACTTTTAATTGTAGTTAAAGAATAAATAAAGTTCTATAAATTTAAAGATGGTGCATAAATTATAAGTTTAATGTATAACTATAACAGAAGAATGTCCAATGTTGGTATATTTTAAGTATGGTTTGTATTGAAAGAATAAAAGAAGTTTTCCTAACTTAAAGGTTTAGCCTTTGTTTTTTCATTGAATTTCAATAGTATTTGATTAAAAAATTGCAATTGTAGAATTTACTTTTGTTGAGTGGAGTGTTATTAAGTGGAGTGTGGTACATTACTGTGGAGGAGAGCATTGTAAAGTATACTTTTGTTGAGTATAGTGTTGTAGAGTGCAGTAGAGTGGAGTGGAGTACAGTAGAATGTGGTACAGTGGAGTGGCGTACAGTGGAATAGCGCACCGTGAAGTGGTGTAGAGTGCAGTGTCATAGACTGGAGTGTTGAACAGTGGCGTGCAGTACAATGGAGTGGCATATAGTGGAGCGCGAGGAGTGGAATATCGTAAAGTGGAGTGTTGTAGAGTGAAGTGGCTCTGAGTGCAGTGGCATACAGAAGAACAGCGTATAGTGGATTGGAGAAGATTGAAGTGGTGTAGAGTGTAGTTCGGTAGAGTGTAATAGCGTAGGGTGGATTAGCATACAGTGCAGTGGCATACACTACAGTAGAGTGTCATAGAGTGGAGTGGCGTAAAGTGGAATAGCGTATAGTGGAGTGTTGTACAGTGGAGTGTCAGAGTGTAACGGGATAGAGAGGAATAGCGTGTAGGGGAGTGGCATAGCCTTTTCATGGCGGAGCTCCGCCATGAAAAGGCTGGTGTTACATGTCCCCCCCGCCATGGGGACACATTCAGGGGAGCACAACATGTGCCCCCCTGTCTGTATTCCCCCCAGTTCCAGCACGGCATGGACGTCACTGTCCATGCCGTGCTGGAACTTTTTGTCCGTTCCCATTGTGGTGCCTGTTTTCAAGGCACAGCCATGGGAAAGGCCAAAGGACGGCCAACTGTATTACAAGTTGTACTTTTACAACTCGTAATACAGCCGGCGGTCCATGTGCGGGTTTGGCGCAGCGTAGCCGGCGTTGAGCCGGTGCCATTGTGCCAAACTCGTAATCAGGCCCTATATTATTTGGTGTAAATGGTAATTATTAGTAGGATGTGTGAACAGTGCATATAGTTTTATTAAAGTTATAATTTTTTAAATACTAAGTTATATATCGTGCTGCAGTATATTGGTGTAAGTTCTCGGTATATCATGGTACCTGCACATGATAAGACAGCATATGATTGGGTAATGGCTGATTTTATCAAAGGTAAAAGGCAGCCATGTCATTTTCAGTACATTTTGTCTGCGTTCTGTGTTTCGCTGAATTCTGAGTTAGGGTCTTAGATGTAGTTAACCCCTTCCATGCTCATGACAGAATGGTTCCATCATGAGCACAAGTTCAAGTGTGCTCATGACGGAACCCTTCCGTCATGAGCACATGCTCAGAAAATCCCTCTGCTGCAGACAGCAGAGGGATTTCCCTTTTTTTTTTTGCCTGGGGAGGTGGGGAAGAGCTTCCCCAACCTCCCCAGGCCTATTTTTGAATTTCGTTGTAATGACGATCGCGCGCATGACGCGCCATCGTCATTGCAACGAAAACGAAACTGAAACTTAGTTTCAGTTTCTCAGTTTCGGTGCTTATGGGGCTATCTCAGCCCCCCGAGCACCGAAAAAGATGGGAGAGGTATCATTGGAAAGGAGAGAATCTCCCCTTTCCAATGGTACCCTTCCCTAGTGGATCCCTGCTTGGGGATCACCCCAGGAGGGCGATCCCCAAGCAGGGATCCACCCACTAGCACCAGGGAGGGGGGAGCCGCCCCTTGGGCAAGGGCCTTTGCTCCCCCCATATTTGTAGCCCCCAATCTGCCCCCCGGGGGGCGGAAAGCCCACTAGAAACCAGGGATTATTTTTTTTATTGACATTGGGGTGGGGGCTGCCCAAAAAGGGCATGGCAATGCCCCCACCCCCCCCAGAGAAATGTCAGTATTTCTGCCCCCCCGGGGGCAGCAAGCCCACTAGAAACCAGGGATTTCTTTTTTTTATTGACGTTGGGGTGGGGGCTGCCCAAAAAGGGCATGGCAATGCCCCCACCTCCCCCAGACGAAAGTCAGTCTTTCTGCCCCCCAGGGGGCAGACAGGGGCAGTAGCCCCAATCTGCCCCCCGGGGGCAGAAAGCCCACTAGAAACCAGGGATTTGTTTTTATATTGACGTTGGGGTGAGGGCTGCCCAAAAAGGGCATGGCAATGCTCCCACCCTCCCCCCAGAGAAATGTCAGTCTTTCTGCCCCCCCCAGGCGGGGCAGAAAGCCCACTAGAAACCAGGGATTTTTTTTTTATTGTCGTTGGGATGGGGGGTGCCCAAAAAGGGCATGGCAATGCCCCCCCAGAGAAATGTCAGTCTTTCTGCCCCCCCAGGGGGCATACGGGGGCAGTAGCCCCCAATCTGCCCCCCGGGGGGCAGAAAGCCCACTAGAAACCAGGGATTTGTTTTTTATTGATGTTGGGGTGGAGGCTGCCCAAAAAGGGCATGGCAATGCCCCCACCCCCCAGAGAAATGTCAAGCCCACTAGAAACCAGGGATTTCTTTTTTTTTATTGACGTTGGGGTGGGGGCTGCCCAAAAAGGGCATGGCAATGCCCCCACCTCCCCCAGACAAAAGTCAGTCTTTCTGCCCCCCAGGGGGCAGACAGGGGCAGTAGCCCCAATCTGCCCCCCGGGGGGCAGAAAGCCCACTAGAAACCAGGGATTTTTTTTATATTGACGTTGGGGTGAGGGCTGCCCAAAAAGAGCATGGCAATGCTTCCACCCTCCCCCCAGAGAAATGTCAGTCTTTCTGCCCCCCCAGGGGGCAGACGGGGGCAGTAGCCCCCAATCTGCCCCCCGGTGGGGCAGAAAGCTCACTAGAAACCAGGGATTTTTTTTATTGTCGTTGGGGTGGGGGGTGCCCAAAAAGGGTATGGCAATGCCCCCCCAGAGAAATGTCAGTCTTTCTGCCCCCCCAGGGGGCATACGGGGGCAGTAGCCCCCAATCTGCCCCCCGGGGGGCAGAAAGCCCACTAGAAACCAGGGATTTGTTTTTTATTGATGTTGGGGTGGGGGCTGCCCAAAATGGGCAGGCAATGCCCCCATCCCCCCCCAAAAAAATGCGACAGTCTTTCTGCTCCCCCCAGGGGCAGATGGGGCAATAGCCCCTGATCTGCCCCGGGGGGGCAGAAAGCCCACTAGGCACCAAGGATTTTTTTTTTTATAATGTAGGGGTGGGGGCTGCCCAGAATGGGCATGATAATGCCCCACCCCAAAAACAATTACCACAGTCTTTCTGCCCCTCCCTGGAGGCATATTGGGGCAATAGCCCCTTAAGCCCACTAGGCACCAGCGATTATGCTGGCTTTTTTATGCGTGGGGGTGGGGGATGCCCAGAATGGGCATACCAATGCCCCCACCTTCCAAAAACATAGCCACAGTCTTTCTGCCCCCCTTGGGGGCATACGGGCAACCCCCCCGATTACCCCCCAGGGCGGCAGAAAGCCCACTAGGCACAGACTTGTTTTTAGCAATGTGCCTACCTGTGGATTTTGGGCCCTAGCGCAGCCGGCACACAGGGAAACCTAGCAAACCTGTACATTTTTTTAAACTAGACACCAAGGGGAATCCAGGATGGGGTGACTTGTGTGCCTCTCACCAGGTTCTGTTACCCAGAATCCCTTGCAAACCTCAAACTTAGTTAAAAAAACACATTTTCCTCACATTTCTGTGATGGAAAGTTCTGGGATCTGCGTGGATCCACAAAATTCCACCCACCCCGCATTCCTCAAAGTCTTCCAAGAAAAATGGTACCTCACTTGTGTGGGTAGGCCTAGTGCCCGCGACAGGAAACGGCCCAAAACGCAACGTGGACACACCACATTTTCACAGTGAAAACGGACCCTTTTTTTGCAAAGCGCCTAGCTGTAGATTTTGAACCCTATCTCTGCCTGCACCTAGGGAAATCTAGCAAACCTATACATTTTTAAAAACTAGACACCCAGGGAATCCAGGATGGGGTGACTTGACTGGCTCTCACCAGGTTCTGTTACCCAGAATTCCTTGCAAACCTCATAATTTGTCAAAAAAAACACATTTTCCTCACATTTCTGTGCTGGCAAGTTCTGGAATCTGCATGGATCCACAAAATTCCACCCACCCCACATTCCCCAAAGTCTTCCGAGAAAAATGGTACCTCACTTGTGTGGGTAGGTGATGGGATCTGGTTGTAGCTAATCTATCGAGCTCGTGTGAGAGCTTGTGGTGTCAAGGGGGTTCCATTCTAGAGTGTTGGGCTCCACGAGTGCAGTAGCTGCCGGGACCTGGAGGTTGTTAGACATAATAAACTGGACTCCTACCTCCAACGTTGCTGCGTCTTCGTCTTCCTTTCAGTGGCGAAGAGCTGATCTAACGCTTACAGATCCCCTCCTCGGCACTTGCGAAGCTGTGCCACGCTGTGTTCCGTGTCCTGGATCCCTCCGGCTGTTTTTTTCGGATCGGCCCAGTGCTCCAGTCTGCCTTCCTTCCTGATGTCTGCTCATGTTTATGTGTGCTCCTGTGCACCATTTCTGCAGTTTGTGGCAATTTCTGGCAGGTATTAGCTGATTTTCCTGATTTGCGCTTGAGCGCCCACCCCTTTGACAGTTGGTGCTGTTCCTAAGGTTCGACAGGAGTCCACGCATTGTCTCCTAGCAACCTGCGTTGTTCCTGCGCACACCACTGCCACACTACGGATTCATCGTTGTGACACGTCTTCACGCCCACGTCCATGACGTCAGATGCCTCGACGTGCCTGCAGCCATTTTGAAGACAGGCTGTTCCACTACTGCCTACCTGCCTGTCTCTTCAGTACTTCGACATTGCACACCCGGTGATGCGCACACCTGTCTCCAGTCTGGTATTGTGATTTTACTTATTTTTCACTGCGCATCCAGTGATGCACACACCTGTGTTTCCTGTATCATTAGCGGTACTGCATTACTTCTACTCTTCGATGCTGCGCATCCGGTGATGCGCACACCTTCACTCTGGTATTGTAATTTTCCGAATTTCATCATCGGGCATCTGGTGATGCACAAACCTGCCTTTACTTTCTGCATTTCTTCTGTTGTGCACATAATTCATCACAATTGCTATGTTGTGCGTCCAGTGATGCACACACCCTTGTTTTCTTGTGTTCAGTGATGCGCACACTTCTCAATATTTTTCTGTGTCACTTTGCCATCTTCGTTTAACTTACACCTGTTGTGTACTCGTTATGCGCACACTGTTTAAAATTATACTTCTCTATCTTTTGTGACCTTATTTTGCTTATTCATGTTTGCAATTTATATTGGCTTTGGGCAGCAACTCACCCACGTTTGGCCATGGATCGTGTTTCTGCTCCTCCACCCTTCTTACAGTCTGCAGGTACACCTCCTGTTCAATGGGAGCAGTGGAAAGATACTTTTGAGGCTTATCTAGAAGCCATTGATGGTGAAACCTTTACCCCCAAGAAGAAAAAGTCGCTTTTAGTCTACAATCTAGGTGCTGAAGGTAGGAACATTTTGAAAACTTTACGTCTTGAAGTAGTTAGTACTCTTGTAAGTGGTGGCGACAATGGTGATTCTCTTCTTGTTGATGACTATGCTACGGTCATCAAGACTTTGGACAAAAGATTCAGCCCTAAAAGATATGTTGTTCTTGAACGTCATAAGTTCTTACAACGCGCTCAAATTCCTGGTGAGTCAATTGATGATTTTGTTGCTGCTCTTAGAATTTTAGCAGTCACCTGCAACTATAGAGAGTTTAGAGATGAAATTATACGTGACCAACTAATTGAAAGGACATCCAACAAAAAGATTCAAGAGAAACTATTGTCCTCTGATGATCCCGATTTAGAAACCGCACTCACCTTAGCCAAGAGTGTGGAGCATTTTCAATTTTGCATGAAAGAAATTAGCAATGTTGCTTCCACTACCGAAGTTAAACTCTTAAATACCAAACCTGTCTCCAGATCGAAAGGATCTATCCCCAGCTCTTCAACCACACCCCTTTCCAAGGACAGATCTGAACAAAGCACTATTGCACCTTTTTCCAAAGTCAAACCTAATGAGACTATGTGTTTTCGATGTGGTAGCAAGTTACACTTAGGTAATGCCTGGTTTTGTTTCACTATTAATCAAACCTGTTACAAATGTGGAAAAAAAGGTCATTACTCCAGAATGTGCAAAGCGGTTATTGTCAAAAAGAATCCTACTCAAGTTGTAAAGGCCATTGGAGAAAATTCAATGGATTCCGATGAGGAGTGCTATGAACTGTTGATGTTGTCTCCCTCATCTGAAGGTGTTGTTGAACTATCTTCTCTGGGGGGATCTCAGAAAAGGAAATCTCCTTCATGTGACATTCTTGTTAATGGCATTTCTCTTAGTTTTCTTGCTGACTCTGGTTCACCGTTTACTCTCATTAACGCCAAAGATTTTGGAAAAGTAGCTGATGTTCAATTGGAACAGTCCAATATCAAAATCTTTGCATATGGGGGCAAGAGAGTAGATGTGTTAGGAAAATTTTCAGCAAATTTAGTTTTTAACACTGATCAAGCTGGTGGAACTGTATTCGTGGTCAAGGAAGGTGCAAACTTGCTGGGGTGGGACAAGCAGGGTGCTCTTAACATCATTTTAGACCCGAATCATCCTGATATGGTGGTGTCCCGCAGTTCTCTCAGTTAATTCTACAATCTTGCATCACCTGACTCTTCCTCTTCTCGTGGCATTTCTCAAGTATCCAATAACAAATGGACTCACATTTTTCCGGAAGTTTTTAAAGCTGACCTTGGTAAACTCAAGGGGTTTCAGTACTCAAAGATGGTGCAAAAACTGTAGCTCACAAAGTTCGTAAGGTAACCTTGAGTCTACACAATGAACTCAAAAGTGAATTGGAATGACTATGTAGTGCAAGAGTTATTGAACCTATCGAAGGTTCCGAATGGTTGGTCCCCATTGTTTTAGCACACAAATCTGACAAATCTCTTCGGATGTGTGTTGACTTGAGAGATCTCAACGCCAACATATGGATTAATCACCAACCCCTACCAAACATTAACAAGATGTTGTCCACTCTACAGGGCGCTAAGTTTTTTTCCTCCCTGGATATTTCTTCAGCGTATCACCAAATTGAACTGTGTAAGGAATCTAGACATTTGACACGTTTTGTCACTCCTGAGGGTGCTTATCGCTACATTCGCATGCCTTTTGGCCTTGTGTCAGCTTCAGCCGTCTTCCAAAGACTAATGACCAATTTGTTCAAGGACATTGCTGGTGTTGTATTTTTCCAGGATGACATTCTCATCTATGGGAAATCTGAATCCGAGCATGATGAGAGAGTTAAGATTGTGTTAAGCATAATTAGATCTAGTCGTTTAACGTTGAGGGCTGACAAGTGTAAATTTCTTCAAGAGGGTGTTGATTATCTTGGTCATCATATATCATTTAATGGCATTGAACCTAAACTAAAGATTATTGAAGCAATTCAGAAGGTACCCACACCCGTGAACAAAGACCAACTCCGTTCTTACTTAGGGTTGGTAGAATATTATGCCAAATTCGTCAGCAATTTTTCCACTAAAACTGCTTCCATGCTAACTTACTAAAGAAAAATGTCAAATATGTATGGGATGTTGACTGTAACAACAATTTTGAGTCTATCAAACAGGAAATCGTACATGCTCGCCCTCTTAAACTCTTTGACATTAATGATTTATGTATTGTATCTACTGATGCCAGCAATGTTGGTTTAGGGGTGGTGCTTCTTCAGAGGAGGAGCAATGGTCGCGAAGAAACCATTGCTTTTGCTTCAAGGACCTTAAGGGGTGCTGAGAGCACCTATTCTACTATTGAAAAGGAAGCTTTGGGTTTGTGGTGGGGCGTTCAGCATTTCAGAAATTTCTTGTGGGGCAATGAATTCATTCTTAGAACCGACCACAAACCTTTGGTCGATTTGTTTACCACCAAGGGTGGTGGCAGAGCTACGCCACGTATTTATAAGTGGCAGTACAGATTGCAGGAGTTTCGCTATCGGCTTGAGTATGTAGCTAGGGCCAAGAACCATGTGGCTGATTGCTTATCCAGATTACCTCTCTCAAGTGATGATGATGATGTTGTGGGGTGTGAAGATTTAGAAATTGTTTGTGCTGTGTGTTCATTAGAAGATACTACTGGGGGTGCTCTTTCGGAACATGAATGGTTGGAAAGTGTGTCTGAAGATGTTGATGTTGTTAAGGTCATTGATCTCTTAGCTGGTGTATGGCCTAGTGAAAAGGATTGCCCTTCTGAGCTTGTGCCTTACAAGAGAGTCAAGGATGAATTATCTGTGGTTGATGGAGTATTAAGGCGTGGTGGTTTGTTAATAGTTCCTGTATCTTTACGCAAGAGGATTTTGATTTTGGCTCATGAGGGCCATCCAGGTATTCGTGCAATGAAACGTAGGATAAGACAAGATTTTTGGTGTCCTGCCCTGGAGAAGGATGTTGAACATTTTGTCCGTGACTGCTGTACATGTGTTACGAGTGATAAATCCCAGGTGACCCATCCCTCCCCTGTTGAACCTATTGTAGTAAAGAACACTCCTTGGACTAAGTTGGCCTTCGACATTGCGGGTCCTTTTGGGCTCATTGGGAGTTCTCCCAGATATGCTCTAGTTTTAATTGACTACATGTCAAAATGGCCTGAAGTTAGGTTTGTTGACAATGCGAACTCCTCATCAGTCATCAACTTTTTGCAAGATGTCTTTCTCAGGGAGGGTTTTCCTGAGGAGTTGGTGTTGGACAATCGTACTCAGTTGGTTTCAGGTGAGATGGTGAAATTTCTCAAGGATATTGGTGTAAAACATACTCTTACGTCCCTTTATCACCCCCGCAGCAACGGTCTTGTTGAGCGCTTCAACCGTGTTGTCAAGGAACACCTGCAGTTGGCATTAATTAATGGGTTGCAGTGGCGGCAAGCCGTTAGTGACATGCTGTGGGCTGTGAGGACCACTCCCCATGTCAGTACTGGCATTGCTCCGTTTACCTTACTGAGGGGAAGGGTAGCTGGTTCCAAATTAAACAAGGAATGGATGTCCAGGAGGGAGGTAGACACAAAGAAATTGTCTATTGTAACTGATGTCAGTGCTGCTGTTCAGGCTAAGTATGATTCTAGGCCTGGAGTTTGTCGTCCTTTGCTTATCAAGGTAGGGGATTGGGTGAGAGTTAAGCCACCCGGTTTTCAAGGGGGAGTCTCGTTTTTCAGCTCCCAAAAGAGTGTCTGCGATGAAGAATCATATAGAAGTGTTGGAGAACGGAAAAGTGTGGAACAAGTGGGCTGTTTCCATTGTACCTGAGTCCATGCTTGGCTATGTCAACAGTAAATTTGGTGTTCATTATTCCCCCACGGTTGTGCCCTCCAATGTTCATGGTAGGGAACCTGTTCATCATGACTGTGTTCTTTCTAGGGGTGCATCCACCAGATTGAAATTTGTTCCTGCAAAGTTTCATGATTACGAAATGCTGTAATGTTGTCTCTGTTTATTATGCTGCTGGTTTCTGACTTTGCATTTTTTTTTCTCCCTCTTTCTTTGCTTTTCTCTCTTCTTTATTCTTTCTATGCTATACGGTTTTTTTTGTGGTGAAGGAAGGGGGGTGTGATGGGATCTGGTTGTAGCTAATCTATCGAGCTCGTGTGAGAGCTCGTGGTGTCATGGGGGTTCCATTCTAGAGTGTTGGGCTCCACAAGTGCAGTTGCTGCCGGGACCTGGAGGTTGTTAGACGTAATAAACTGGACTCCTACCTTCAACGTTGCTGCGTCTTCGTCTTCCTTTCAGTAGGCCTAGTACCTGCGACAGGAAACGGCCCAAAACGCAACGTGGACACACCACATTTTACAGTGAAAACTGACACTATTTTGCAAAGTGCCTAGCTGTAGATTTTGAACCATAGCTCTGCCGGCACCTAGGGAAACCTAGCAAGCTATATATTTCTGAAAACTAGACACCCAGGGGAATCCAGGATGGGGTGACTTGTCTGGCTCTCACCAGGTTCTGTTACCCAGAATCCCTTGCAAACATCAAACTTTGGAGAAAAGAAAACACATTTTCCTCACATTTCTGTGGTGGAAAGTTCTGGAATCTGTGTGGATCCACAAAATTCCACCCAGCCCGCATTCCCCAAAGTCTCCCGAGAAAAATGGTACCTCACTTGTGTGGGTGGGTCAAGTACCCGTGACAGGTAAGGGCCCAAAACCTATTGAGGCGACTTCAAAATTACCTATCACAAAACAACCTGGTTTTGCAGGGGGGGGTCCCATGAGCTTTTGGCCCCGGGCTCGGCGGCCATCTAGGGAAACATACCAAACCCACACATTTCTGAAAACTAGATACCCTGGGGAGTCCAGCAAGGTATGGCTTGCGTGGGTCCCCCAACATTTCCCTACAGAGAATCCCCTGCAAACCTCAAATTTAGCTGAAAAAATCACTTTTTTCTCAAATTTCTGTGTGGGAAAGTTCTGGAATCTGCGTGGATCCACAAATTTCCTTCTACACAGCATTCCCCCAGGTCTCCCAATAAAAATGGTACCTCACTCGCGTGGGTGGGTCAAGTACCCGCAACAGGCAAGGGCCCAAAACCTATTGAGGCAACATCAAAATTTCCTATCACCAAACAACCTGGTTTTGCAAGGGGGGTCCCATGAGTTTTTGGCCCCGGGCTCGGTGGCCACCTAGGGAAACCTACCAAACCCACACATTTCTGAAAACTAGACACCCGAGGGAGTCCAGCAAGGTATGGCTTGCGTGGGTCCCCCAACATTTCCCTATCCAGAATCCCCTGCAAACCTCAAATTTTGTTGAATAAATCTATTTTTTCTCACATTTCTGTGTGGGAAAGTTGTAGGATCACCGGGCTGACACAAATTTCCTACCACCCAGCATTCCCCAGGTCTCCTGATAAAAATAGTACCTCACTTGTGTGGGTAGGCATAGTGGCTGCAACAGGAAATGGCCCAAATCGTACTGTGGAGACTTCAAAATTACCTATAACAAAACTACCTGGTTTGGGGGGGCACCTGGGGTTTTGGCCCTGGGCTCGCCGCCATCTAGGGAAACCTACCAAACCCACACATTTCTGAAAACTAGACACCCTGGGGAGTCCAATGAGGTATGGCTTGTGTGGATCCCCCAATGTTTCCCTACCCAGAGTCCCCCAAACCTCAAATTTAGCTGAAAAACCACATTTTCCACAATTTTTGTGTGGAATCACCGTGGCTGCACAAATGCCCTACCCCACAGCATTCTCCTTAGTGTCCCGAGTAAAATGATATCTCACTTGTGTGGGTGTCCAATGCAGAATTGGCTAAAAACGTATTTTTTAAAAAATGTAGCGCTTAGAATTCTCGGTGCTATACCCTTATTCCCTATGTTTTGGGCTCTTCCCAGTCACGGGCCCCTGCACCACCCACACAAGTGAGGTATCATTTTACTCGGGAGACTGAGGGGAACGCTGTGGGGTAGGACATTTGTGCCGGCATGGTGATTCCACCCAAAAATATGTGGCAATTTGATTTTTTCAGCTAAATATGAGGTTTGCAGTGCATTCTGGGTAGGAAAACGTTGGGGGATCCACGCAAGCCATACCTCGCTGGACTCCCCCGGGTGTCTAGTTTTCAGAAATGTGTGGGTTTGGTAGTTTTCCAAGATGGCTGCCGAGCCCGGGGCCAAAAACCCAGGTGACCAATCGTGCAAAACCAGGTTGTTTTGTGATAGGTCATTTTGATGTCTCCTCAAAACGTTTTGGGCCCTTGCCTGTCGCGGGTACTTGACCCACCCACGCGAGTGAGGTATCATTTTTATCGGGAGACCTGGGGGAACGCTGGGTGGTAGGAAATTTGTGGATCCACGTGGATTCCAGAACTTTCCCACGCAGAAATTTGAGAAAAAACGCGAGTGAGGTACCATTTTTATTGGGAGACCTGGGGGAATGCTGTGTAGAAGGAAATTTGTGGATCCACGTGGATTCCAGAACTTTCCCACGCAGAAATTTGAGAAAAAAGTGATTTTTGCAGCTAAATTTGAGGTTTGCAGGGGATTCTTGGTAGGGAAATGTTGGGAGACCCATGCAAGCCATACCTCGCTGGACTCCCCCAGGTGTCTAGTTTTCAGAAATGTGTGGGTTTGGTAGGTTTCCCTAGATGGCCGCCGAGCCCGGGGCCAAAAACTCATGGGACCCCCCCTTGCAAAACCAGGTTGTTTTGTGATAGGTAATTTTGAAGTCGCCTTAATAGGTTTTGGGCCCTTGCCTGTCGCGGGTACTTGACCCACCCACACAAGTGAGGTACCATTTTTCTCGGAAGACTTTGGGAAATGCGGGCTGGGTGGAATTTTGTGGATCCACACAGATTCCAGAACTTCCCACCACAGAAATGTGAGGAGAATTTGTTTTTTTGACAAATTTTGAGGTTTGCAAGGGATTCTGGGTAACAGAACCTGGTGAGAGCCAGACAAGTCACCCCATCCTGGATTCCCCTGGGTGTCTAGTTTTGAAAAATGTATAGGTTTGCTAGGTTTCCCTAGGTGCCGGCAGAGCTAGGGTTCAAAATCTACAGCTAGGCACTTTGCAAAATAGTTTCAGTTTTCACTGTAAAATGTGGTGTGTCCACGTTGCGTTTTGGTCCGTTTCCTGTCGCGGGCACTATGCCTACCCACACAAGTGAGGTACCATTTTTCTCGGAAGACTTTGGGGAATGCGGGGTGGGTGGAATATTGTGGATCCACGTAGATTCCGGAACTTTCCACCACAGAAATGTGAGGAAAATGTGTTTTTTGGACAAATTTTGAGGTTTACAAGGGATTCTGGGTAACAGAACCTGGTGAGAGCCAGTCAAGTCACCCCATCCTGGATGTCTAGTTTTCAAAAATGTATACATTTGCTAGGTTTCCCTAGGTGCCGGGAGAGCTAGGGTTCAAAATCTACAGCTAGGCACTTTGCAAAAAAAGGGTCAGTTTTCACTGTGAAAATGTGGTGTGTCCACGTTGCGTTTTGGGCCATTTCCTGTCGCGGGCACTAGGCCTACCCACTTAAGTGAGGTACCATTTTTCTCGGAAGACTTTGGGGAAAACGGGGTGGGTGGAATTTTGTGGATCCACGCAGATTCCAGAACTTTCCACCACAGAAATGTAAGGAAAATGTGTTTTATTTAACACATTTTTAGGTTTGCAAGGGATTCTGGGTAACAGAACCTGGTGAGAGCCAGTCAAGTCACCCCATACTGGATTTCCCTGGGTGTTTAGTTTTAAAAAATGTATAGGTTTGCTAGGTTTCCCTAGGTGCCGGCAGAGCTAGAGTTCAAAATCTACAGCTAGGCACTTTGCAAAAAAAGGGTCAGTTTTCACTGTGAAAATGTGGTGTGTCCACGTTGCGTTTTGGGCTGTTTCCTGTCACCGGCACTAGGCCTACCCACACATGTAAGGTACCATTTTTCTAGGAAGACTTTGGGGAACGCAGGGTGGGTGGAATTTTGTGGATTCACGCAGATTCCAAAACTTTCCACCACAGGAATGTGAGGAAAATGTGGTTTTTTTGGACAAATTGTTAGGTTTGCAAGGGATTCTGGGTAACAGAACCTGGTGAGAGCCAGTCAAGTCACCCCATCCTGGATTCCCCTGCGTGTCTAGTTTTAAAAAATGTATAGGTTTGCTAGGTTTCCCTAGGTGCAGGCAGAGTTAGGGTTCAAATCTACAGCTAGGCACTTTGCAAAAAAAGGGTCCGTTTTCACTGTGAAAATGTGGTGTGTCCACGTTGCGTTTTGGGCCATTTCCTGTCGCGGGCCCTATGCCTACACACACAAGTGAGGTACCATTTTTCTTGGAAGACTTTGGGGAACGCGGGGTGGGTGGAATTTTGTGGATCCACGCAGATTCCAGAACTTTCCACCACAGAAATGTGAGGAATATGTGGTTTTTTTACAAATTATTAGGTTTGCAAGGGATTCTGGGTAACAGAACCTGGTGAGAGCCAGTCAAGTCACCCCATCCTGGATTCCCCTGTGTGTTTAGGTTTAAAAAATGTATAGGTTTGCTAGGTTTCCCTAGGTGCCGGCAGAGCTAGGGTTCAAAATCTACAGCAAGGCACTTTGCAAAAAAAGGGTTTGTTTTCACTGTGAAAATGTGGTGTGTCCACGTTGCGCTTTGGGCCATTTCCTGTCGCGGGCACTAGGCCTACCCACACAAGTGAGGTACCATTTTTCTTGGAAGACTTTGGGGAAAGCGGGGTGAGGGGAATTTTGTGTATCCACGCAGATTCCAGAACTTTCCACCACAGAAATGTGAGGAAAATGTGGTTTATTTTTACAAATGTTTAGGTTTGCAAGGGATTCTGGGTAATAGAACCTGGTGCGAGCCAGTCAAGTCACCCCATCCTGGATTCCCCTGGGTGTCTAGTTTTAAAAAATGTATAGGTTTGCTAGGTTTCCCTAGGTGCCGGCAGAGCTAGGGTTAAAAATCTACAGCTAGGCACTGTACAAAAAAAGGGTCAGTTTTTACTGTAAAAATAAAGTGTGTCCACGTTGGGTTTTGAGCCGTTTCCTGCTGCGGGCACTAGGCCTACCCACACAAGTGAGGTACCATTTTTATCGGGAGACTTAGGGTAACACAGAATTGTAGAGCAACTGTTATTACCTATTGACTTTCGATGCATTTCTGCCTTCCAAATGAAAGACAATGTGTAAAAAGAAGTCATTTTGAAAAATGACCTATAATTCTCATGCTAGTATGGGTACTCACAATTTCGGAAATGTGCAAATATCTACTGTTTCTAAACTCTATATTTTGTTCCAATTTCAGAAATACATAGGTGTCTTTCATACCGATTTTTCCATGTATATATTTTCCCAAATTAATTGCTATATACCCGGTACATAATAAAAAAACATTGCAAGACGCTGCTCAGTTATTGGCTCTGGGTTCGTCGGGTTCTTAGTAAACCTACAAGTCCTATAAATCCCCACAACCAGAAAGGTCCAGCGGATGTAACGGTATATTGCTTTCAAACAGCTGTCATAATTAGAAGAAGTTACAGGTGAAAACGTTGACACAAATGGCTGTTTTGTTCAACTAATTTTCAATTTTTCCTATATTCAACTGTTAGTTTCTATAAAGAAACCTTGAAGGATCACAAATGACCCCTTGCTGAATTCAGAATTTTGCCTACTTTTATAAAATGTATAGCTTTCCAGGATCCATTATTGGTTTCATACCCATTTTTACCATTAACTGGAAAGAGGTTGAAAGCACAAAAAATAGCAAAAATAGGCTATGTCTCAGAAAAATGCCAAAACTGTGTAAAAATGTTTGGTTTTCTGACACAAGTCTGCTTGTCCCTGAAAGCTGGGAAGATGGTGATTTTAGCACCACAACCCCTTTGTTGATACCATTTGTAGCCCTTTTTTCCCATTTTTCCCCCAAAAAACAAAATTTAGCTGTATTTTGGCTAATTTCTGGGTTCCCTCCAGGGGAATCCACAAAACCTGGGTACCTTTAGAATCCTCATGATGTTGGAAGAAAAGGACGCAAATTTGGCGTGGATACCTTATGTGGTCAAAAAGTTACAGGGGCCTAAGCGCGAACTACCCCAAATAGCCAAAAAAAGGCTTAGCACAGGGGGGAAAAAGGCCTAGCAGCGAAGGGGTTAAGTAGTAGGTTTTATTGTTGTTTCCTACCTATTACCACGTTATTAAAGTGTTAATAGGTAGAAAAATGAATTTATATTTTTCTATATCTTTTTACAGCAGTTCAGAGAAAACTGTGCATTTTTTTTAACTTTTTTAATTAGTGCACTAATTTGTAGGTATTACAGCACTACTCCGTAGAATTTTTACTGACAAATCAAATATGTTAAACATGGAAAATACATTGTAGGACTCTATATTTGTGAAATATAGAGTAGTACACTGTATTTTAAATTTCTTAACAATTTCTTTTTTTTAGATTTATTTTTGGTACCACGGTAATCCTGAAGCAGTACCGCGGTACTCTGTACATTCTTTTTCTAAACATATAGAAACTTATAAGTATTTTTCACTACCTATTACCACTTTAATGTAGTGGTAGTATGTAGGGGAAAAAATATCAAACCTAATACTAATCTATGTCTAAGTGCGAAACGCAGAACACAGGCAAAGTGTACCTGAAAATAACATGGCTGCCTTTAAATGTTGTAAAGCGATACAAAAGGGGATGATGGACGGAACGTTTGAGCCAATCAAACACTCACCCCCAGTCAACTGATCTGGGTTTAATCCATCATCATTCTTTAGCTCACTCCACCACCCCAGTTCAGACATGGCCATATGCAAATCAGTCTGACCCTGTGCCTCATGGGAACAGTCCAGCCCGAACTGCCAAGCCATGTCTTCCCTGGACCGGAAACAAGCATCCTAGGACCGGTTTCTGGCATTTCAGCCGTCATCAGCCAGGCTTGCTTGAATCCAGTGGCAAAGTGAGCAAGGGACCCACGTCTGGGCATACCCCGCCAACTTAGGGCGAACAAAGCGATACAAAAGGGGATGATGGACGGAACGTTTGAGCCAATCAAACACTCACCCCCAGTCAACTGATCTGGGTTTAATCCATCATCATTCTTTAGCTCACTCCACCACTCCCAGTTCAGACATGGCCATATGCAAATCAGTCTGACCCTGTGCCTCATGGGAACAGTCCAGCCCGAACTGCCAAGCCATGTCTTCCCTGGACCGGAAACAAGCATCCTAGGACCGGTTTCTGGCATTTCAGCCGTCATCAGCCAGGCTTGCTTGAATCCAGTGGCAAAGTGAGCAAGGGACCCACGTCTGGGCATACCCCCGCCAACTTAGGGCGAACAAAGCGATACAAAAGGGGATGATGGACGGAACGTTTGAGCCAATCAAACACTCACCCCCAGTCAAATGATCTGGGTTTAATCCATCATCATTCTTTAGCTCACTCCACCACCCCAGTTCAGACATGGCCATATGCAAATCAGTCTGACCCTGTGCCTCATGGGAACAGTCCAGCCCGAACTGCCAAGCCATGTCTTCCCTGGACCGGAAACAAGCATCCTAGGACCGGTTTCTGGCATTTCAGCCGTCATCAGCCAGGCTTGCTTGAATCCAGTGGCAAAGTGAGCAAGGGACCCACGTCTGGGCATACCCCCGCCAACTTAGGGCGAACAAAGCGATACAAAAGGGGATGATGGACGGAACACTCACCCCCAGTCAACTGATGGCAAGTCATTAGCCAATTACATAATGACTTGCCATCACTGAGTACTGCAGTACTTCTGCAAAATACTGAGAAATACTGTGAAATTTCACGAAAATACAGTGGCCACAGTTAAAACTCCTTATACCTTAAAAAATATTTACCCTACTCACCTGTAGTGCACAAAAGGCTTATCTGAACACCATAACGTCTAATCCTACCAAATTTCATATAACTCCATTCAGCCGTTTCATGCTACGTCCAATACAAAAGTCTATGGAAAATGCATTGGTGGAAAAAAAACACTTTTATCTTTGCACTCCTTAACCAATCATCACAAAACTTTGCATTATCTGGCAATGTAGAAAGAAGAATGGGTCTGCAAAGTTTCGTGGAGGTCCGTTAAATGGGTGCAAAGTTATTAATGGTGAAAAATAAGGGGAATTCCTTTCTCTCATAACCCTAACTATAACTACAGAGTGACTATTGTGGTTGCCACTGTGCAGTAATAATTAGGTCAGCTGTTTCGTAGGGAAAGGTTTTTGGGTTGCTAATGACTTTGGCCTGGGGTTGATGAATCTCCACAAAACATCTCAAAAAGGTCCTACATTTTGCATAGTTTGTGCATGGAAATTTTCAGGATGATCCGTCAAACAGTAAACAGGGGCTGAGAAAAGAGGATGGTCCCAAAATGTAAAATCCTCATGCATGGAGAGGGTGTGGTGTTACGACCAGAGCTGCCGACTTTAGAGCTGGGAATCCAGGTTTGAGTCTCGGCATCAGCTCATCATCCTGTGATTCTGTGCAAATCACATAGGGCCAGATGTACGACCATGACAATTTGCGAGTCGCAATTTGCGAGTCGCAAAATGCCATGTGCAACGGTGTGTTTAACACTGTTTGCGATTCCCAATGGGGTCGCAAATTGCGAGGCTCATGAATATTAATGAGCCACACGTAATCTGCGAGTCCATTGGGAATGGCTGGCCCTCCCAGGGATGGTGGCCTGCTAGGCTCAGCAGATCTCCATGTCTGGGACTGCTTTTAAATAAAGCAGTATTTTTTTTTTAAATGCAGCCCGTTTTCCTTAAAGGAAAACGGGATGCATTTAAAAAAATGAAAATTAAACTTTTTCGTTTCATTATTTAAGGGCAGGCAGTGGTCCCTAAGACCACTGTCTGCCCTTAAAAAAAAATTTCCCCCGCATTTGCAAAGGGGAAGGGGTCCCTTGGGGACCCCTTCCCTTTTGCGAGTGCATTACCACCTTCTTGAAGAGGGTGGTAATTTGCGAGTGTTTTGCGACCGCAATTGCGGTTGCAAAACATTCATACATGGGGTTGCGGTCACTATTAGGAAGGGAACGCCCCTTTCTAATAGCGACTCGCAATTCCTAAATAGCGAGTCGCAAATAAATTGCGACTCGTTATTTAGGAATTGTACATAGCCCTCTCACATTTCGCATGCGCAAACGGGTCACAGACCTGTTTCCGCATGCAAAATAGGGTCGTACATCTGGCCCATAATCTCCCCGTGCCTAGGAACAGCGCCTAGAAACCATAATGGGTGATTAGCCATGCTATACATATCCAAGTATTATTATTATTTCACATAGACTTATTTAGGAAGGGCTACAGCAAGAACTGCTGAACAAATTTACACCAAATTTGGCAGGAAGCTAGATCATGGTCCACAGATCGAGCTTCTTGTGATTTGGTGTAAATCTGTTCAGTAGTTTTAGAAATTAAAGGTAAAAAGTATTTGTATATTTGGACGTTTGGATCCACAAGAGGCCATAGAGATTTTCTCGGGAACATCAATTTAAAAATGGAGCATTCGATTAGGTCAAGGAGCTTTTTTTCCCTTGGGCTAATTCGCTCTACTGTAGTCAGACTCCTTTGGGTGCGAGTGCCGTGATTGTCTTCCAGCAACATCAGAAAAATGTTGCTGACCGACATTACAAGACTTGGGGACTTTGTCCCTTTCCTGAAGTTAAAGAAAAAGTAATATAAGGGGCAGGGTATGGATGTCCTGCCCCCTAAGCTCCATGGGGGGGCCCAGAGGGACCCTCCAGGGGCCGAAATATAGAATAAATCAGAAATATTTGTTGCGATTCTGCTGGAATCTCGAGTAATAAAAAAAAGCATTCTTCAATTATAGGCCCCAGAGAGCCTACCGCTAGGGCAGCCCTGCTATTTAAGGGCAGCCCTGCTATTTAAGGGCAGGGGTGCACGGCCCCCCTTCTCAAGCAATTATAGGCCCCGGGGAGCCCACACCGGGACTGCATCACATAAGGGAAGAAGGGTGAGCGGCACCTCATCCCCAGGTCTTTTTAAGCCAGGGACCTCCTCCCCCGGGCCCTGAAGTATTTTTTTTATAGAAGGGGGCACACGGACCACCTCCCAAGGCTGCTTTCTGCCCCGGGGACCTCATCCCCCAGGGCTCATTCTAATAAAATTGGGGAGGGGGTGTGGGGCCCTCATCCCTGAGCCATTATAGGCCCCGGAGAACCGACCCCAGGGCCAAAATATGCAAAAAGGGGGAGGGGGCTGCATGACCCCCTCCCTGAGCCTTGAAAAGCCCCTGGGGACACTATCTGTGCACCGATGTGGCTGGGAAATTTGTTTGCTCCCACCTGGCAGGAGTATTTCCAAAACCCACGCGGGAGCAAACACAAGGTCTGCTGCCTGCGGGGGGGAGATTTGAAAATGCTCCAGCTGGCTGGGAGCAGCATTTGATCTTTTTTCCTGCCTGCACTAATCAAGGGATTGCTCCCGCACGCATAAATAGCTGCTCCCTATTGACAAGAACAATGTCAGCTCTTGCAGCATGCGAAGAGCCAACTGGGGCTGTGAGGGCCCTGGAACTCACCTTGTGGCCCACAATGAGTGTATGGTGGGTGCCCTGAGTGGGCACCAGGGCACCCATCCATATTAAAGGCAGGCCCAGGGGATGGGGCAACATGGCCCCTCTCCCCACTACAAAATTCATGGCCCTGGGGCATGCGGGCCCCAGGGCCTTTTTAAGGCTCAGAGAGGGGGGGCACATGCCTCACTCCCCTTTAACTTAATTAGTGGCCCTGGGGGATGAGGTCCCAAATGCCTAATGAGGCTCAGGGACATGGCTCCCCTCTCCTTTAAAATACATAAGGCCCTGGGGGATGGGGTCTTCAGGGCCTAATGAGGCTCAGGGAGGGGGGCCACACAGCTCCACTCCCCTTTAAAAACAAAGGCCCTGTGGGATAGGATCCCCAGGTCCTAAGAAGGTTCAGAGAGGGAGGCTAAATGCCCTGGGATGGGGTCCGTAGAGGTCCAATAAGGCTTGGGGAGGGGATCTGAGTGGCCTTCTTCCCTTTTTATTGGACATGGCACCCCTGGGGATAGGGTTCTTGGGATCACTTAAAGGTTTTGGAGGGTGCTGCATGTCCCACTCCCCTTAATATATATGTTTTGCCCCAGTGGATGATGTCCCCATGGCCCGAAGGCCAATCCTACACCGCGCACGCCAAAGGTTGTGTGCAGAGTGGGGTTAGTAGCCTGCTGGGAGTTTGGCCACAGGGCCTGGAAGCGGGCCAAGCCCTGTGGCTAACACGCCGCAGTGCACAGCCAAATGTTGATTGCCTCTGGGTGACTGCCTGTGGGGAGTTGGATGCCAGGCCCTGCTGCAAGCCAGACCCTGCAGTCAACCCCATGCTGCGCGCAATGAAATGTCATGTGCAATGTGTGGTTGGCTTTCAGGTTTGCCACAGGGCCTGGATGCAGGGGCCATGCACAGTGGGGGATCCGCTTTACATATTGTAATAAATTATTACTTTACATTAAAAAAAACTTAAAGATTCACTGAAAAAGCCAAAGGTTAAAATGACATTATTTTTAAGTGAATATGTCAGTGACAACATTAACGTTTTGAACTATAAATGCACAGAAATTCACCAGTTATAGTTAGCAACGCTAACTATAACTTGCTCCCAGCCATACATTGCTTATGACATCACATATTACATCACTCAGGACATGTTCTATGACATCATTTATGACATTACTGATGGCATCTCAAATGATTTCATTGATGTAACGCCTTTTGAAAATGTTTCTGCAGAATATGCAACAACAGAGTCACTTGGCTCACAGTACTGTCCTCCTTGCTGACTTCTCAAATTAAAATCTCAAAATTCACTAGTATTTGGGTAAGGAAATCCACTAGTCCCCATTTGTCAACCACCACCATTCTAGCTTTGGCAGTTGTATCCCCTCTCCTTTGTAGTACCAAATCGCTGATAGAACTATACTGCACAAAAAGTCATTGCAGCATGTAGAGGGTGGATTTCAATTGCGTTGGCACCTCCAGTGGTGGCTGCTGGAAGTGGGGGGTCAGCGCAGGGGCAGAGTGGGGGAAAAACAATAAAAAAATTAATAAAAGTACACTTACCTTCCTGCTGCCAGCCACCGCCTTCGTGGTCCTCTGCTACCTCACCTCTGTGCGCCTCTGCTCCAGGAACTGCAGTCTCCATGAGCACAAGCTCACAGACTCCCCTACGGCCAATCCCAGCACTTCTCAAGAAGGCCTGGGTTTGGCCTGAGCGGGATTGTTTTCCACTCCAAAGGGGACTGGAAGTCTGTGCCTGCTGTTTTCTCCACCCGGCAATGCAGCTCAGGTTGGGGAGATGTCAGGGTGCATGTCGGTTTGGCCATCCATGTCGGTTTGAACGTCAAGCCGACATGCGCAATAACAGCAGTGCCCTGTGCCCACCACCCTTCCTGTTGATGGCCCCGCCCCCAAGACTCGGCTGACGGCTCCGGCTCCTACAGGCAAAATAAAATGATAATAAAGCAGTTTTATTAATTGCTTCATTATCATTTTAATTTACATTTTGATCTGCTGCTTCCAGCAGTGGGGCAACACTCCTCCTCCCTAACGGAGGAGCCACTTATGGGCACCTCCTGTATGCAGGTTTTTCAGGGACTCTACTAGCACAATAAATTACCCTCAACTGCTTCTGGTCTTTGAAAGAATGACTGAAATGTGTGCAAATCCAGTGACAGGTGACCATTATGTTGTTCACTACTGCTTCTTTTTTCTTTTTAACATCTTTTCATTAGGCACGTAACAATGTTATGCAGAATAGACATCATCACAGTTACATACAGTAATCATAGTTTTAGTTTCACAAATTTGCACCACCCCCGGGACCTATATCCTCGATCAGTCCAATGCAAATAAAGTTATTTGGTTGCAATGCAATCATTGTCAGGTGTTTTGGAAAATAGTACTACAGGACCCAGCACTTGGGTTTCCCCTATAGGTGCTCCACTTTCCCCATATCTTCTCCCATTTTTTAGGGCAGCACCTACTTGTATATGGTATGGTTTCTACCACCATGCACCAATATAGATTTCTCCTCCAGTTTATCAGATGAGGCGCCTTCTCTGCTCCCCGCAATCAAGCTATGTTATGTTTGGCAATCATAATACTCAGGGTCACCCATGCCTGTTCCATACGATTTAAATCTGTGGCATCCCAAACATTTAAAAGACACCATTTGGCTGAAGGTGTAAAGGTGGTTCCACATACAGTATTAATACAATTTATAACCTTGTCCCAGATGACCTGGACCATTTGGCAGTCCCAAAGAATATGTAGGAAGGATCCCTCCCGTCCATATTTCCTTCAACAATTTGCACCGGACACTCTGCCCATCTTTACCAGGATATTACAGAAGATATAGGAACTATGCAGAATTTTCAACTGCACCAACCGAAATCGTGCTCTGACCACCACCTTCCTGCAAGAGGACAGGGCCTCTGGCCAGTCCTCTTCTGCGAGGTCATCTAGGTCTTCCTACCAACTGTGACATAGGGGAAGGAGTTTGTCTGGGGAGTTATTAATCAATTATTTACAAGTAAGGGAAATCGCACCTCGACTCATATAGTCGTCCAATAGTCTCTCTTCCAGTGGCGATGCCTCTGGAAGGACCTCGTCTCAGGGGATCACGGCCATCGGGGCAAGGCACACCTGTAGGTAGCGGACGATTTCAGTAGCAGCCAATTCATATTCCATTTGCAAGTCCTGGAATGGAATTATTCTGCCCTTGGACCAAAGGTCTCCCACTCTTGAGATGCCGATAAGGTCTCACCTATCAAATCCCGCCCTATATATGCTCAGTTTTCCTCAATCCGACAGTGGAGTAGCCTGTGTAATTTTGTCTCACCACCCCAGGGTTTTTTGCGCCCTGTGCCAGGTTTTGACTGTGAGTGCAGTGGGTCCTGTCAAGTGTTGATGTCTTGGGTTTGTGTACAGAGCATGCTGATATCCCCCTGGGTGTAGTACGAATCGGTCCATCTGGTATGCCGGGTTGTCGACAGGCTGATGGACCCATTGGTTGATCACCGTTAGTTGTGCTGCCCCTAAATATGTATGTATGTCCGGCAAGGCTATTCCACCATTGTACCACCCTCTATTCAGTTTTGTCAATGCAATACAAGAGGCCTTCCCATCCCACAGTAAAGTACGGACCTCACTTTCTATGTTTTTGAAATATGATGCGGGAACAGAGAACAGTGTATTATGTAGTACATATAAAAAAAACAGTAGTGTCATCATTTTGAAGAAGGCTGCTCTTCCCAAGAGTGAGAGCGGCAGTGTTCTTCAGTGTTGGGCATGACGTTTTAATCTTTGTAAGGGGCTATGTAGGTTTTGCGTATAAAACAATGTGGGGTCCACAGTAACATAGATGCCGGGGTATTGGAATCCCTCTCGCTCGATACGTGCTCCACAATCACATGGCAGGGCAGGCTTCTTTCTGCGAAGGATAACTATTACAGACTTAGGGCCAGATGTACGACCTGCCAAATAGCGCATCGCAAATTGCGTCGCATTTGCGAATCACAATTTGCAAGGCGCTATTTGGCATGTACAACAGTGTGTTTAACACTGTTTGCGATTCCAAATGGGGTCGCAAATTGCGAGGCTCATGAATATTAATGAGCCTCTCGCAATTTGCGACCCCATTGGGAATGACAGGCCCTCCCAGGGATGGTGGCCTGCTGGGCTCAGCAGACCACCATGTCTGGGACTGCTTTTAAATAAAGCAGCTTTTTTTCCTTAAAGGAGAACGGGATGCATTTAAAAAAAAAAAAAAAACGTTTTTGTTTCATTTTTAAGGGCAGGTAGTGGTCCCTGGGACCACTGCCTGCCCTTAAAAAATAATATTGCATGCATTTGCAAAAAGGGAAGGGGTCCACTGGGGACCCCTTCCCATTTGCGAATGCATTACCACCTACTTGGAGTAGGTGGTAATTTGCGAGTGTTTTGCGACCGCAATTGCGGTCGCAAAACATTCATACATGGCTTTGGGGTCGCTATTTGGAAGGGAACGCCCCTTCCTAATAGCGACTCGCAATTCCTAAATAGCGAGTCGCAAATAAATTGCGACTCACTATTTAGGAATTGTACATGGCCCTGTGACATTTTGCATGCGCAAACGGGTCGCAAACCTGTTTGCGCATGCAAAATAGGGTCGTACATCTGGCCCTTAGACCAATTAATTGTGTACCCCGAGTATGAACCAAAATTAGTGAAGTATTCTATTAATGGCGAAATGTGGAATGGCTAAGTTTAGCAAAATATCGTGAGCGTATATAGATATCCTGTCTTCCCACTCCTCTGTCCATCACAGGACCCGGATCAAGAGATCCATCCATACCCAGTCCGCCAATGGTTCAAGGATCAGGGCAAAAATAAGTGGCGAAAGTGGCCAGCCCTGCCTGGTGTCCCGCTACAAGGGGAAGAATCGATATGTCCGACCATTTACCACTACTTGCGCCAGAGGCTCTGAATATAGAAGTTTCAGTCAAGACAAGAACTTAGGGCCAAAGCCCATAATGCTACAGGACAGCAAAAAGGTATGGCCATCCGATTGTGTCGAAGGCCATGTGAGCATCCAGTGATATGACCACAGCGTCTTCTTGAATTGTATCTAGGCAAACCAACACTCCTTGTGGACGGCGCAGATTAAGAGCCGTATTTCTGCTTGCCGTGAAGCCTGATTGGTCGATATGTACTAGTTTGGTTATTATCGGTAACAGTCGGGATGCCTGAAGCATAGTCAAGATCTTTGCCTCTGCATTAAGAAGTGAAATTGGTCTATAAGAGGTGCATTGACCAGGTGGTTTACCCGGTTTGTACATTACTACAATGGAGGCTAATCATTGATCTATAGGGAGAGTACCTATTGTGCGGCTTTCTTCATACATTCATAACAGATGGGGAGCAACATCAGTCGAGACGAGGTTTTAAAACTCAATTGGGAGGCCGATATGTCCTTTCGCTTTACCCCATTGAATGTTACCAATGGCCTGTTCTGTCTCGTCCTTCGTAAGCTCCTCCTCTAGAAGGGATTGGTCATCCAGTGAGAGTGTAGGGAGGGGTAAGTGTGCTAATAATTCACAAGAGTCAATAATCATTTTGGGGGAAGCAGGGGAATAAAGATGGGCATAATAGTCCACAAAGACTTCCGCAATCTCTTGCAGAACGGTATGATGTTCACCGTCATACAAATGTCAGCTATCCAGCGGCTAGCTCTCTCCCTCTTATCCAACCATGCTAGGAGTTTCCCTGCTTAATCACCTACTTCATAAATCCGATGTTGAACTGTTTGATGTCTAATCCTAGCAGCCTCCATCACCAAATCACTATATTCCCGCTGTTTGAGTTTCAAACAATGTTTATTGTCCCCTGTCACGCTCAGTGCTAGCTTATTTTCGAGTACTGTGAGGTCCCATTCCAGTTTGTCTATTGCAGCCCTTTTCTCTTTTTTATAGCCAATTGTCAGAGAGAGGGCTTGTCCCTAAACCACAGTCTTATAGGCTTCTCACAGTATTTGTGCAGAGCTCACCGATGGCTCATTTTCTACAAAATAGTGCTTAGTGGTTTTGGCTAAACCCTCCCTGACCTTTGGGATCTTAAGGCATGAGGGGCTTAATGAGATGGTGTATCGAGGTTGGGAGCTAGCAGAACTATAAATTGGCCATATCAGGGAGTGTTCTGAAAATTCCTCTCGCCATATGTCAGAAGTCACGGAAGCGGGACATATTGTTGGCCTGGGTGAATAGAGAGCCTATCCAAGACAGGCTACCATGGGTGCCAGAGAGAAACACATAACTCAATGAACCGGGATTATGTGTTTTCCAGATGCCTGCAGGCCCCAGAGCAGAGGTGAAGTCAGCTAAGGCCGTTCGGGTGGGCATCGCTTGCCTATGAGAGCAGTGGTTCGCATTATTACATAGGGTCATATTAAAGCCCCCTCTCATGAATAGATCCCGTATGGAGGAATCCAAAAGGACCGCACCCAGATCTGGTAAGGTGACATTGTGCATACCCAGACGGATGTATATCTAAAAGAAATTAAGCGTTTCCCCCTCCCACATCCCAGACGGGCCCACATAACAGCCCAAGCTGTCTAACTAAGTTCAGTTGGCTATGATATGAAATTGTTTCTGGAGAAGTATCCCCGTCCCTCTAGAGCTAGAAGTAAACCCTGCATGTATCACCATCCTATAACCCCATCAATCCATTGCCTTACAAGCATCACCCTTGAGGTGTGTCTATTGTAAAAAACACCACATCCGGAGAGTGCCTTTTAAGATACTGGAGGGCCACTCCTTGTTTGATTTTATCCCCCAAACCATTGACATTCCAGGATAAACATGTCACCTCAGTTTTAGACATTGTGTAGGAATCAAGGCATTGGACCGAATAACAGATCAGTATAGGGCAAACAAGCGAACTGGAAATGTCAAGCTGGAGTGTATGGGCTTCTCGTGTCACTGCATGGATAATTAGTCTGGTGCCTGCAAAAGAATAGTGCCAATAGTATACAAAAAGGAAAAAGACAAAACTCTTTAAATACCTTCCCCCGTCCCTTCTCCCCCCCTTGAACCAAAGTCCCCCCTCCCTGCCTCCCTCCATGACAGACCCGAAACTGCCCTTCCCCCAACTCTGCAGAGCACCTATCATCCCACCCCAATTTTAACTTTACCATTCAGTAAAGCGTGGCTCGCCAGGGATAGCTCCCGCTGCACCCCCAACACAAAAGATTATCATCTTACCTTTGGTCAAAGGTACAGACGACGCTGCATGTGAGGAAGCAACATTACCTGTTAACTTTAAGTCAGACTGGTGACCCTAAGTCCAGGGGTCCTGTCCAATGTGCAACACCCCGTTATTCAAAACGATATAATTTGGCTGAAACAAGATCACCATATTGTCACTCCCATATAAGTTTTTTAATTCCTGGGGAGAAATATTTGGAAAGACCCCTTCGTTGTAGTTTCTTAAGAATGAGGTCCTCGACAAATAAGTCCACAGCAGGTCCATCAGCTCGCTCGGGATTTTATTGGCTGTTAACAACCCACTTACTTGGGTCTTAAGGGTTGAAGTTTCATGGTGCAAGGTGGTTGTGGAGTCCTCCACTTCCTGAAATCTTGTGCTAATGCTCCGAAGTTCTACCCACAGCAGAGAGACCTTCGTCGTGGTAGAGACAATTCACTTTTTCAGCGCTGTGCGGAGTCCATTAATCGTCGCCATGAGGTCATGCATTGTAGGTTGTGGTCCATCGGTCAGCAATGGGGGGGACAGTTGGAGGGGAACTCTGAGAGTCGTTCGGCATGACGGGCTATTTAGGCAAAGTGTATTTATCCAATTTCATCTGGTGAGTGCCCCGCTATCCCTTGCCACCGGTCATAGTGCCCGCAGAGGAGGACGTGTCAAGAGTGGGGAGAGACTGGGCCCATCGGAGATCTCACCGCTGCCTGCCAGTGGGTGTCAATGCACACGCCACATGCCCCTGTCAGTCTTTCCCCCAGTTTCATAAGCAGCGGACATGCAATGGTTTATAGGTATTAAGCACTCCTTCAATGTTGAAGAGTGTACGTTAGATTCACTCCATACAGGCAGCAGCCAGCAAGTGATATTTCTTGCAGCCCAGCAGTCAAGATTCATGCGAGAATCACAGGCCCCCTAATTACCAAACCTGCCCACCACCACAGTCACTCACCCAGGAAATATGCCAGCCATATGTGCGGATCAAGGCTTGAAGAAGTTCTCAAGCAGGCTATCAGGAACCATCATCCTTCTTTATTGCTATGTTTTGCCTCCACTTGTATTCACCAGCACAACGAGGCTGGCTGAGATTGGCCAGGGCCCTCCACAGCAATCAGCTCCAGGGGCGCAACAGTGCGGGATCACCTTGCTGTAGTCGAGGAGGGTGGCCGGTCCCAACCTCTCTTCCTCAATATTGCACCGCAGCCTCTGTGTCCAAACTTTTCCCCACTCCCACCGGGCCCCTCAGACGAGCCTTGCTGATCACGACCTGCCTTTTTGCCGACCTTTTCATGGCGGTCAGTGGAAATGGCCCCCAAATAGGGCGTCAGGGCGATTTTGCCTATTGCGGACTATGCCTTGGGGCACATGTTGCGCTCCTACTGTTTGCACTGTCGTGCGTGCACTGTAAGCCATGCACAACATAGTGCATGGTATACAGTGCACCTGATGTGTAAGTGGTGCTGCACTGTGGCAGCATGTGATTCAGGCTCTTCTGTGAGAGAAGCATGCTGCCACTGTGGCACCACTGCCTGCCCTGCGGTGAGATCATAATGTGGCAGTCAGGATGTCGCCGGCTTTATGGCGTTCTCCCAACCGTCATAACGGCAGTCCGGTGGTCAGACCGCAATCTCCTAATCGGGCCCATAGTCTCTTACCAAGTGCTATACATTTTAGGTGCTGTAGAAATAAAAACGTATTAGAATGTACATTTATATACATGACCTTGCCATACGTACATCTATCATCCAATTAGTGTTAAGCTGTGTATAGTGCAAAAGTACATTTGGGACAATGCCACTGACTTTTATATTGCTGTCAGATTCAATTTGAATAATTGTCATGTGAGTACTGTTTATTTAAAAAAATAGAGAGGCAGCATCTCACAGCCAATTCAGCATTTCACAATCAATTCATTGAATCCAAAATTAAAGGTCCTAACATCTTAGGAGGATGTTATTAAATGTAATTACTTTATTGTTCTTCAGATTTTCTTCATAAAATACAGCCAACGTGTTTCGCTCATATCCCACGAGCTTCATCAGGGCTTTAAGAATTTGGGTTTAGACGGCTGACCCAGGGAGGTGGGCAACTTCTCTTGTGAAGAAATGGAATTAACTGGCTGTGAGGTGGAATAGTCCTTAGCTGTCAATTTGGTGTTAATTAAATATTGTTTGTGATGGTTGATGGTCTTGTAGTGCAGAATGTTCATTTTTTACATGGTTAAGAGCGTTGCTTATTAGAATTTGAGAATCATGTTAGTCTATCCTCATTTTTTAGCCAAATGCAGCCCTCAATGAGGTCAGGTGCCCATTATTGAATACAGGCTATGGCAGAAGTGGGACCTACAGGCCTCATGCATGAAAGGGTTTTAGCCTTTGCAAGCACTCTGACTCAGTAAATCACTGGGTATGCAAAACTAAAACCTTTTTCAAATGTAGTAAACCTATTTAGAGATTTGGAAAAGGTATTCCAAATTACTAAAAGGATTGGGAGTAGACAGTGGTCCCTGGCACCACTGGCAACTCTCAGTTAAACCTTTTATGAAAAGAAAATATTTTTGTTTTAAACCTGTCTTGTTTCCATTAAGGAAAATGGCCTGCATTTAAAAAAAATGTTTGTTTATTTAAACACAATCACAGACATGGACTCAAATTTAATTTATTTGCGTAGTAATTTAAAACCATTGCAATATAAGGGGCCCTCAGTATAGTAAAATTCATCAAATACAGTGGTAACACTACCATAATCTCTCATTACGCATTATTGAGTTAGAAACATTCATTAATAAAACAGTGGGCAAGTCTCCAGATAAGAGTTCAATTTTTATAAAACAAAGTGGCGCAAATCTCTGCGCAGAGTAAGAGCCGAGTAGAACCACCAGCTATTATAACATGGCTTACTGATCGTTCGCCTAAAACCTGAGTGTAGAGAGAGAAGGGGGTAAGTGGTGAGTGGCAACTACGACTACACAAATTAGATCTTAGAAGTAGTAGTAAAACATTGCTAGCACTCTCTACCCGTGAAGGTGGCATGATGTGCAGAGGAGGTTGATGTAAAATGCATTAGTGATAATCCGCAAGAGGAGTTTTCGTTTCTGTGCAATATGCTCTATCCATCTCCTAATTAATGACGTGCCATTTAGAGTATGCAATATGAAAGTGCGAATGTGCCTAAGCTTTGTAATGCCCCTGCATGTCTCCACTTTAATTATGCCAGTACCAATAGCTGAGTTGTACCCTACTTGCTAGACCTCATTCACTTCTTTGAGTTCTATGGTCAATACCTTTTTCTCCACTATCCTGAGAAATCTTACCAGTGCACAGTTCAGTCCTAAGTCCATAGGATTGAAACACGCAACAGCTGCCTCTCTGCATGATTTTATTCCTTTCTTGATGAAGTCTTTGCATAGGATTTTCCGAAGATCATTCAGGGTGGCTTTGCAAAGACACAGCAGTTGAATGATATCCTCTGGTGCTTGTCTGCAAAGCCTGCGAAGTTCCCCATTTTCCTTTCTTCTCCAAGGCGGAAAATGTTTTGATACAGGCAGTATCCCCAGTCTGAATTTTAGAAGCTGCTCCTTTATGTGATTACTATAAGGTATAAATAAATAACCTTGAGGTAGACCTTTGTATAATTGCTGAGTGTTAGACATCCATGGTTCCTCCTTACCAACAACTGTTTGTCTTCCAGAAGGGACAGTACTTTGATGTTCAGTTTGATTGTTCTTCCTAGCTTGCTAGGGCTCAGGTTTGAGGCCCCTGTGGATGAGAGGCCAAGGGTGGTGATTGACCTTTGTAGGAAAGCTCTCATAGGTGAGCGATCCCTCACCTCCTACTGTTCCTCGGGGACACAGGGGGTGAGCTCAGAGGGGCGCAGAGAATGCTGGCCGGGTTCGGGGCTGTGTCTGGCCTCAAAGTCAACTGGAGGAAAACTAGCTTATACCCCATGAAAGCCAACGCCCTCCCACCACCTGACCTCGACCACCTGAAATGGGAGCCCAGCTGCCTGCAATATCTGGGAGTCAAAATATATCATGAGCCCGGGGAGCTACTAGAGGGGAACGTGGGCAGAGCAATACGGTCGGTGAAGACTGCGATGGAATTCTGGGGTACATTACCATTATCAGTGGCAGGGCGGGTGGCAGTCCTGAAGATGGTGGCGCTCCCGCGCCTCCTGTACTACTTTGGGGCCTTGCCGATATGGATACCAAGAGCGATGTTTAGAGACCTTGACTCACTGCTCACGTCATTTATCTGGGGAGCGGGGCGCAGACGAGTAGCGCTGGCCACCTTACAGCGCCCAATGGCGGCAGGAGGGCTAGCGGTCCCAGATTTTGAGGGTTACTACATTGCTGCTCCGCTGTTGTGGCTGATTCACTGGCTGGCAGCAAGCCGCAACCCAGAACGCGAACATTACCGAGCTGCACCGGATGCCGCCCCCCTCCTAAGAGCCCGACGGAACACATCTGCTGACACCATGGAAACCAAGGTGGTAGTGAGATGCTGGGCTAGGTACATGAGACGAGTGGGGGTCAGGATCCCCTACTCTCCAGACATTCCAATTACTATGCTACGATGGTTACCGCAGGGGGCTCATTGGGCGGGGTTAGAGGACTGGGAAGAGGCAGGATTGAAGTCGATGGGCGACTTCTACCTGGACTCCACGCTACTCCCATTTGAAGACCTGCAGGCAGCATACGACTTACCGGGAGGTCACTTCCTTAGACATGGGGCCCTTGCCAGGAGGATTAGACAACATTGGGGGGGAGGGGGTATGGAACCACAGGCGCTGGCGGGATGTAGATATGTAGTACTCTCAGCGGGACGAATCAAGACGGTTTCCTGCCTGTACAAGGCAATGAGACAGGACATGCAGAAACCATTAGAGTGCTTGCAATTACAGTTGGAGGAGGATTTGGGTAAGCCGGTCCCAGAGGCGGAATGGGACAGGATCCTGGAACGGACCCCGAAGGTGTCCAGGAATGCGCGGTTCAAATTGATTAATTTCTACATATTGCACAGAGCGTACTTGACCCCGTCCCGCATTAGAAGATATTTCGACATAGACACGGCAGTGTGTCCGAGGTGTGGAGAGAGAGAGGCGCATATCATCCACATGTTCTGGAACTGCCCCACGCTACAAGCCTTTTGGGAAGAAATTAGACAAGTAATAGGCGATCTCATAGACAAAGAGCTCCCGCACACCCCTGAGCATTTTCTACTAGGATGGTTCCCACACACGGCCAAAAACAACCGGGAGATTCCAGGACTTAGCTTTTGTCCTCACCAAACGGGAGATAGCCAGAAACTGGAAGGCACCGGGTGGGCCTACAATTATTTCCTGGAGGAGGGAGTTGGAGAAATGGGCGGGGCGGAAGGCAGATTGCTCCTCAGGGAAGCTGGCCGAGGCATGGAGAAGTTAGACAGGGCAAGGGCCTGGGAAAATGTAGTAGGTGAATTAGCAGCGGAGAGGCATGATAGCAGTGGAGTAGGCTCCCCACCACCACCAGCAAGTCCAGAAGGAAATGGCGGGCAGGGTCACCGAGATTAGGGGAGGCAGGAGCCATAGTAAGCCAGAACTGGCACCTTGCACACAAGAGCCCAATAGTATTTGAAGAGCAGATTGTATCCACCTAAGCGCAACTCAAGGAGGGAGGGGGGATAGTTACATTTGAGGGTAAGTTCTGAATAAATGCACCAGGAAACAACGGCAGACTGTTTTTATACATGTCTGATGATGTACAATGCCTACAACTGTAGAGGATGTATTTGAAAATCAATAAAATTTGGTTGTAAAAAAAATAATAGGTGAGCGATCCCTCGTCTGTATTTCCAGCCAGAGATGGTGGTCCAGAGAGACCTCCTTTGTGAGTTTGAGTATTTAGCATCAGTTCACAAAAGCCGCCTCCCTGCCCAAAGTTTGTTTTACCAGCCCGAACTCCAACCAAATCTGTGCAGGGGACGTGTGCGCCGGCAGATGGAAAATGGACTTAAAGATTTTTAAGACTATGTTTTTCAGCACGGTGCTGTCCAGGCCCCTTAGATCCTCATTCCTATAAGTCAACATAGGGAGAACTTTGGCTTGTGCCACTTGCAGGATTGGACAGAGAGAACAGCCTTTCAACTTCCAGTGCAGCAAGCCCAGTCCAACTGCAAGTGCTTTGCCTTTCCTTTTAATTTCTTCTATTTGAGCTGCAAACCTCCCATTGGGATTAAATAGTAAGATATTTATACACATTGGCTGGTTCCACATTTTCACTTCCCAGGTGCCAATTGTGGCTGTTCAGTTGTAATGTTAGAGTTTGAGTCTTTTTTACTATTGGAGTATGCCAAGGTTGCATCCAGGAGATGTTGCAGCCAGACTTTTTTCCTAATGGCGAAAACTAGGTCATCTGCATACAGCAGGTTTGATAGCAAAATTCACCCCATTTTTGGCGTATGGCTGTTGACTTTGTTTAATTAGTGAGGAAGATCGGAGAAGAACAAGTTAAAAAGAGTGGGGGACAGGGCACAGCCCTGTTTTAATCCTTCAGTAGTTGGTATAATCCTGGACAGTCAGGAGCCATCCCTCACTTTAATCATAATTCACATGTTTGTATGCAGCATTTGTAATGCTCTTAGAAAGCTGCCGGTAGCGTTCCAAGCAGCATATTTTGACCATAGTTTGCTGCGGCTTACCCTATCAAATGCCGATTCATAATCTATAAAACATAGATGGACAGGTTATTTGTAGGTCATTGCAAAGTCATTCAGTAGGGAGAGGGCCATGATGTTGGTTATTGAACCTGTTTGTTTGGTGAAACCAGCCTGGTTCAGTGGGATTATGTGGGATTATGTGATTTTCCTCATCCCAAGTCTGTAATTCCTTCAGAATGGTTCTTGTGAAGTATTTTTCTTTGTTGTCTATCATGCCACTAGACGGTAATTCTCTGGCTTGCCTTTGTCTCCCTCTTTAAATATTGGTAAGATCACTGAGCCATTGCATGAGGTGGAGACTCTGCCGTTGTCTAGGACAAAATTGTAAATGGTTCTAACTTCTTTGCCTAGTAGGATGATTTTTCCTTACAAATTGCTGGTCCGCTGCCATTTGGACCCGGGGCCCCTTCTCGGCACCCTTTGGAAATTTGTTTTTGGATGTTTTATGAGCAAATTTCTAATTTGTGTTCCATCTAGCTTTTCAGGCTATATAAGGATTTAGATCTCAAGGTGGCGTTTATTAACTTTGTTGGTGTGGTTGTGCTTGGGCCTGCTGCACTGTTAACCCATGTGTGTTGCTCCTCTTCCAAATTTGGCCAGGCACATCCTTTTTCCCAAACAGTAGTGCATACATGTTTCTCCTTGTGGTTCTGTAGGTGGCTGTGAAATTCTCTTTGAGTGTGCTCTGCCCATTGTATTGAAAATGTGCAGACAGGAAGCGGGCCCAGGTGGCTTCGGAGATGGTTCACTGACAAACTATCAAGTCAAAAAACATCTACATATACAAATATAGAGTCAAAAATATTGAATTTAAAAATATTGACTCTCTACATGAAATGACATGACAAAAATATTGGAAAAAATATTGCTTTTGCTAATATAATTGTCCGAAATATGGATTTTTCAATATATATAAATTTAAATAATAAATATTAACTACAATAAACATTAATACTAATATAATGAAAATAAAATATATTTAATAATTGTTTTGAAAAGTATAACAATTTACATTATTTAAAGAAATTAAAACAAAAATATATATTTAAATGCATATTTTTATTTACATATATCCAATTTAAAAATATAACTAAATTAATATTTTAAAATTATATAAATTTTAATGATTTTTTGATGTAATAACATAGGGGCACATTACGATACCCGGCGTAAATAAATCCGCCAGGCATGGAAGCGGCAAAAATCCGCCCGCACACACCGCCTGAACACCGACCACGCCATTATGATTACACAAACCGAAAACCGCCATCGGCGAAAAATCACACAAAATACCGCCCGCCATCGTCCGAGTCGGAGTCAAACCGCCCGCCACGGACGGAAACACGCACGACAACACAAAACCGCCCGCCCTCACGGCCGACACACCGCACGTGAAATTACGATCGCACCGACATGAGCGCGGAAAAACCACAAATATACCGCCCGCCAGCGCAAACAACGCCGATGAGAATCGACACGGCAGAAGCCATGGCGCCAACGTACCTGCACAGAAACCATCCGCACACAAAGCCAATAGCACACAACATGGCCAACAAGTCCACACAGCAAGGCACGCACAAATACACAAGCACAGTACACATCCCGAAAACACCCCCCCCGGACAAACAAAAAATACAAAGGCCAGAACCCCAGACACAACACACCTGAAAACAACAGACCATGAGGACACACCCACATAGGTGAGTACAAAAGCAGCACTCCCACAGACTACAACCCCTTGCTACATTGCAAACCAGAGAGGAGAGGAGAGGACACAGTGACACAGCAAGGACAGCAGCACACCACAGAAACGCACACATCACTACCACCACCACCACCACCACCACCAAACACCACCACCACCACCACCACCACCACCACACCCTGGCACCACAAACCCCTGCACATTACACAACACACACCGCACCAGCACCACAAACACCATGGCACCACAAAGGATGCCCAAGTTCACGCCCATGGAGCTGACGGTCATGGTCGACGAGATCATCAAGGTGTACCCACAAATCTATGGGAACATGGTCCAGCACACACCACTAGCCACCAGAAACAGAATGTGGAACCGGATCGTAGACCAGGTCAATGCAGTCGGGACCCTGCCCAGAAACAGAGTCGAGATTAACAAACGTTGGAATGACGTAAAGAGCCTGGTCAAGAAGAAGGAGGGCAAAAACAGAGAGCTGGCTGCCGTCACTGGCGGAGGGAATCCCGCGCTCTTTAAGACCTTCAAAGCGTGGGAGGAGAAGGTGCGAGTCGTAATCCATCCGGAGATCCTCGCCGGATTAGCAGAGGGAGTGGAGGCTGGTAAGTACAAACTAATGTATACCAGCACACCGCTATGTACTCACATGCGCAACTACCATGCCACAGCTCCCAGGGACAAACACCCCCATGTCCAGCACACAATACACAACACATCACACACACATGCAACAGACACCACCACACACAGCCCAAACCGAACAACTGTAAGATGCGTGGGGACATGTGTACACTAAGCCAGCCACGTAACCACCAACAGGTCCCCAAATATGCCAGAAGCGCCACAACGAGCACCCACCACACCCATGTGTCCGCCACAGCTGCACTAACCGACAAGTAACAGGTAAGTGGCAGGAACACAAAGTGCAGTGGGTGGGACGGTGGACAGCCCAAGTACAACACACACCAGGCCCCAGTCCCACAGCACAGCAAGGAGGAGCAGCCCCCACACCCCACAGCCACGTGTCAGCCACCGCAGTGCACAACGACAGCCGAAAGGCAGACATCACGGTCCACAGCAACCGGTGTCAGTGGGTATCCAGCCACCCCCACGACCCACAACACCCTCCCACCCCCACAGACCTGCAACATGGAGCACCCCCCGCTTAGAGCCATGTGGCATCCAGTACAGTGCACGCACGAACAACTTGCAGGTGGGAAACTGGACAGGGCTGGATTACTGGAGGCATGAGGACCATAACACCACCAACACATGGGACATGTCACGTAGCAGACGAACACGCAGCACCGCCCACCGTCACGAACAAGTGAACAATGTGCACACGGACTTGAACAACAGACTCACACCCCACATGACCCATCACAGACATAGCAACACCCAAGGAGCCACGTCTGCATGCACAAGCCACACTGAATATAGTCCCACACGGCAGCCACTGTGCAACTCATCACACACAACCGAAACACCATTGAAGTCCTGTCCATGTAGCCCCCACTGCCTGTCAACCCCACACCCCACAACTACGCCTATGTAAGACAAACAACACTAGACGCAACAGAGCGGAACAACATAAATGCACACGAACACCACTGAACCCATCAAACTCACAGACACACCATGCACATACAACATACCATCCATCCCATCCGTCAGCCCCAGTCTCATGAAAGGCATGTCATCCGCACAGCTGCCACACATACAGCAGTCACGCTAAGACACATGCCCATGACCAACCATGTGCCAGAAGTCAATTAAGCGCACGACACACTGTGAGCAACAACACACAACATGGGCCACACCCCCCGAGCACTGCAGTGATGCACATGGCACAGGGCAGCACGCACACCAAGGAGATGGGACAACTGCAATACGTTGGCTGGCACACAACTATCACTCACTCATAACGATGCGTCCAATGCCATGTCCAGTAATCACAACAGACAGCAAATATGCAGGGCATGTCAGGCATGCACACACCTCAGACCATGCACTGTCATGCTGCCACAACACATGTCACGTTCGGCACCCATGGCTCACAGCATGTACCCCAAAAGCATATCCCCTCCCAAATGCGAATCTGGGGCATGGCCCCCATGTTGCCATATGCGTTCCTAAGCGTTCCATTTGAACCCCAAAAGCATATCCCCTCCCAAAGCGAATCTGGGGCATGGCCCCCATGTTGCCATATGCGTTCCTAAGCGTTCCATTTGAACCCCAAAAGCATATCCCCTCCCAAATGCGAATCTGGGGCATGGCCCCCATGTTGCCATATGCGTTCCTAAGCGTTCCATTTGAACCCCAAAAGCATATCCCCTCCCAAAAGCGAATCTGGGGCATGGCCCCCATGTTGCCATATGCGTTCCTAAGCGTTCCATTTGAACCCCAAAAGCAAAGTACAAACCAGACCCAGGATGGGCCAGGAGCCCGCATACACCAGAGTCACAATGAGTAGGGGCACAGCAACACACCCATCGGCATGGCCAATCCGTCCCATGCCACATGTGCACAGCACACAGTCCCATTGCCTAGCACACACAACTACAGATGCCACAGCCACACACTCGCCTCCGGGAAACCCATGTACGAGATTGCACGAACTGCCAATGTCAGACGACTAATACATACTTCGCCAGGTGCAACACAATAACAAATCTCATTCTCTCCACAGGTGACGAACTGCCGGATGCTGGGGATGGAGACAGCAGCCAGCACAGCCAGCCCACAAGCCCCCAACGAGGACACACGGATCTGGAGGATCTGTCCTCCTCTTCGGACACGGACCACCAAGCTGGCCCATCTGGCGTGGCAGGGCCCAGCCGCTCCCCAGGACCCCTCCTACCCACCAACCCATCATCCAGGGATGCTGAACAGTCCCAGTCCCCTGCTGCCACTGTCGTTGCGGCCACACCCACGGTCATTGCGGCCACTACCACTGCCGCAACCGCCACCATCGCCGCACCGACCACCACCGCCTCCACCACCACCACGTCTACGCTGGCACCAGCCCCAGCGCAGGTGGTGGCCCGGCCGACTGGATCCACCCTGGGAGCCACAGCGAGGACCGTGGTGTGCAATGTGGCTAGTGGGCAGGCCGGTGGCAGCAGGACTGGTAGGAGGAGCAGGGTCAGGGAAACGCCAGCCTCCCTGGGAGCCATGCCCTGCCTCAAATGGCCAGAGTCCTTGGGGCCTATGAAGAGGCCCAAGGACAATGGGCCAGGTCTGCTACTGACACGCGGGAGGTGCTGGGGGTGCTGAGGTCCATGGACGCCCATATGGGCCAATTCGTGTCCCGTATGGACCAACTCGTGGACCTCATGGGCCAGCTGGTGGTGGCGGTGGGGTCACAGGCAAGGCCAGCAACACCACCTCCGCCACCACCTGCTAGGGCGCAGGGTCGGGCAGCAGTGTCCACTTCCCCTGCGTCCACAGCCAGTGAGCACACCTCAGCCACCACCAGCAGGTCGCCACCACACACCCCCTCCCAAACGTGGAAGGGGCCGTCCGAAGAGGAAACAGATCTCCCGGGAGGACTTCGCACGCTCCAGTCGCAAGTGAGGCAGCCAGCCAGCCTTCCGCCAGCCTTCCTTGACCAGCCACTGCATTGACTTGCTCTACGATCCCACTCCACACAGCCATCTGGATGGCATGTGTGTGTTGGACTATGGACATAGAACCAGTGGGTACACCCTGATCATCACGCAGCCATGACCGACAGCTCATTGTCACTGCACGCACCACCTTTGTCATCACCTTACACACAATCACATGTCACAGTTTGTAATAAATGCACCTTTTTCACTAACTGCTGTTTGTGCCCTGTGTTTTATTTGTACGGAATACAACGGCCACCTTGGGCGGAAAGGCACCTGATGCGTGGCATGGCAATGGAATCCGGAGGGCCTGTAGGGACCTAGGGGTGGGAGACAGAACAGGAGCACATTCAATGAGTGTGTCACACACCCATCACACAGTACATGTCAACAACTACAAGCAATGTACACACATCGCACAGAGCAATAGGGCACAATGCCACAGTCACCAACAGTGGCATACTACCCTGGCCATGGAGCGTTGACACACTGCACGCAGTGAACATACGGCCACCCTGACACAGCACACACACACCTGCACAGATACAGACACATCATCCGTCGTACATGGACACTCACCGTCAAGTGAAGTAGCGGGCGATGAGCTGCTGGCGCACATTCCCAGCTTCCTCCTCTCCGCTGTCCTCCTCACTCGAGCTGTCCTGGTCTGCGGGCTGGGGCCCTGGTTGATCTCCGTCATCCACAATGAGGGGGATCTGCTTCCGAATGGCCAGATTGTGCAGCATGCAGCACGCCACCACTATCTGGCACACCTTCTGTGGGAGTACGCCAGTGCACCCTCGGTGCGGTCCAGGCACCTGAACCTGGACTTGAGGAGGCCAAAGGTACGCTCGACCACACGTCTGGTCCTCCCATGTGCCTCATTGTATCGATCGTCTGCTGGGGTGCGAGGATTCCTCAATGGACTGAGCAGCCATGCCCCATTCGGATACGCAGAGTCACCTGGGTGTGAGGGACACAGAGAACCGTTGCTATTCCAACTGGACAGGGGACAGCATCGCACAACCAGCACGCTACACCACTCCACATACTCACCGACAATACAGGCACGATCCTGTTGCAGATTGGCCATCAGTCGTGGCAAGATGCTGTTGCGCATTATGTGTGCGTCATGTGCCGAGCCTGGAAACTTGGCACACACGTGGGTGATCACCATGTCCGCAAGGCACACCACTTGCACATTCAGGGAGTGCGTGTGCTTCCTGTTGCGGTACAGGTGCTCAGTGGCCTGTGGTGGAACAAGGCCAACATGTGTGCAGTCAATGGCTCCCACGACGTGTGGGATTCTGCCAAGGGCATAGAATGCACCCTTCACTGCCGCCAATTCACGAGCCCTGGGGAATCTGATGTACCTGTTTCGGTACAGCATCATGGCTGCCAGTACATCCCTCAGCACCTTGCTGAACATGGGCTGGGACATCCCTCCTCCACTGCCCACTGTGTGCTGGAATGACCCAGTGGCGAAGAAATGCATGGCGGCCATCACCTTAGCCGTGGGGGTGACAGCAGTCGGATACACCCTGCGGGGACGGAGATGGGGCTCTAACATGGCACACAGTCGATGCAGAGTTGGCCTGTCCAGCCGAAACTTCCTGATTACCTCTGTATCGTCCATGTCCGCCAGCAATTGGTATGGGCGGTCAATGTTCGGTCTCCGCCTGGGTTAAATGGCAGAGGACACATGTCAAAGCAACACGGCACATAGCAATTTCGCATACACATCACTGACATGACTGAGCAAGCACATGAGCCACAGCCCAGCTGTCAAGCTGGGACGGCACGGCCACAATACACTTACACAGGTCTCCCAACAATGGCAATGGCAAGTGAGACATACCACTGCCATGTGCATGCACATGGGGATCTAGGCCCCAATGATTTGCGGGCGTGCTGATGGGGACTGACTGCATATTCGTCAAGCGGCAACGCCACGGCAACATGAGTGTCTGCTGAGCATGGAACTGCTTCCGAGGCTGGATGAGTATGGCACACGACGACGACGATGTGGGCACGGGCTGAGCGGCCAATACAAGTGGGACCTGTGGCACGAGGGGATATGAGACAGTAGTAGGTGTCAGCACTGCACCCTATGTACAGCACTGTACGGATTACAGCTCCCGAAACATTGACTGGTGTCCACATTGACAGCCCCATGCCAAGACGGCTGTGTGCTTGCAGTCACACGTCACAGGTGAGAGGTTACATTGCACGTGCCAGGTGGCAGACGTACATAGTGGGAGCTGGCATGTGTGTGCATGTGTCTCCTGTTCAGGATCCACCAGATGGGCGCTGACTCTGTACTGACCATTGGACACAGCATGTTCCGTGGAAGGCTTGTGTGTGTGGGATGGTGGCACTGGATGTGCCTCCGTTGGGTGGAGGGCCATGCACAGGGCGGGTACGTCGATGATTGCGCATTGTTGGTCACGGTGGGTGCACCAACTAAGATGTGTTGCCCTGTGTTCAATTCCTATGTCCGCATGATGATGGACTGTGGATGTGAGCAGACTACACATTGGTCGATGTGCTGTCTATATGCATGTGCCTTCACACCAGGCACAGCTGCCCCTGCACATGTGACCCCTGCTGGACTCGCTGCTGGGTCTGTGGAGCTGATGCACCTTCTGCGCGTGGGGCGGACAGCTCTCCTCACTTCCCTCATTGCGCATGTCATGTCTTTGCCGCAGGTGACATGGATCATGGAGGGCCCACATGTACGCGTGGGTAGGCTACACATGATTGTTCACTGGTCGCCACCCCCAGTCAGTGTTTCGAATGGGAAGGTTGTCGTGCTGGTGGTATGTTCGATGTGGCGGATGGGCGGGCCTAGGTGCGGGCTTACATTCCGGACATGGGGGTAGTTGGATTGGCGACTAGTTGCAGTACACACGGGACACGTCTCTTCCTTTCCACATCTGGGTCATCCCTTGTACTAACTGACAGTGATACAGTCATCTTCGCCCCAGCCCTCATGTCCTCCCCTCGCCCCCAATATGCATGCTCACCTGCGAGGCTAGCGCTTGCACAGGCAGCCCCAAGCTCGCACCAGAGAGGGCAAGGAGTGTATGTGTGGGTCCAGTTGCACGAGTGGGCTGTCTCAGGGTATGATGTGTGGCGGGACGCCGTCCACCTGCGTGGTGCCCCAAATGGAGACCCGGCCTGCATGGACTATGCATCACAGTCTTCGCCTTCCGGATCCGCCACCTGCGACACCCAGTGGCTGTGGCTGCCCTTGCGGCCAGGCCGCGTCCGTCTGTGGCTGTTGGCCCACACATTCACTCTTTGGCCTCTCTGGGGAGGGCTCGGGGGTGGTGGCGCACGCGCTTGCACTTAGTCGCAATGGCATGTGTCGTGGTTGGTATGATGGGCAATGGATGGGATGGTGCGAGCCACCTCCCGTGATGTCAGTGCTGCTCGTGCTGTGGTGCGTCCCCTACACTTCCATCTGACTTGTGCCATGCTAGACGTTGAGGTTCTATTGCCTGCGTGATATGACCAGGAGGAGCGCGAGGAGACCTCACACACACCATGCTCCACTGCCATCCCGTGCCCTGTATCGCCTGTGCGGATTGACTATGTTGGGGTTACACCTGGTCGACTGGGGCTGTGTGTGCCTTGTCAAGGGGCATGGCGGGCGCACAACAGGATCCAGCTTGTCCACAGAGGGTGGGCTGAGGTGCGCCTGGTACCGCTTTGTACGTGTGCCCGGCTGCTGTGCACACACGTGTTCACTCCCCCGACAGGTGTCCTCTCACAATGCCCAGGGAAGCGGTGGTGTACTGTTCATGACCCCTCCCAACACGGCGTGCTCCAACTTGGCATGTGCGCATCTACCCGTCACACCCACCCACCTGAGCACTGCGTCCATACGACTTCACACGACACATGTGTGTCTTCCACAGTTGTGCTACTCATTTGCGTTGACATCCAATACCAGTGGACTACATGGTCATGTCACGACTGCCGTGTACTTCACATACTCTCATCCTCTCTCATTCGTACTTGTGAAATGAGTCAGCGGAGACAGTTTTGGTTTAAACATTATATTGAGTCTTCTGTCCTCTGTGATGCAGTATAGTGGACACTACTGGCAGCGGAATACATGTTGAGGATATACTGAGCATGATTACAAATGGGATAGGGTGTGGGGTTACATCTGCTTGGCCAAGGCTGTGCTAATGTACATTTACGTATAGCTGCGGAGCTGCGGACTTTGACACAGACGGTATACATGTAGCCTACCAGACCGCTCGGCATCATGGGCACAGTCCATCTCAGTTCCATGTGACAGGTTTGCTGCGGTTGTTCCTCATGCACGCGTGCATGTGAGATGACATCAGGGCATGTGCTTGCGTGCATGCAGCGGCGTGCCACTTGTTGTTGCACTGTGGTGGTTACTGGACATGTCACAGTCACTGGGGTCGTGTTGTTGTTGTATGCACTTGTCGTCCATGCAAAGGTCCTGGTATGGGATTCCCGGGCGGGGGTGGGAGGGGTGCAGCACCCACAGACTCCAGGCGACCTATTCATGTCCACTGAGCGGTGTGTGTGTCCATGTGCGCTGGATCCATGTCGTGTCCTGGTTGTTCGTGCAGTTCCGTCCATGTGGGTGCGATACACAGAGCCCATGCCACTGCCTCCCACGATGCATGCGGTGTTCCTGGATGTGATGGGGAACAGTGTGCATGTCCCGGTCATATCCGATGTCATGGCGATGTCGTTGATGGTGTGGTTACAGTTGCCGGTCGCTTGGTATGGCTGTTGTGGTGGTGACTGTCCAGTCCGTGCGGAAGCTGAGCATGGGTGCGGGGTTGGACTTCATAGGTCACTCGGGGAACCTGCGTTGTGGTCCGACGTATTTACAGGTTGTCAGGTATGCGATGCCGTCCAGCAGGGCTTCCATGTCATTGGTGGTGTACATGTTTGCCAGCCAATGAAGCGGATGGTGGCTGTCAAGGTGTTGTTCGTAGGTTGTCCCTTGGAGGACCATGATGGGGCATGCTGGGTGACATTCGATGTAGCTGTTCTCGATGATCCGTCGTGTGGAGGCACAGTGGTTCCATTTCAGTGCGGGTGCGATGTTGGCCACATACGCCATGCCCCCATAGGCAGAGCAGGCCCTGTCGTGTGCGTCCAGAGGGAGGAGTAGTGGTAGCAGGTCCGCCTTCAGACATGCCGGGTTGGAGAGGCATATCTCGACGGGATGCTGGTATGGACACCTCCGACAGTAGAAGACGGGCATGACGCAGCTGAACAATGTGATGCGGTAAGTCAGTCGGTAACTTACGTTCAGCAGGGACAGGAGATCGCATCCCAATGTATGTATCGTGTTGGTTTTGTACAGCTTGAGCTGTTCGGCGTAGTTGGGTAGGTGTGTTGCGGTTGCCATTTCGCTGCGGTTCGTTGAGATGGCGTGCTCCGGCTGTGTGTGCAGTCTGCAATGTGCACGCTCCGGGGTTGCTGTGAGCTCTGTGTAGTCGTAGGGAGACAGGACTTGTGTTCTGTTGGCTTGTTTGGAGGACACGGGCCCTCTTCCCACATGCTTCTCAGACAGTTCAAGGTCAGTGCTGTGTGACTCCTTCCAATTAACTTGCATGTGGCCGACATGGGGGAGTGTTTTCTTCTTTCTTCCCCGTCCGTTGTGTGCTTCTGTGATATGCGCTATCTGCCCTGTGGTCGGTCTCCTCGGCATGCCTGTGTTGGTCTATTCTTGGACAATGGCTGTATTCACCGGCTTCTGTCGTAGGGCTGTGGTTTCGGAGTTGGAATGGAAGGTCATTCAGTGCTGTCTGCTCTCCCTTGTGTGGGCGGCAGGCTGCCTTTCCGCTCTGCGTTGGGCCTTGTGTGTGGATGTTATTCTTGGGCCACCTGTTGTCGGTCCCCGGGCTCTTTGGTGTTCCGTTTCATATGTCTTGTTCATATGTGCAGGGTGGTATGGGTTTTTCAGTGTGGTACTGGCGTTCCTCTTCCCGAAGGGGCCCTGCTTCTCCTAGTTGGTGTTGCCGCCGCTGTGTGCTACGCCATGTTTGTTACACTGGGGTGTGTCCTGCAGTTGCGTGTCTTCACTGACATGTGTGCGTCGGTTGTGTGGCGTTGGGTGTTGTCCGTGAATTGGGCGTTGGGGACATGTCTGTGGCCGGCCTGTCACGTGTCATGTGCGTTCGGGGTGGGGCTGATGTGTGTGCTGCTTGGTTGTGTCCCTGTGTCTGTGTGCGACGCATGCATGGCGCTGCGGTTGACCTCTGCGTTGTGCGCATGTGTGGCGGCGTCATCGGCGCTTTGGGACCGTGACGGGGTGGTTGGTTCCTAGTCCCAGGTGGTGTGTACACATGTGTTCCGCGATGTTAGGATTTGGCCTGTGTGTCATATGTGGATGCAATGGTGGATGTGTAGTGTGCACGCGCTGGTGGGGGTTGTCCGCTTTTCCGCCCTTGCACTGTGTGCGCTGTTTGCGTGCACTTGTTGTGTGTGTGCCTACCTGCGTCTCCGCGGTACGTTGCGTCCTTGGTGGTGCATCAGCAGAAGCATGGGAAGGGCCTGCAGTGCTGGATTCATGCCCGGGTGCCGCTTCTTCGTTGTCCGTGCTCTGCGTCCGTGTTTCCGCCTCTCTTTCACGTGCGGTGTCTCTTGGCCGTGGGAGCCGTTTGTTTGCGGCATCGTAATTTATGCGCCGGGCGGGACGTGTTTCGTCGGACGGTGTGTGTCAGTTGTGCTGCGCCGCTACGTGTGCGGGCGCACTTTGATGGCGGACGGTGTTGCTGGCTTGCCGGCGGTGTTTGGCCTACTTTTCGCATCGTAATTGGGCGGGCGTGTGGACTGCTGCGTGCCGGCGGTAACTGGTGGTTTTTCCATCCGCCAGCACGGCGGTTGTGCTTCCGCCCGCCATCGTAATGGGCCCCATAATAAATAAATATAAATAGATATATCCAATAACATAAAATATTTTAAAAACAAACCATTTTATTTACAAATGAAAAACTCAAACAAAATAAAAATGTTAAATTTACTAAAAATGAATAAAATATTAAAAACATTAATAATTATAAATTTTATTATTTAAATAACCAAAAACATATTAATATAAGTTTAAACAATATAAAGTAAACTACAAAATGTTAAAATAAATACTTATACTATACCCACTACAACTTATAAATAGCAGACAAAGTTTCAAGCTCAGGACTTTTAAAATTTACAAATTCCACTACAGTCAATGCAACACTAGGGAAAGTGTTGGTTTACGGAGGAATTTTTTACAATTCCCACTCCAGTAAGTGCAACAGTAGGGAAAGTGTTGGATTGCGGAGGGGTAAAATTTACTATTCCCACTCCAGTCAGTGCAACATTAGGGGAAGTGTTTGATTGTGGAGGGGTAAAATTTACTATTCCTACTCCAGTCAGTGCAACAATAGGGAAAGTGTTGGATTTCGGAGGTGTAAAATTAGCTATTTCCCACTACAGTCTAATAGTAGGGAAAGTGTTGGATTGCTGATGGGTAAAATTTACTATTGCCTCTCCAGTCAGTGCAATAGTAGGGAAAGTGTGGGATTGCAGACGAGTAACATTTACTATTCCCACTCCAGTCATATTATAAATCAATACTCATATTTTTTTTAATCAAAGTTGCAAAATCTATTATCAAAATATTAACAACCAATAAATACAATATTATTTGCATTCAAAAAGCATAACACAATTAACACATACAATAATAAATGACAATAAAAAAAGTTACTCTTTTTAATTTGTGATTACTGACATAATGTTCTACCCTATACCTTTACAAGCTACACACCACACATCTAAAATGTATACTTAAATTTAAAATATTTATAAATTTTACATAATTAAATATATATTAAAATATGAATGCTAATTAACTACTAATAAAAATTACATTTAATTACCTTTCCACCTTTTATTCGTACAAAACAAATAACCCAAACCTAATATATAAATTAAAAAAATTATTAAACAATTTACATAATTGATAATAAATTAAACAATTAATATTACTAATTAACTAAGAATAAATTAATTATATTTATTGAATTTCCCACCCTTTACCCCTACAAATACAACTCACACAGATAACCTAAACAATATTCTAATTACATATTTCCATATTTAATTATCATTTAAAGAATTATTAAAAATTAACAATGTTTATTAATTGTTATAATTTCCCTACATATCCTTTACCCATACAAAAACCACAAAACACCCCCAAAACAAAAATATATATTACACAATTTACATAATTAATTATCAAATAAATAATTATTTATAATAATAAATCATTTTAAAATAATTATAATTATTTACTTCCCACCCTAAACCCATACAAAACCCACAACCCCACGTTATATTCCAATAAAAAATATACAATTGACATAAATAATTATCAATTAAATAATTATATATCATTAAAATTAATTATTAAATTGTAATTCATTAATTTCCTACCCTATACATCTCAAAACACAGAACCCACACCTCATACTTAAAAAAACCATATATATACTATATACATAAATAATTATCAAATAATTGATATTCATTCAAATATATTTATTAATTAATTATAATTAATTTACATCCCACTCTATACCCCTACAAAAACCACACCTAAAACGTAAAAAAAAATATTAATTATACAATTAACATAAATAATTATCAATTAAATAATTAATATTAATTAGAAACATTATTTATTTTTAATTAATTTACTTCTCACCCTATTCCTCTATAAACCCCACAACCCACTACGGTATTAAAAATAACAAAAACAATTCCATTAAATTTAAAAACTAATAATAATTTACAAGCCATATTAAAAACAAACATTTTAAAACATATACAATTAACATATATATTAAAATACACAAAATAATCAAAATCGATAATATTAACAACAATATTTTTAACATCAATATTACTTACCTTAAAATCGATTTTCTTGTTCACGATATTCTTGTTCACAATATTTCTGTCACTATATTCCCAACTCGATAATTGTGTCAGTCAATATTACTGACTCGATATTTTGTCTGAATACCTTCGGAGACGTTAGAACTTGCCACCCTGGGCTGTTCACTGTTCACCAAAAACTGGCCGAGTTGTTTCTCTTTATATCGCATAGCAGTTTTGCCTAGTTTGTCCCTGGTGTGATAATTCCTCCTAAAGAGACAGGCACTTTAAGGGCCTCATCACGACGTCACGCAGAAATTTTCCACCCGACACCGTCTCGGATTCGGGAACCGGCCGACTCGTGGTCGGCGGTTCCACCTGACCGATTACGATGCGACCTAACACTGTTTGGTCGGAGTCCCATTGTTCCCTATGGGAGCCCGTGTTCTCCCCGACAACACAGGCTTCAATGGGGAAATGGGGTGTGTGTGTAAAACCCTGCACCCTGTCATGGGCACCCCATTGTGCCTGCCACACAGTGCAGGGTTTTACAGGGGGGTCCCTTAGGTACCCCCTCGGCCCCCAACCTGAGGCCGCAGGATGAAGGGGGCCCTGCTAGAGGCCCCCAAAGTCACTTTCCAACAGCCTTTTCATGTCGGACAGGCCCACTCGGAAAGGCTGTTGGAAATGGACATCGTAATCAGTCGGGTGGAAACGCTGTTCATAGAGTTGCACGATCCGGATCTGACTGACACGACACCTCCGAGAGCCGGTCGGAACCGATTTGGAAGGACCGCTTGGTTTACAATCCGACCGTGAACATCGTAATCTGTCAGGTGTATTGTAAACCGACCGATTCGGTCTGAAGAGTTCGAACGCGGTCTAGGAAAATCCGACTGTCGGGCAGAGGATTTCCGCCCGGCATCGTAATGAGGCCCCAAGTTGGAAAACATTTCTAGTTCATCAGGGGGTCCTGCAGTGCATTTGCCATGTGAAGGTTTTCCGTGGCACCTAGGATAAGGTGTGGCTGAGAGGTAGGCATGCATTTGATCCTCTTGTTGCTGATTGAGTAAGACATTATCTCCTGCTCGACTGGGGGCTCGTGTTCTCCTAGAGAGATTGATAGAACTATCTCCTGCGGAGGATGGTCACGGTCAATTTTTTCACCAAGTCCAAAGGAGGTTACATATTGCGTTAGAGGAAAGCACAGCAAAGTATTGTCTATCAGGGATGCTTCTGCTTTGGAGTGATATGACAGCCCTGAGAGTTTGTCACCTGTTAAGCGACCATTCAAGATTCGAGCCAAAGATGCTCCAGATTCCCTAATAACAGCTGGCCTTTCTTGTCATTTTTATGCTGTGTCAAACTTCCTTGGTGCTGTATACCCCCATGTTGATCTTGGGCTATCAGAATTTCATTTGGTTGCGCAGCTCCTATCAGACACATGTTAAAATCGAAAAAAAAAAGATGTTGCCTCGCTCAAATTCAAGCTTGTAAGCTTTTCCATCAGGGTTGCTGAGAGTTCCATTCTCGCTTTTTTACTGGGGTGGATGTAAAAATTCACTATTACAATGGTGACAAGGAGACCAGCAGATGTTTTCAGGGCCAGTTCCATGAATTACAGACCCTTCTCTTTGCCTTTGAGTTCTTTACCCTCCATTTCGGTAGTTGTTGATAGATAGGTTGCGAGACCCCCTTTTCGGTGTCCATGTTTTAGGGCTTCAGTGGCTGGGTTAAAAAAATTCAAAAAACCCTCCAGTGGCACAGTTTGCACCGCACAGGTCTCCTGTATTAGCACCACATGGAAGGAGCGTAAATACTGCATGGTCTGAGGAGCATCCAATTTACAGGCGAGTCCATTAATATTCCAGGCACATATTCATAATGAGCTGTTATCCTGTATACTTTTATATTCTCCTTGTCTTTGCAGCTTTCTGGTCATGTTTAGTGTGCCTGCTAAGAAGCCCAATTCTGGTTCAATGCTCTTGTGTTGAGAGTTTGTCGGGGTATTCTCTCTGGACAAGTTTATGATCTGTCCCAGAGATTTACTCAGGGTGTTCCTCAGGACCGAGTAAACTCTTCTTGTCCCATTTGACCGGGGTTCCTCATTTTTGAATTGTTCAAGTGGATGAGGATACCCAGTAGGTTTGAGGACAGATATCAAAATGCCCCAATTCTTAAAGGGTTCCACCTCCTTTAACACCCTCTGTGCCAGTTCTTCAGAGCCCCAAGTGACTCTGGTGGGTTCACTGAGATTCTCTGGGCCGGAGTTTAAGATATTAATGAGAGAATGTCCTTTGATGAAACATTCCCCAGAGATTGAATCATGCAAGTGAGCTTCAAAATATTGCCTCTATTTAAAATAATCAAAGGGGCCTTTCGAGTTGTAATCCAGATAGAAGAGCATACTTGCCCCCTCGCTGTTAGTCGTAATCTATGCCTTGTGGACTTTGGTAGCCAGGGGCGTTGTTGGATAAATGCTTCCAGGTCGATAGATTTGCTTGCCAGTTTGCTGTTGGGGCTGGATTTTCTTTTGCACTAATAGTTAGTATGGGCCCATTTTTAGACTTCTTTATGATTTTACGGGAGGCCCTCTGTGTCCCAAGACCAACCGTTGCTCCAGCTAGGTCTTTGCCGTGTACATTTGGAGGCTGTCTTCGAATGGTCTGTGAGGGATGGCCTCTGTTGTTCTTTGATCGATTTGAGGAGGGGGTACCAATGGGTTTTGGATTTTGACTTATTGCCGATTCATCACTATCAGGATGTTTGCTTCCAGGTCAATGGGTTTGCCAACTATCTGCCGGTGTTCGATTTTCAATTTCCCCATGGGACCATATGAGCCCAGTTTGTTGTTTTACTAGGCGTCCTCTCTGTCCCTGAACCAATTGTTCCCACTGCTAGATCCTTGTTTTGTTTATTTGATGAATGTTCTCTAGGGGTCGATATAAGGTGGCCTCTGCTGATTATTGGACCGTTTGGGGGGAGGGGGGTCCCTGTAGATATTGGATTTTTGCTTATTATCATTTCCTCAGTTTGTGATAGACTCCGTTATAACACTGCCCCCTTCTTTAATTAGTCTTTTGGACCTCTAACTGTCTTATTTTGTGCTTTGGTCTTTTGCAGGTGCTGAAGTTAGGAATGTTGTCTATTCTAAAGATGACTTTGTGGGTGACTCCCTAGTGATTTTGTTGTAAATCGGATAGACTAGCAGCTGATTTGCTGTTCAGGATTTTTTGTTGTGTCCCTTTCTCCTCTTGACTCTGTTGATTTTTTCCTTTGCCCATGTCATATTGGGCACACTTTCTGGGATGACATTTCATACTGCTATTTTTTCTGAACCATGGTCCAGTTCTCCCAAGAGTGCTTTACCCAGTGGGGATTTTAAACGTGTTGCTACAACCTGGACCTATTTAGTGACGGTTGTAACTATCTCTGAATCTCCTGTTTGCACATCAGCGCCCTCAGAAGGGGTGAAAATGCTTGTTTCACTGTCACTCAGGACTCGCAGGGCATTGGGTTCCCTCCAAACTAAGTTGACTCTTAGCTCACCAAGTCGCTGAGACATAGGGGCCGATTCTGATGCGGGTTAGAAAAGCTTCCCGACCGAATCGGTTGGGAAATGGTGTCCGACCCACTCGGATCGGGAAAGTCCGACCGCTGGAGTAGGATGCATCCGGATGCTTCCAGATACGATTTGGTTGAACTCCCATTGACTTCAATGGGAACATTTGTTCCTAACCGCATCAGAATTGGGCCCTCGGTCGGGAAGACACGTTCCCGATCTGATTTGGAAGGAGCAAATGCCGTTAGGAGGCCTTCCTAACCGCATCAGAATCAGGCCCTCGGTCGGGAAGCTTTTCCAACCCGCATCAGAATCGGGCCCTCGGTCGGGAAGACACGTTCCCAATCCGATTTGGAAGGAGCAAATGCTGTTAGGAGGCCTTCCTAACCGCATCAGAATCAGGCCCTCGGTCTGGAAGCTTTTCCAACCCGCATCAGAATCGGGCCCTAAGTCTCAAGGAGAGTTGCCAATTTGTCCAGGACAGGTTAGCAGTTGCAGCCTTGACATACCCCTTGTGGGTCAGCTTGTGCTCTTTTTATCAAGCCGTTGAGATTGGCAATTTTCCCATCTATCCAAGAGGTGAACATGGCCAGGGTATTCAGGAGGCTAATCTGAATGTCCATTTTGTTTGCCTGATAGTTCAATGCCTCAATAGATTTTCAGTATTCTGAGAGGTAGAGTCCAATGGCAGCTTCTTTCAATTGGGCTGAGACTAATATTATATGGTTCATCTTCAGGGTATGTGTTGAACAGGTTTTCCCACTCTTTGTTGTTAAGGTATGTGAAGTCTTTAGCCAAGCCCAACGTACAGTCAGTTGTTTCCTCACTCTCTCTTCATGGGGAAGCCGTGGACAGGAATAGCTTATGTCTGTCCTGAGCACCCTTTTTGTCGCTTCTTTCTTCAGAAGCATCATTCCTGTTTTGGTTTCCCTCCTGTGTAAGTTCATTACCCGGCATGCACCCATACATCTGCTCAAGTATCTGTCGCCTGGTTTCCTCCTCTTCAAGGCAGTTTATTAAATGGGATCATTCGTCCACTCCCAAAGATGAGCTTAGCAAATCCCTGCTCAGGATTCTTTTTTGGCTGTAGTTCAGACTTGCTGTGGTCTTTAGAGGGTGGATCTAGTCGCTTCACTAATGCCCATGGGGAAGGTCCTTAGAGTCAGTTTGAGCTTCATCCGTGGCTGAGCTGAGAGGGATTGCAGTTACTGACTCCTCACAGGCCCGGGATTATCTTTCAATGCCCCTGCTCCTTGCCTTCCAGTGACATGCTTTTCCAGAAAGCGCTCCCACAGTTTTGCCAGCAAAATGGGACTTAGCGGTGGGGGAAGTCCTGTGATGTTACCATTGCTGAAGTATATTGCTGCCTCTGCATTTTCAAATATTTAAACTTTGCGGTTATTTTTGGTGCTGATGGACTAGAGTCCATATTAGGTAGTAGGACCTTGAGTGACTCGACTTGGCTCCTCCGTTGAGTGTTAATTGATGTTGGCAGGGTGGCTGGTTTAGCAGTTTTAGTCTCGATCATAGCGCTCCTTTTTTGCTGACTCTGTGTCATCACAGGACCTCTGGATTTGCTGAGTTCATGGTGCCACCCTATCTAGGACTCCTTCACCTTTATCTGCTTACGTATGCACTGCTTGATGACCAGGCAATTGTGTAGAGAATGTCTGGAAGATGTAGTGTAGAGTAGTCCGAGTTGGTTCTGCTCCAAGTTGAGCAAATCGCAAATTATGCGGAGCAGCTTTTATGGTATATCACAATTGACTGGACCAGGCTGTACAGGCTCCTTCCATTTTTGAACATTACGTTGTTGGGTAGAAAAAACATATGTCAAATGCTCAACTAATCTTTCACTGGTTGAGCAACCAGAGGCCTTGTAAGGGGTTATGAAGTATCTGAAGTTGAATTAGATCTGCTATAGCAAAGGCACAGACAATGACGTCTGATATGGGATGGAGGTAGGCTAGCCGGCCCTTCAGTGGATCACAAGCCGCAGCAGCCTAAGTGGCAATCGCCTCTACACTGCTCCGACGGCCAAGCGGCTTATTGCCTGCCCCCTCACACACCCCATCAAACCACAGCTGTTCTAAGAGCCCAAATTGAAGAAATTGTCATCTCACCTTGAGGTTCTTTACAGACTTAGGGGCCCATTACGATGGCGGGCGGAAGCACAACCGCCGTGCTGGCGGATGCAAAAACCACCAGTTACCGCCGGCACGCAGCAGTCCACACGCCCGCCCAATTATGATGCGAAAAGCAGGCCAAACACCGCCGGCAAGCCAGCAACACCGTCCGCCATCAAAGTGTGCCCGCACACGTAGCGGCGCAGCATAACTGACACACACCGTCCGACTGAAACACGTCCCGCCCGGCGCATAAATTACGATGCCGCAAACAAACGGCTCCCACGGCAAAGAGACACCGCACGTGAAAGAGAGGCGGAAACACGGACGCAGAGCACGGACAACGAAGAAGCGGCACCCCGGGCATGAATCCAGCACCGCAGGCACTTCCCATGCTTCTGCTGATGCACCACCAAGGACGCACCGTACCGCGGAGACGCAGGTAGGCACACACACAACAAGTGCACGCAAACAGCGCACACAGTGCAAGGGCGGAAAAGCGGACAACCCCCACCAGCGCGTGCACACTACACATCCACCATTGCATCCACATATGACACACAGGCCAAATCCTAACATCGCGGAACACATGTGTACACACCACCTGGGACTAGGAACCAACCACCCCGTCACGGCCCCAAAGCGCCGATGACGCCGCCACACATGCGCACAACGCAGAGGCCAACCGCAGCGCCATGCATGCGTCGCACACAGACACAGGGACACAACCAAGCAGCACACACATCAGCCCCACCCCGAACGCACATGACACGTGACAGGCCGGCCACAGACATGTCCCCAACGCCCAATTCACGGACAACACCCAACGCCACACAAACGACGCACACATGTCAGTGAAGACACGCAACTGCAGGACACACCCCAGTGTAACAAACATGGCGTAGCACACAGCGGCGGCAACACCAACTAGGAGAAGCAGGGCCCCTTCGGGAAGAGGAACGCCAGTACCACACTGAAAAACCCATACCACCCTGCACATATGAACAAGACACATGAAACGGAACACCAAAGAGCCCGGGGACCGACAACAGGTGGCCCAAGAATTACATCCACACACAAGGCCCAACGCAGAGCGGAAAGGCAGCCTGCCGCCCACACAAGGGAGAGCAGACAGCACTGAATGACCTTCCATTCCAACACCGAAACCACAGCCCTACGACAGAAGCCGGTGAATACAGCCATTGTCCAAGAATAGACCAACACAGGCATGCCGAGGAGACTGACCACAGGGCAGATAGCGCATATCACAGAAGCACACAACGGACGGGGAAGAAAGAAGAAAACACTCCCCATGTCGGCCACATGCAAGTTAATTGGAAGGAGTCACACAGCACTGACCTTGAACTGTCTGAGAAGCATGTGGGAAGAGGGCCCGTGTCCTCCAAACAAGCCAACAGAACACAAGTCCTGTCTCCCCACGACTACACAGAGCTCACAGCAACCCCGGAGCGTGCACATTGCAGACTGCACACACAGCCGGAGCACGCCACCTCTACGAACCGCTGCGAAATGGCAACCGCAACACACCTACCCAACTACGCCGAACAGCTCAAGCTGTACCAAACCAACACGATACATACATTGGGATGCGATCTCCTGTCCCTGCTGAACGTAAGTTACCGACTGACTTACCGCATCACATTGTTCAGCTGCGTCATGCCCGTCTTCTACTGTCGGAGGTGTCCCTACCAGCATCCCGTCGAGATATGCCTCTCCAACCCGGCATGTCTGAAGGCGGACCTGCTACCACTACTCCTCCCTCTGGACGCACACGACAGGGCCTGCTCTGCCTATGGGGGCATGGCGTATGTGGCCAACATCGCACGCGCACTGAAATGGAACCACTGTGCCTCCACACGACGGATCATCGAGAACAGCTACATCGAATGTCACCCAGCATGCCCCATCATGGTCCTCCAAGGGACAACCTACGAACAACACCTTGACAGCCACCATCCGCTTCATTGGCTGGCAAACATGTACACCACCAATGACATGGAAGCCCTGCTGGACGGCATCGCATACCTGACAACCTGTAAATACGTCGGACCACAACGCAGGTTCCCCGAGTGACCTATGAAGTCCAACCCCGCACCCATGCTCAGCTTCCGCACGGACTGGCCAGTCACCACCACAACAGCCATACCAAACGACCGGCAACTGTAACCACACCATCAACGACATCGCCATGACATCGGATATGACCGGGACATGCACACTGTTCCCCATCACATCCAGGAACACCGCATGCATCGTGGGAGGCAGTGGCATGGGCTCTGTGCATCGCACCCACATGGACGGAACTGCACGAACAACCAGGACACGACATGGATCCAGCGCACATGGACACACACACCGCTCAGTGGACATGAATAGGTCGCCTGGAGTCTGTGGGTGCTGCACCCTCCCACCCCGCCCCGGGAATCCCATACCAGGACCTTTGCATGGACGACAAGTGCATACAACAACAACACGACCCCAGTGACTGGGACATGTCCAGTAACCACCACAGTGCAACAACAAGTGGCACGCCGCTGCATGCACGCAAGCACATGCCCTGATGTCATCTCACATGCACGTGTGCATGAGGAACAACCGCAGCAAACCTGTCACATGGAACTGAGATGGACTGTGCCCATGATGCCGAGCGGTCTGGTAGGCTACATGTATACCGTCTGTGTCAAAGTCCGCAGTTCCGCAGCTATACGTAAATGTACATTAGCACAGCCTTGGCCAAGCAGATGTCACTCTGAAGCCCACATCCCACATGCAACAGCCAATCACATGTAACCCCACACCCTATCCCATTTGTTATCATGCTCAGTATATCCTCAACATGTATTCCGCTGCCAGTAGTGTCCACTATACTGCATCACAGAGGACAGAAGACTCAATATAATGTTTGAAACCAGAACTGTCTCCGCTGACTCATTTCACAAGTACGAATGAGAGAGGATGAGAGTATGTGAAGTACACGGCAGTCGTGACATGACCATGTAGTCCACTGGTATTGGATGTCAACGCAAATGAGTAGCACTACTGTGGAAGACACACATGTGTCGTGTGAAGTCGTATGGACGCAGTGCTCAGGTGGGTGGGTGCGACGGGTAGATGCGCACATGCCAAGTTGGAGCACGCCGTGTTGGGAGGGGTCATGAACAGTACACCACCGCTTCCTGGGCATTGTGAGAGGACACCTGTCGGGGGAGTGAACACGTGTGTGCACAGCAGCCGGGCACACGTACAAAGCGGTACCAGGCGCACCTCAGCCCACCCTCTGTGGACAAGCTGGATCCTGTTGTGCGCCCGCCATGCCCCTTGACAAGGCACACACAGCCCCAGTCGACCAGGTGCAACCCCAACATAGTCAATCCGCACAGGCGATACAGGGCACGGGATGGCAGTGGAGCATGGTGTGTGAGAGGTCTCCTCGCGCTCCTCCTGGTCATATCACGCAGGCAATAGAACCTCAACGTCTAGCATGGCACAAGTCAAATGGAAGTGTAGGGGGACGCACCACAGCACGAGCAGCACTGACGTCACGGGAGGTGGCTCGCACCATCCCATCCATTGCCCATCATACCAACCACGACACATGCCATTGCGACTAAGTGCAAGCGCGTGCGCCACCACCCCGAGCCCTCCCCAGAGAGGCCAAAGAGTGAATGTGTGGGCCATCAGCCACAGACGGACGCGGCCTGGCCGCAAGGGCAGCCACAGCCACTGGGTGTCGCAGGTGGCGGATCCGGAAGGCGAAGACTGTGATGCATAGTCCATAATGTGTAGTCTGCCCACATCCACAGTCCATCATCATGCGGACATAGGAATTGAACACAGGGCAACACATCTTAGTTGGTGCACCCACCGTGACCAACAATGCGCAATCATCGACGTACCCGCCCTGTGCATGGCCCCCCACCCAACGGAGGCACATCCAGTGCCACCATCCCACACACACAAGCCTTCCACGGAACATGCTGTGTCCAATGCTCAGTACAGAGTCAGCGCCCATCTGGTGGATCCTGAACAGGAGACACATGCACACACATGCCAGCTCCCACTATGTACGTCTGCCACCTGGCACGTGCAATGTAACCTCTCACCTGTGACGTGTGACTGCAAGCACACAGCCGTCTTAGCATGGGGCTGTCAATGTGGACACCAGTCAATGTTTTGGGAGCTGTGATCCGTACAGTGCTGTACATAGGGTGCAGTGCTGACACCTACTACTGTCTCATATCCCCTCGTGCCACAGGTCCCACTTGTATTGGCCGCTCAGCCCGTGCCCACATCGTCGCTCGTCGTGTGCCATACTCATCCAGCCTCGGAAGCAGTTCCATGCTCAGCAGACACTCATGTTGCCGTGGCGTTGCCGCTGACGAATATGCAGTCAGTCCCCATCAGCACGCCCGCAAGTCATTGGGGCCTAGATCCCCATGTGCATGCACATGGCAGTGGTATGTCTCACTTGCCATTGCCATTGTTGGGAGACCTGTGTAAGTGTATTGTGGCCGTGCCGCCCCAGCTTGACAGCTGGGCTGTGGCTCATGTGCTTGCTCAGTCATGTCAGTGATGTGTATGCGAAATTGCTATGTGCCGTGTTGCTTTGACATGTGTCCTCTGCCATTTAACCCAGGCGGAGACCGAACATTGACCGCCCATACCAATTGCTGGCGGACATGGACGATACAGAGGTAATCAGGAAGTTTCGGCTGGACAGGCCAACTCTGCATCGACTGTGTGCCATGTTAGAGCCCCATCTCCGTCCCCGCAGGGTGTATCCGACTGCTGTCACCCCCACGGCTAAGGTGATGGCCGCCATGCATTTCTTCGCCACTGGGTCATTCCAGCACACAGTGGGCAGTGGAGGAGGGATGTCCCAGCCCATGTTCAGCAAGGTGCTGAGGGATGTACTGGCAGCCATGATGCTGTACCGGAACAGGTACATCAGATTCCCCAGGGCTCGTGAATTGGCGGCAGTGAAGGGTGCATTCTATGCCCTTGGCAGAATCCCACACGTCGTGGGAGCCATTGACTGCACTCATGTTGGCCTTGTTCCACCACAGGCCACTGAGCACCTGTACCGCAACAGGAAGCACACGCACTCCCTGAATGTGCAAGTGGTGTGCCTTGCGGACATGGTGATCACCCACGTGTGTGCCAAGTTTCCAGGCTCGGCCCATGACGCACACATAATGCGCAACAGCATCTTGCCACGACTGATGGCCAATCTGCAACAGGATTGTGCCTGTATTGTCGGTGAGTATGTGGAGTGGTGTAGCGTGCTGGTTGTGCGATGCTGTCCCCTGTCCAGTTGGAATTGCAACGGTTCTCTGTGTCCCTCACACCCAGGTGACTCTGCGTATCCGAATGGGGCATGGCTGCTCAGTCCATTGAGGAATCCTCGCACCCCAGCAGACGATCGATACAATGAGGCACATGGGAGGACCAGACGTGTGGTCGAGCGTACCTTTGGCCTCCTCAAGTCCAGGTTCAGGTGCCTGGACCGCACCGGGGGTGCACTGGCGTACTCCCCACAGAAGGTGTGCCAGATAGTGGTGGCGTGCTGCATGCTGCACAATCTGGCCATTCGGAAGCAGATCCCCCTCATTGTGGATGACGGAGATCAACCAGGGCCCCAGCCCGCAGACCAGGACAGCTCGAGTGAGGTGGACAGCGGAGAGGAGGAAGCTGGGAATGTGCGCCAGCAGCTCATCGCCCGCTACTTCACTTGACGGTGAGTGTCCATGTACGACGGATGATGTGTCTGTATCTGTGCAGGTGTGTGTGTGCTGTGTCAGGGTGGCCGTATGTTCACTGCGTGCAGTGTGTCAACGCTCCATGGCCAGGGTAGTATGCCACTGTTGGTGACTGTGGCATTGTGCCCTATTGCTCCGTGCGGTGTGTGTACATTGCTTGTAGTTGTTGACATGTACTGTGTGATGGGTGTGTGACACACTCATTGAATGTGCTCCTGTTCTGTCTCCCACCCCTAGGTCCCTACAGGCCCTCCGGATTCCATTGCCATGCCACGCATCAGGTGCCCTTCCGCCCAAGGTGGCCGTTGTACTCCGTACAAATAAAACACAGGGCACAAACAGCAGTTAGTGAAAAAGGTGCATTTATTACAAACTGTGACATGTGATTGTGTGTAAGGTGATGACAAAAGTGGTGCGTGCAGTGACAATGAGCTGTCGGTCATGGCTGCGTGATGATCAGGGTGTACCCACTGGTTCTATGTCCATAGTCCAACACACACATGCCATCCAGCTGGCTGTGTGGAGTGGGATCGTAGAGCAAGTCAATGCAGTGGCTGGTCAAGGAAGGCTGGCGGAAGGCTGGCTGGCTGCCTCACTTGCGACTGGAGCGTGCGAAGTCCTCCCGGGAGATCTGTTTCCTCTTCGGACGGCCCCTTCCACGCTTGGGAGGGGGTGTGTGGTGGCGACCTGCTGGTGGTGGGTGAGGTGTGCTCACTGGCTGTGGACGCAGGGGAAGTGGACACTGCTGGCCGACCCTGCGCCCTAGCAGGTGGTGGCGGAGGTGGTGTTGCTGGCCTTGCCTGTGACCCCACCGCCACCACCAGCTGGCCCATGAGGTCCACGAGTTGGTCCATACGGGACACGAATTGGCCCATATGGGCGTCCATGGACCTCAGCACCCCCAGCACCTCCCGCGTGTCAGTAGCAGACCTGGCCCATTGTCCTTGGGCCTCTTCATAGGCCCCAAGGACTCTGGCCATTTGAGGCAGGGCATGGCTCCCAGGGGAGGCTGGCGTTTCCCTGACCCTGCTCCTCCTACCAGTCCTGCTGCCACCGGCCTGCCCACTAGCCACATTGCACACCACGGTCCTCGCTGTGGCTCCCAGGGTGGATCCAGTCGGCCGGGCCACCACCTGCGCTGGGGCTGGTGCCAGCGAAGACGTGGTGGTGGTGGAGGCGGTGGTGGTCGGTGCGGCGATGGTGGCGGTTGCGGCAGTGGTAGTGGCCGCAATGACCGTGGGTGTGGCCGCAACGACAGTGGCAGCAGGGGACTGGGACTGTTCAGCATCCCTGGATGATGGGTTGGTGGGTAGGAGGGGTCCTGGGGAGCGGCTGGGCCCTGCCACGCCAGATGGGCCAGCTTGGTGGTCCGTGTCCGAAGAGGTGGACAGATCCTCCAGATCCGTGTGTCCTCGTTGGGGGCTTGTAGGCTGGCTGTGCTGGCTGCTGTCTCCATCCCCAGCGTCCAGCAGTTCGTCACCTGTGGAGAGAATGAGATTTGTTATTGTGTTGCACCTGGCGAAGTATGTATTAGTCGTCTGACATTGGCAGTTCGTGCAATCTCGTACATGGGTTTCCCGGAGGCGAGTGTGTGGCTGTGGCATCTGTAGTTGTGTGTGCTAGGCAATGGGACTGTGTGCTGTGCACATGTGGCATGGGACGGATTGGCCATGCCGATGGGTGTGTTGCTGTGCCCCTACTCATTGTGACTCTGGTGTATGCGGGCTCCTGGCCCATCCTGGGTCTGGTTTGTACTCTGCTTTTGGAGTTCATATGGAACGCTTAGGAACGCATATGGCAACATGGGGGCCATGCCCCAGATTCGCATTTGGGAGGGGATATGCTTTTGGGGTTCAAATGGAACGCTTAGGAACGCATATGGCAACATGGGGGCCATGCCCCAGATTCGCATTTGGGAGGGGATATGCTTTTGGGGTTCAAATGGAACGCTTTAGGAACGCATATGGCTACATGGGGGCCATGCCCCAGATTCGCATTTGGGAGGGGATATGCTTTTGGGGTACATGCTGTGAGCCATGGGTGCCGAACGTGACATGTGTTGTGGCAGCATGACAGTGCATGGTCTGAGGTGTGTGCATGCCTGACATGCCCTGCATATTTGCTGTCTGTTGTGGTTACTGGACATGGCATTGGACGCATCGTTATGAGTGAGTGATGGTTGTGTGCCAGCCAACGTATTGCAGTTGTCCCATCTCCTTGGTGTGCGTGCTGCCCTGTGCCATGTGCATCACTGCAGTGCTCGGGGGTGTGGCCCATGTTGTGTGTTGCTGCTCACAGTGTGTCGTGCGCTTAATTGACTTCTGGTACATGGTTGGTCATGGGCATGTGTCTTAGCGTGACTGCTGTATGTGTGGCAGCTGTGCGGATGACATGCCTTTCATGTGACTGGGGCTGACGGATGGGATGGATGGTATGTTGTATGTGCATGGTGTGTCTGTGAGTTTGATGGGTTCAGTGGTGTTCGTGTGCATTTATGTTGTTCCGCTCTGTTGCGTCTAGTGTTGTTTGTCTTACATAGGCGTAGTTGTGGGGTGTGGGGTTGACAGGCAGTGGGGGCTACATGGACAGGACTTCAATGGTGTTTCGGTTGTGTGTGATGAGTTGCACAGTGGCTGCCGTGGTGGGACTATATTCAGTGTGGCTTGTGCATGCAGACGTGGCTCCTTGGGTGTTGCTATGTCTGTGATGGGTCATGTGGGGTGTGAGTCTGTTGTTCATGTCCGTGTGCACATTGTTCACTTGTTCGTGACGGTGGGCGGTGCTGCGTGTTCGTGTGCTACGTGACATGTCCCATGTGTTGGTGGTGTTATGGTCCTCATGCCTCCAGTAATCCAGCCCTGTCCAGTTTCCCACCTGCAAGTTGTTCGTGCGTGCACTGTACTGGATGCCACATGGCTCTAAGCGGGGGTGCTCCATGTTGCAGGTCTGTGGGGGTGGGGGGTGTAGTGGGTCGTGGGGGTGGCTGTACACCCACTGACACCGATTGCTGTGGACCGTGATGTCTGCCTTTCGGCTGTCGTTGTGCACTGCGGTGGCTGACACGTGGCTGTGGGGTGTGGGGATGCTCCTCCTTGCTGTGCTGTGGGACTGGGGCCTGGTGTGTGTTGTACTTGGGCTGTCCACCGTCCCACCCACTGCACTTTGTGTTCCTGCCACTTACCTGTTACTTGTCGGTTAGTGCAGCTGTGGCGGACACATGGGTGTGGTGGGTGCTCGTTGTGGCGCTTCTGGCATATTTGGGGACCTGTTGGTGGTTACGTGGCTGGCTTAGTGTACACATGTCCCCACGCATCTTACAGTTGTTCGGTTTGGGCTGTGTGTGGTAGTGTCTGTTGCATGTGCGTGTGATGTGTTGTGTATTGTGTGCTGGACATGGGGGTGTTTGTCCCTGGGAGCTGTGGCATGGTAGTTGCGCATGTGAGTACATAGCGGTGTGCTGGTATACATTAGTTTGTACTTACCAGCCTCCACTCCTCTGCTAATCCGGCGAGGATCTCCGGATGTATTACGACTCGCACCTTCTCCTCCCACGCTTTGAAGGTCTTAAAGAGCGCGGGATTCCCTCCGCCAGTGACGGCAGCCAGCTCTCTGTTTTTGCCCTCCTTCTTCTTGACCAGGCTCTTTACGTCATTCCAACGTTTGTTTATCTCGACTCTGTTCCTGGGCAGGGTCCCGACTGCATTGACCTGGTCTACGATCCGGTTCCACATTCTGTTTCTGGTGGCTAGTGGTGTGTGCTGAACCATGTTCCCATAGATTTGTGGGTACACCTTGATGATCTCGTCGACCATGACCGTCAGCTCCATGGGCGTGAACTTGGGCATCCTTTGTGGTGCCATGGTGTTTGTGGTGCTGGTGCGGTGTGTGTTGTGTAATGTGCAGGGGGTTTGTGGTGCCGGTGTTTGGTGGTGGTGGTGGTGGTGGTGGTGGTTGTGATGTGTGCGTTTCTGTGGTGTGCTGCTGTCCTTGCTGTGTCACTGTGTCCTCTCCTCTCCTCTCTGGTTTGCAATGTAGCAAGGGGTTGTGGTCTGTGGGAGTGCTGCTTTTGTACTCACCTATGTGGGTGTGTCCTCATGGTCTGTTGTTTTCAGGTGTGTTGTGTCTGGGGTTCTGGCCTTTGTATTTTTTGTTTGTCCGGGGGTGTTTTCGGGATGTGTACTGTGCTTGTGTATTTGTGTGTGCCTTGCTGTGTGGACTTATTGGCCATGTTGTGTGCTATTGGTTTTGTGTGCGGATGGTTTCTGTGCAGGTACGTTGGCGCCATGGCTTCTGCCGTGTCGATTCTCATCGGCGTTGTTTGCGCTGGCGGGCGGTATATTTGTTGTTTTTCCGCGCTCATGGCGGTGCGATCGTAATTTCACGTGCGGTGTGTCGGCCGTGTGGGCGGGCGGTTTTGTGTTGTCGTGCGTGTTTCCGTCCGTGGCGGGCGGTTTGACTCCGACTCGGACGATGGCGGGCGGTATTTTGTGTGATTTTTCGCCGATGGCGGTTTTCGGTTTGTGTACTCATAATGGCGTGGTCGGTGTTCAGGCGGTGTGTGCGGGCGGATTTTTGCCGCTTCCATGCCTGGCGGATTTTTTTACGTCGGGTATCGTAATGGGCCCCTTAGATACTTCTGCTGCTTCCCACTTTCTCCCGAGGCCCTTTAAATGACACTTCACTACCTTGCTTACCCTCCACCTGTATCCAACAGCATTGCCTTGCTTTAGGCTATGGGCAACAAGGGTCAACAATGGCAGCTGGCAGCTATTGCCGCATGGTATCACAGGGAGCGATGACGGCAAGGGTGGCAAACCAGCCCAAGGCCAGTTGACTGCAGAAAACAGAAGCAAAGGGAAACAGGGCAGTCATTCAGCAATCAGTGGCCCTGCCCACAGTCCACGATCGCCTGGGCACTTTTTCGGCAAGTATGGCCACAACATTTTTTGTTCTCTTGTTAGTCCGCGGCACTAGGTGTCCAAATGCACGAATGCTCAAACACGTCCAGAGTCCCGGCAGGATCTCTCCCCATCGGCGTCTCCTCCAGCACCGGCCCACCACTCACAGCTTGTTCCTACCCCTGGATATGCGCTCGTTGGTGCTCGTCTGAGCTTGTTGTCAGAGAGCCAGACATGGTGGTCTGCTGACCAGCTCTGTGATTGTGGCGATTAGCAGGGGGTTGCAAATTACAAACTGCCTAATTAATAATAATTCAGCAGGTTGTTCTGCAACCTCCTGCAAAACAGTATTTTGTGATTTGTTCTATTTGTACATGGGTTGGTTCGCAAAATACTATTCCTTTTGCAAAGAGTTGTTGCCCCATTGCCGACTGATTTTTGCAAATGGAATAATAGTCTATGAAGCCCTATATTCTCTATTTTCTATACAAGAATTCCATTGCGAATTATCTTAAATCTGAGTATGGATGACCAACTTCCCATGCAAAATTAAGTTGAGGTGATTAGAACTTTATTATAATACACCCTGATAAGTGTAAAACAAAATGGATTCTCTGAGTAGCATAATAATGTTTTCCAGGATCTCATAGAGGCCTACTGACACTGGGACCAGCTATAAGATATTGCTTGGAGTCTAATACAGCTTTTGGAGAAGCAAAGTGGATATGAAAGTTGCCTGGTATTTGATTATTTCATATTTAATAGGTGAGAGCATATTGTTTTACTATGTAAAGGTCATGTGAGAAATTGGGTTGTTGGTTGACTGGGGTGTAAAGCCCTGGTCAAGCAACAGCCACAAACCTTTGCAGGGTGAACCACAAAAAATCACTAAATGAACCTATGCTTAATCCTGGGCAGCTTGGCACACAAGCAGTCAGGCCTAACTTAGAGGCAATGTGTAAAGTATTTATGCAGTACACAAACAGTAATAAAGTGATAAAGTGAAGACACAACACAAGAAAAATCCCAAACCAATTTTTAAAAAAAGGTTACATTTTAATAAATTATTTGACCCCAAAATGACACAGCGGCAATAAGCAAACCCTTGAGATATTGATTTTTAAAGAATTAAGTGAAAATAGTGCCACCAAGGGATATTTGGTCACCTTGCACCAAGACGAAGTCAAAAGTTCAGGCTTACTGCAATGGAACGCAGGCTGGCTACAGAAACCAGACTTGGCCCGCTGAGAAAAAGTACCTTAGTCCGGGTTGCATTGACGTTGATGATCCTGTCGATGATAAGGATGCAGAGCACAGACAAGGTGATGTGCTGGTGTCAGATCAGGAGGCTGGCCAACTAGCCCTCGGAGTCACTCTGGGGACAAGTGATGCAGGTCCAGTCCTTCTCACCCAGGCAAGGAGGGCAGCAGCAGATCTTCCAGAGCAGCAATCCAGCAGAGTGACAGTCCTTCAACAGCACAAGAGTCCTTCTTCCTGGCAGAGTAAACTTCCTGGAAGTGTACTAAAGTGGTGGGGCCTGAGGTCCAATTCTTATACACAGTGGTGCCTTTGAAGTGGTGGGACTTCAAAGGCAGGCCTTTGAAGTGCACAGAGGTCTTCCCTTCCTGCCCTGGCTCCAGACTCACTACAGGGGGGTATGCAGTCCTTTGTGTATGGCTGAACACAGCCTATTCAGGTGTAAGTGAGACTGTGCCCAGCTCCTCCCTCCCATCCTGCCAGGATAGCCCATCAAGTCACACCTAAGCTCCCATTGTGTGTGGCTGTCTAGGGGGAATACACCAAGGCCAGCTGTCACCCACCCAGACATGAAATCAAAGAAAGACTGCAGGCACAGAGGGCTAAGAGCAAAAATATGGCAACTTTCTAAAAATGGCATTTTCAAAATTGTAATGATAAATTCGACTTTGCCATTAAAGAGGATTTATCATTGCAATTCCATAGGTACCAAACATGACAGATCAACCTGCTCTCAATTAGGAATTTCAGCTTATTAAATGTAATAAGCAACCCCAATGTTATCCTATGGGAGGGATAGGCCTCACGGTAGTGAAAAACACTACCAGGACATGTAAAACTTAAAAGAACATGTCTTACCTTTTAATCACAAAGGCACCCTGCCCTATGGGCTACCTGGGGCCTACCTTAGGGGTGGCATATGTAATAAAAGGGAAGTTTAAGGCTTGGCAAGTGGTATTATATACCAAGTTGGCATGGCAGTGTAACTCAGCATTCAGGCTGCAATGGCAGACCTGTGACATGTTTTAAGTTGCTACTTAAGTGGGTGGCACAATTTTTATTTTATTTATTTATTTATTTATGAAGTTTTATATAGCGCGAACAAGATCCAGAGGGATATCAGAGCGCTTTACATTAGGATGGGAGGAAGGACATAGATGCAAAAACGACATCAAGTAGGAGTAGAAAACAAGAATGATCGCATATTCAGGGACAGTTGCACAAAAAAGAACCATAACAAATGATAGTCCAATGGAAGTAAGAACAATGTCTTCGAGCAGGTGCACCTAGCCCAATTAGGGTAAGAATTTATTCATAAAGAATTTTTTGGCTTCCAATTTGAACGCCGTAGTTGAAGAGATTCGGCGTACTTCCGGTGGAAGAGAGTTCCATAGCTTAGGGGCAGCGCCAGAAAAGGCTCTGTGACAAGTTCTCTTTTTCCTACAGATGAGTGGTTTCAAGAGGAAAGTCTTGGCGCTTCTTGAGGCTCTTACACCACAAGAAAGCTCCAATTTTTGCGCCAGGTATCTGGGAGTATTGAAGTGAAGGGCATTGTGCGCCAGAACGATGATCTTTAACTGAATACGAGCTTCATAAGGCAACCATTTGAGAGATTTTAGGACTGGGGATATGTTCTCGTTTCGCTTCGTGCCTGTAACCAGTCTAGCCGCTGTATTCAGTGATGCTCTTAGTGGAGCCAGGGAGTTTTTGGGAAGGCCACAGAGGGTCGCGCTGCCATAGTCCAGCCTAGGCAGGACAAGCGCTTGCACCACCTGCTTGAAATCGTTTTGTGGAAGGAAAGGTTTGATATTTCTGAGTGTCCTCATCAAGTGGTTTGCTCCCTTGCATACCTTACTGATGTGATTTTTCATATTCAGGTGCTTATCCAAGGTGACTCCGAGCGATTTGGCTGAGTCTATGATGAGAGGAGTGCAGTTGAAGGCAGTGAGGTGATTCAACCAGAGGTCAAACTTGGGGGTGTGGTTCGGAGGGGAGATGACCAGGAATTCTGTTTTAAAGGTGTTGAGCAGAAGATGGCTATCAGCTAACCAATTTTGAGTAGACGTTAGGGTCAAGTTGAGAGAGATGATGTTTTCGGGGGCAGAGATTTTCAAATAGAGTTGCGTATCGTCCGCATACATATGGAAGAGAGTGTTTGAGGAGTTTAAAGAGTTAGCTAATGGTTCCAGGAACACGTTGAAGAGGATCGGAGATAGGGCCTTGGGGAATCCCCATGAGAACTGGAGAGGGCTGGGAGAGAGAGTGGTTTGCCTTGATCCTTTGAGATCTGTGGTGGAGGAAAGACGAGAACCATTGTAGCACCTGACCAGAAAAACCCATCCTATTTTTCAGAGTGGCGAGGAGGTTGTCATGATTAACTGTGTCGAATGCGGAAGAAAGGTCAAGGAGGATCAGGAGGCAGGATTCGTTTTGGTCAAGCATTTTTAACAAGTCATCCATGACGTGAGTGAGCGCCGACTCGGTGCTGTGCCCCTTCCGAAAGCCTGATTGATGCTGGTCAAGGAGTTGGAAATTCTCTATATGTGCACAGAGTTGGGATTGTACGCATTTTTCTATGAGTTTCGCTAGGGTGGGGATGTTGGAGATAGGCCGGAAGTTATTGAGATCCGCTTTGTCAGCGTTAGGTTTTTTTAGTATACAATATATGCCGCAGGTCCATTTGTTGCATTTAATTTAGAGGCCCTGGGTAAACTAAATACACCAATAAAACCATTTTAGGGAAGTGAGTACAAGCACTTTAGCACTGGTTAGCAGTCATAAAGTGTCAAAAACAAATTCAGCAAACAGGGGAGGAGGAAGGCAAAAGGTTTGGGGGTGGCCTTGAATAAAGGGCCATTTTCCAACAGTTCAAATGAATGTGTCTTAGTTTTCTCAATGAGTGCCATGTGAGGGGAGATAGCAGCACATCTGATGAGACAAGTGGTTAGTTGTATGAATACCTCAGGTAATTGGATGGATATATATGGTTTTAATCAACACATTGATGTTAACTGCTGAATCAAAACAAATTATCTGTATTTAGTATTGTTGTGTAGGTGTAATTCGATTGTGGTTATATTTCACTTCTAAAGTATATTGTATATGTTGTAATCTCCAGTTTCATAAGCACGTCTTTATTGAATTTTATGGATGTTCTGTAAAATTGCTTTGGGAAAGATAAATCTACGTATTAGTCCTGAAGAAGGTGGTGGTTATCAACGTTTTCCACCAACACGCGTCAACAGATTTTAAAAGCGCAATTGATGGTGCACTATTGGTCCTTACATGTCATTGACACAGGGGGGTCGATTCCGATCCCGGCCGGAAGCGCACCTAACAGTATTCGTCCGGAAAAAAAAACAGCCGAATGTGTGTTTCCCGACCGATTCGAACATTTGTCCGGACGAACAAGTACGATGCATATAACAACCCAGTTTCCGAGCGAGCCGTACTTACCCAATTCAGCTCCTGTTCCCCGCCCGAGCCGGATCCGTAAACGCCGAATCGAGTCGTACGGAGGCAAATACACAGCACCTTCCGGCCGGACGAGTACGATGCGCACTCCGTACGCGCCGAACCCGTCGCTACGTCCGGGACATTTGAGCATCCGGGCGAGCCGTACATAAGCTCCGTTTCGCGCCACAAGACGATCCACGGCTACGAGACGAACAAGCCTGCTACGAGTACTAGTCGAAGACACGAGAAACCCGAACGAGACGATCCAAGCATGAATCCCATTGCGCAGGTCCTACCTATACTCTACATCTATTACCGGGACCGGCACAGACGCGTACGGCGCAGACGGTAAGTCAAACACCAACAACACAAACAAACGACACGTACCCGAAATATGTCACACACACATAGGGATGCACAAATGACGTACACTAGCAACAGCAGAACCATAGGGGTGGGATGGCCATCACCAATGCCATACACACCCATAGGGGGCTGGATGCCTGCCACTACCACCATCCCACTCAGGGGGGGCTGGATGCCTGTCACTACTACCATCCCCACCCTTAGGGGGATGGATGCCTACCACTACCACCACCCCTACTCAGGGGGGCCTGGATGCCTACCACTACCACCACCCCTACTCAGGGGGGCCTGTATGCCTGTCACTACTACCATCCCCACTAATAGGGGGATGGATGCCTACCACTACCACCACCCCTACTCAGGGGGGGCTGGATGCCTACCACCACCATCACCCCTACTCAGGGGGGCCTGGATGCCTGTCACTACTACCATCCCCACCCTTAGGGGGATGGATGCCTACCACTACCACCACCCCTACTCATGGAGGCCTGGATGCCTACTACTACCACCACCCCTACTTAGGGGGGCTGGATGCCTGCTACCACCACCACCCCTACTCAGGGGGGCCTGGATGCCTACCACTACCACCACCCCTACTCAGGGGGGCCTGGATGCCTGTCACTACTACCATCCCCACTCATGGGGGGATGGATGCCTACCACTACCACCACCCCTACTCAGGGGGGGCTGGATGCCTACCACCACCACCAGCCCTACTCAGGGGGGCCTGGATGCCTGTCACTACTACCATCTCCACCCTTAGGGGGATGGATGCCTACCACTACCACCACCCCTACTCAGGGGGGCCTGGATGCCTACCACTACCACCACCCCTACTCAGGGGGGGCTGGATGCCTGCCACTACCACCACCCCACTCAGGGGGGGCTCAATGCCTGTCACTACAACAATCCCCACCCTTAGGGGGATGGATGCCTACCACTACCACCACCCCTACTCATGGGGGGCTGGATGCCTACCACTACCACCACCCCTACTCAGGGGGGGCTGGATGCCTACCACAACCACCACCCCTACTCAGGGGGGCCTGGATGCCTACTACTACCACCACCCCAACTCAAGGGGGGCTGGATGCCTGTCACTACTACCAACCCCACTCATAGGGGGATGGATGCCTACCACTACCACAATCCCTACTCAGGGGGGGCTGGATGCCTGCCACCACCACCACCCCTACTCAGGGGGGCCTGGATGCCTACCACTACCACCACCCCTACTCAGGGGGGCCTGGATGCCTGTCACTACTACCATCCCCACCCTTAGGGGGATGGATGCCTACCACTACCCCTACTCAGGGGGGCCTGGATGCCTACAACTACCACCACCCCTACTCAGGGGGGGGCTGGATGCCTGCCACTACCACCACCCCACTCAGGGGGGGCTCGATGCCTGTCACTACTACCATCCCCACCCTTAGGGGGATGGATGCCTACCACTACCACCACCCCTACTCATGGGGGGCTGGATGCCTACCACTACCACCACCCCTACTCAGGGGGGCTGGATGCCTACCACTACCACCACCCCTACTCAGGGGGGCCTGGATGCCTACTACTACCACCACCCCAACTCAAGGGGGGCTGGATGCCTGTCACTACTACCAACCCCACTCATAGGGGGATGGATGCCTACCACTACCACAACCCCTACTCAGGGGGGGCTGGATGCCTGCCACCACCACCACCCCTACTCAGGGGGGCCTGGATGCCTACCACTACCACCACCCCTACTCAAGGGGGCCTGGATGCCTGTCACTACTACCATCCACACCCTTAGGGGGATGGATGCCTACCACTACCACAACCCCTACTCAGGGGGGGCTGGATGCCTGCCACCACCACCACCCCTACTCAGGGGGGCGTGGATGCCTACCACTACCACCACCCCTACGCAGGGGGGGATGGATGCCTGCCACTACCACCACCCCACTCAGGGGGGGCTCGATGCCTGTCACTACTACCATCCCCACCCTTAGGGGGATGGATGCCTACCACTACCACCACCCCTACTCATGGGGGGCTGGATGCCTATCACTACCACCACCCCTACTCAGGGGGGGCTGGATGCCTACCACTACCACCACCCCTACTCAGGGGGGCCTGGATGCCTACTACTACCACCACCCCAACTCAAGGGGGGCTGGATGCCTGTCACTACTACCAACCCCACTCATAGGGGGATGGATGCCTACCACTACCACCACAACCCCTACTCAGGGGGGGCTGGATGCCTGCCACCACCACCACCCCTACTCAGGGGGGCCTGGATGCCTACCACTACCACCACCCCTACTCAAGGGGGCCTGGATGCCTGTCACTACTACCATCCCCACCCTTAGGGGATGGATGCCTACTACTACCACCACCCCTACTCAGGGGGGCCTGGATGCCTACCACTACCACCACCACTACTCAGGGGGGGCTGGATGCCTGCCACTACCACCACCCCACTCAGGGGGGGCTCGATGCCTGTCACTACTACCATCCCCACCCTTAGGGGGATGGATGCCTACCACTACCACCACCCCTACTCATGGGGGGCTGGATGCCTACCACTACCACCACCCCTACTCAGGGGGGGCTGGATGCCTACCACTACCACCACCCCTACTCAGGGGGCCTGGATGCCTACTACTACCACCACCCCAACTCAAGGGGGCTGGATGCCTGTCACTACTATCAACCCCACTCATAGGGGGATGGATGCCTACCACTACCACAACCCCTACTCAGGGGGGGCTGGGTACCTGCCACCACCACCACCCCTACTCAGGGGGGCCTGGATGCCTACCACTACCACCACCCCTACTCAGGGGGGCCTAGATGCCCGTCACTACTACCATCCCCACTCATGGGAGGATGGATGCCTACCACTACCACCACACCTACTCAGGGGGGCCTGGATGCCTGTCACTACTACCATCCCCACCCTTAGGGGGATGGATGCCTGCCACTACCACCACCCCTACTCAGGGGGGCCTGGATGCCTAACACTACCACCACCCCTACTCAGGGGGGGCTGGATGCCTGTCACTACCACCACCCCTACTCAGGGGGGCCTGGATACCTACCACCACCACCACCACCCCTACTCAGGGGGGGCTGGATGCCTGTCACTACTACCAACCCCACTAATAGGGGGGTGGATGCCTACCACTACCACCACCCCTACTCAGGGGGGCCTGGATCCCTACCACTACCACCATCCCCACTCATAGGGGGATGAATGCCTACCACCCACACCACCCCTAAACATAGGATGGGAAATGCATGACACAACCAGCATACTCCAACATAAGGAATGTCTGAAAATACATCCCACCAACACCATGACAAGCGTGTGTAGTCTGTGTCAAATGCCCACAACACTGAACATGTCATTGAGCATACAATGTGACCCCCTATCACATGTGTCACACATAAATGTGTGTGGGCTCCACAATGCAAGCAGACCATGCCCACTGTGGCAATGGAGTATAACACCCCATCATCACAGTGACCAAAAGGTAAGTGTGGGGTCCATAGCTGAAGCACATTTTGAACATTGTGGCAATGGGGTCTAAACCTCCATCATCACAGTGACCAAAAGGTAAGTGTGGGGTCCATAGCTGAAGCACATTTTGAACACTGTGGCAATGGGGTCTAAACCCCCATCATCACAGTGACCAAAAGGTAAGTGTGGGGTCCATAGCTGAAGCACAGTTTGAACATTGTGGCAATGGGGTCTAAACCCCCATCATCACAGTGACCAAAATGTAAGTGTGGGGTCCATAGCTGAAGCACATTTTGAACACTGTGGCAATGGGGTCTAAACCCCCATCATCACAGTGACCAAAAGGTAAGTGTGGGGTCCATAGCTGAAGCACAGTTTGAACAGTGTGGCAATGGGGTCTAAACCCCCATCATCACAGTGACCAAAAGGTAAGTGTTGTCATGGAAAAAGCTGCAACTGCCAAACAGCATGGATGATCCCTGGTCACAGAACAACAAATACATCAGTGGCAAAGTAGTGCTTGTGTCCCATAGCAACATACATTGGGTGAGGCAAACAGTGCAGTGCCAATAAGATATACCTTTGGCCATGTGCAGACAAACATCACCCATGGGGGCTGACATTGGCAACATTCCTCAATAACACAATGACAGAAGTGACCATCATAATGCAGCCCCACATATCTGCACCAATGGACACACAAATGTAGATATCCTTTGGAGACTGTAGATGTCAGGTGAACAAATACCATACCATGGCAGCAAAGGGACATACAAACCATGATCATTGTGCTGACTGATGACCTAGGATCCCAGGGACAGCAGGGGAAAGCCAACAAACAACATACAGCCAATGGCACACTAAGGATATGCCAATGCAGTGGTGCAGATGCACAAACACAAACAGGCAGCCTCACACTGCAGATCAAACACAACAGGTGATGGGCGGGTGGGCCAGTGTCCCCAGGCAACCACACAACACATGAGGAGGCCTGAATCACAATTACACAGATGTGTATACAGTGCCACACAAAAGTAACTCATGGATCGGATTCCCCTATGTGGGCAAACAGGCATTGTTAGATGAGAGGGAGCCCAAATTACACATGTCACACAAGCTTGTCGGAACAGCAAATAACACAGCAAGAGACAGACCCACCACAGCACTACCCCCAGGGACCCCACATCGTGTTGACCGTGGCCTGCATGATAATCCCACTGTGATGACAAAGCTAGATGTCGTTCACACTGTGAACCACAGTCATGTGTCCTGAGCAACAAACTACCATCACACCTACACAAGCACAAATCAATCAGCACGGCCTGTCAGCCAAGGCCAACATGGAGGTAGGGGTCTAGCCGTGCAACAACTCTCATTTGCACACACTCAACACCACACACCTTGATCTCCACCAATGTGCAGCAGTGAAGCTCACATGGACTGGTGACATTGCACATGCACCCATGACAATCCCAGGGGTGGTTGTGGGAACTAAGGTGCAGAAACCCATCACACCTGGCCAGTCAACAAGACTCGTGAATGTCTGACACACTGCACAGTACGCTGTACATGGGCATGACGTGAAATCCATACAATCAATGTGATCCCGGACACAGTCACACACCAATGAAGAAGTCAAGGTCACCCACAAAGAACACACATAGACAACTTCCAACATTGCAGCTCTGACCCAGAGGAGTGGCAGCAGTCACACACACAACGTGTCACAATCACTGAAAGCTAACACAAACTGTAAATTACATGACTTGTGTAACCAACAAGTGCCAAGGGGAATCCTGACTGTGTCTCATCTGCGTTTGCCCACAAACTCAGCCCTGACAGCAAACACACCTATGGATGACACCCTGATGACCAGTAATGTGCCATGCACCCACATCCCAGAGAACCCAGTGCGAAGATTTGGGTGGTACATAGGTCAACTCAGCAAGCATCACAAACAGGAACATCACTAGGGATCCCAGCCTGTGTTGCAAAACGGAAGTGAACACACACAGACATGCTCACACAACACATACCTTGGGCTCAGGCAATGTCACGGAATTACACACTGCCATGAGGGCACTCCACTCCTGTGTAAGGAAAGCTGTGCCATACGTTGTCTCTGCAGGGCCCTATCATATCAGCAGTACACTTGGTCACTCAGTCAACAATTAGCACAAAATGAAGGCTCTCGTCACATCAGCCTGGTCATGGGAGTGTCACCGACACCATCTGCACAGATCCAACACACATGTATAGCAAGTTGCACTGATCACACAGATGAGTCCTTCCCCATTGATGCCCAAGCTTGCATGTCCAGTGGAGATGGTCACACGGTCAGGGAAATAGACAAATTGAACAATGGCAAGCACAACAGATGTGCAGGGGTGTAAGCCACAGATGTGATATTGCAAATAAAAGTAGGAAATCCCATTGCCAAATATTGAAAACATGACACCCTCATATTGCTGCAAAGGATGACATGGATACACACCAGGATAGGACACATTCCCCCAGGACCACATGGGGTCCTGCACAGTAACACTTCATTTCCCTGATATCAAAAATCACCATCAGTGCAGCAAGGCACGGTTAGCAACATCAACATCATGTACATCAGAAGCAAAACCACTAGAGAGCAGAAAGTAGCTTTATTCAGCATTTGTGTGTGAAGAAGTGAAAGTCCAGAAATATAACAAAGGCCAATGGCCAGTCCATAACAAGAGTCCAAACAGGGTGACAGTGCCAGATGTCACCCTTTGCATGCCTGCACAGCTACACATCAGGGACATTCCCCTTGGAGGGGCATACGGGGGGGCAGGCCAGGCTCCGCAGGGACAGGATCAGGGCTCACCAGAAGGAGGCAGGGAAGGGGTGGTGGGTGCTGGAGAGTCACTGACAACTGCAGTGGAGGTGTCTGACATGGTGTGTGCCGGCACAACTGGGGGCTTGAGTCAGATGGTGTGGGTGCCGGCACGACTGCAGTGGGCCATGCAGATGGAGTGGACAGGTTCCCCACTGCAGTGCCCAAGTCAGACAGGGTGGTAGTGGACTCCACTGCAGTGCCTATCTCCAGGGGAGTAGAATGGGGTTCAGGTAAGGTGGGCAGGACAGAGGGAGAGGACACGCTCTCCACACCAGTGGCACAAACAAGTGCAGTGGGGGGTGTGTTGCTGGAAGAGCAAGTGGTAGGGGGAGAAGGCCGGATCATTTTGGGGATGGTGTATCTGTGGGTGGGGGAACCTGGGGCAGGGTGTGGTGGGGGAACCTGTGGAGTGGGGGCCTGAGGGATGGAGGAAGGAGACTTGGTGGTTGAGCTGCAGGGTGGCAGTGGAGTCTTGCTCTTCCGGGTCCGGGGGGACTTGCGGATGGGGGCCTCAGTCTGTCTACGCCTGGGGAGGGTGTCCGGGGGTGAGGGGCACTCCCCTCTGTGTGGGTGGACTTCCTCTTCCCCCTGTATGCTGGATCAGCTGGATTGGAGGGGAAGAGGCCGAGGTCACAGAGGAAGATCTGCTGTGTAGGTGGGGTTGCAGGTGAGGCAAGGGAAGGGGCCTTGGAGGGAGAGGTATCGAAGGACTGCTGAGTGACTGTGGATGCCTGTGTGTGTGTATGTACCCCATCCCCTGTGGGTGTGGTATCAGTCCCCTGAGGTTGCCTGCGTGCACGTCTTGTTTTTGTAGTGGGTGTGTCTGTGCTGCTCGTGTCTGTGTGTTTGGGTGAATGTGCAGGTGTGCATGTGCTTGGGACAGGTAGGGTGCCAGGAAGTGTGGATGGGGCAGATGTAGGATGGGTGAAGGACTGTTGGAGGAGGGACACTGCTGCCGTCAGGGAGGAGTCCATGGACCTATTGCTCCTCTGTAGGGCAGACATGCCCGATGAGATGCCCTCCATAAACGACACCAGCTGAGTCAACAGAGTGGTGTGGGTATGGAGGACACTCAGCATTGCTGTCTGCCCTGCATGGAGCTGGCGAAGGAGGTACACAGACTTCTCACTCAGGCAGCAGGGGACACAGGGGCAGGGGCTACGGTGCCTGGCACGAAGGAGACACGCTCCCGAACACGGGAGCCTCCACGGACCTCTGGAATGGGAGCCGATGGGAGGGCGGTGGTGGTGGTGGTGGCGGGGGCAGCAATAGTAGCTGGGGTGTGGCGGCTGCTGACACCTGCCTCCACAAGGGCGTCATCCTCCGAGCTGCTGTGGTCCTCAGCTGAGGTGGGTGGTGCTGAGGACTCCTCGGTGTGGCTCCCCTCACCCTCCGTGCCACTGGGTCCCTCTGACCACTCATCGGCTGCTGACACAGTCTGGCTCAGCGGCTCCTCCTGGTCCGTGGAGCTGTCCCCTCCTGTGGCCGTGGATGTATCTGCAAACAATTAGGGAAACAGACAGACATCAGTCACCTGCACTGACCGCATAAAACCACAGTATGTACAGCACATTACAGAGCAAGCCCTGGCATCCTTAGTTGAACATTGCCAAAAGTGCCCAAACAGAGTAGGAGAAGCCAATTGTCAGTCTGATGGTCAACCATGGCACTCACATCCCTCCTGGCCTTGCACCCATCGGTCTGGTGTCTGTCGGATGGCAATACACCAGTGTGGACACATGCACCACCTACACAGTAGTTGGACAGTGCAGAGAACACGGTGAAGTATGTGAATATGCACACATCACAACTCTTGCCACTGAGTCAGTACAGGTGTCCGGATAAAGGGATGGCCAGAGTCTATTTTGAAATGCATGTGATGCATACCAGCACCAGACACCATGATGCACCCATGTCCTGATAGTCAATGCCACAATGGGGTGCATGTAGCACATGTCACTCCCCTGCAGGATCACTCTTAGGAAGTTTAACGCCATGGCACAGGCATGCCTGCAAAGTCATACTTCACTGTCTCCAGTCACATGGGCAGGGCAGCCAGACAACAACAGTCTGCACTGTGTCACAATCCTAGGTCATGGGGAATGCAAGTCCAGTAGCTGACAAGTGCACATGTCCATCCCCCACAAACCACATCATCTGAACTCTCATTTGTCCACGTCATACCAATTGGACATATGGGAGACATGAAACACAACCCTCGGAACATGAGCACCTCACAATCTGCTGTGAATGGGAAACAGCTGCCTGAACTGCACAGTCGCATACCCCAGTATGCACGGTCAAGTGATCAAACACCTATATGTCACACAAGTATCGTCTCCTATGGTCACATCTCCGGTGGCATGCTGAGCCCTAACCGATAAACACCCCAGTAGTCCTGACAACAAAGCCACAGCACAATGACACAGAGGCAGACACCTGAGGGAACATTTCACTGAGCACAACGTGTCAGCTGATACACGGGAGTGGGAGTACGGAGTGTATTGTATAGCCTGGAGTAGGCATGACTGTCAAGTTCCACGTGAAAGAGGGATGAGCCCTGGACAGTAGGCAGGTGGCTAAGCATGTGTGACACACTTGATATACATACTCCTGAGGCCCAAACATTGTTCACAACCGCAGCATGGGTGTGTGCCAAATACCCCAGGCACATGTGGTGAATCAGATCAGCAATTGGACCACATATCAAAGTAACACGCAGATTACATGTCAGAACCCAGGCATTGTGTAAGCAATGGACCCACCCATAAAGCCCACCACAGAGTTACGGGTACAAATGCCGTCCTCTTCCTTGAGCTAAGCAATATGCAAGGACACAGTACCCAAGTGACACAATTTCCTGACTGTAAGGGCCACACCTGGGTATCAGATGAGGAGTGGGCAGTGCACAATTGAGGGACATGGGTCCTGGACCACATAACTGATGTACTGTTGAAGTTTAACCAGGCCAGAGGAGGGCACATAGCATGTCAGACAAAGCTCACACTGCAGTCATGGACTCACCCCCTCCTTGCTGCTGTCTGCCTTTCAGCTGCCCATCCAGATCAGGGAAGACCACCGCCAGGATCCTGAGCATGTGGGGGGTCAGGGTCCGGTGTCCGCCCCTCCTGCGAGGAGGCGACAGCTTCAGCTGGACCCTTGCGATCCTCCGGGTCCAGCCCCGAAGGTCCTGCCACCTCTTCTGGCAGTTGCGGATCCGGCGCTTGTAGACCCCCACAGACCTTACTGCCCGGGCGATGACCAGCCATATTTCCTGCTTCTGGTGGGCATCAACCTGTGAGGATGACAAAGTGTAAAGGCCATTACTACACATGCAACAAATCCGTGCATCACACATTTGGATATACATGTCTCAATCACAGGGGCACATGTTGTACACGGGCAGTGCAAGGATGGCTATGAACAGTTTGCCAGCAGTTACTACATGGTATCATTGCCTGGGAAGTCAAACCTTGTTTAAATGCACTGTTACTGCACTATACCTGTTCAGTGCATGTAACCACACACTATGGGGGTGAGAACTACTCAGTGAGCCTGCTAGCCAGTGGCGTGCAGACTGTAAGTCTGGCTAGTCAGACAACATGCACATTTGTAAGGCAGTGGACAGCACACTCACCTGCTCCCCTGGTTTCCCATACAGCTTGCTGTACTGTGGAAGGAGGCTGTCCAGCAGGGCCTGGTTCTCCTCAGTGCTGAAGGCTGGGGCTCTCTCCACAGTACCTGCCATTGCAGGATCCAGAGGATGCAGAGACAGCAGCAGTGGTGGTGGCAGATGTCATCCTGGAGCATGTAGTGCAGGCAAGTGAGCTCTCAGGGGAACAGCCAGCATTATATGTGTGCTGCTGAGGCAGATACCGTCCCATGTGTCCAAAGTGATAGGTCCAAGTCGTTTGCATCTTCTGAATCTGGCCAATCCATGGAATTGCACCACTTACACACGCCCACAGCATCCTTCAAAAGTTCAACTTCATGACACCCATGCATTTGCAACATTGTTGTGGGTGGCCAACTGAATTCACAGCATCAGACTCGTTAAACTTTCGAAAACGCGTCCGTTGCCATGCCAGGCCATAGCCAATGCGTGCGCACCGATCGGTCCATTGCTGTACAACGCGTATTCCGGGTACAACGCGTACCCGCACACAACAGATGCAATGGGCCGGTCGGGCACACCGATCGGTCCATTGCTGTACAACGCGTATTCCGGGTACAACGCGTACACACACACAACAGAGGCAATGGGCCGGCCGGGCACACCGATCGGTCCATTGCTGTACAACGCGTATTCCGGGTACAACGCGTACCCGCACACAACAAATGCAATGGGCCGGCCGGGCACACCGATCGGTCCAGTGCTGTACAACGCGTACCCGCTCACAACAGATGCAATGGGCCGGCCGGGCACACCGATCGGTCCATTGCTGTACAACGCGTACCCGCTCACAACAGATGCAATGGGCCGGCCGGGCACACCGATCGGTCCATTGCTGTACAACGCGTACCCGCTCACAACAGATTCAATGGCCAGTGCGTGCACACCGATCGGTCCATTGCTGTACAATGCGTATTCCGGGTACAACGCGTACCCGCACACAACAGATGCAATGGGCCGGCCGGGCACACCGATCGGTCCATTGCTGTACAACGCGTACCCGCTCACAACAGATGCAATGGGCCAGCCGGGCACACCGATCGGTCCATTGCTGTACAACGCGTACCCGCTCACAACAGATGCAATGGGCCGGCCGGGCACACCGATCGGTCCATTGCTGTACAACGCGTACCCGCACACAACAGATTCAATGGCCAGTGCGTGCACACCGATCGGTCCATTGCTGTATAACGCGTACCCGCACACAACAGATTCAATGGCCAGTGCGTGCACACCGATCGGTCCATTGCTGTACAACGCGTATTCCGGGTACAACGCGTACCCGAACACAACAGATGCAAGGGGCCGGCCGGGCACACCGATCGGTCCATTGCTGTACAACGCGTACCTGTACAGGTCAGTCGCATATGTCACCATGCTTGTCACTGGTGAACATATGCCAGCCACATATACCTGCCAGAGACCCAGGGGCACACCTACAACACCACACCCAGTCCACACTGTTTCCTAAGGCATGTAAGGCTGCATTACCTTTTCTGTGTATGGGGGTTAACATGTGGTTTCTGTGGTGGCACTTGTGGGCAGCCACACCCAGGCTGTGCATGTGTTAATGGGGACAGGGTCCTTTGTGTGTTGTGCACATGACCACTGTGATGTGCAACAGTTCATTTCGGAGCATGTGGCATGGTCACATTTCCAGGTTGTGTATGTGTGTGACATGTCACATACCCCCTGGGTCCCATGGGGGAAGGCATGTACGTCACAGGGTGACCCATTGCCACAATAGTGATGTCCCTCCACAGTCTGTGTGCATGTTGTGTTTCCGATGTCTCTGATTCCATGTGCACGATGGGAGACAGTCTCCACATCAACGTTGTTTGTGCATGGACTTTGATGTTGTGCGTCACTGGCGTCCATGTCTGTCCTGCGTAGGCGACAGGGGCCACTACCTGTGGGAGTCATGTTTGTTTTTCTGACATGTACATGATACGCCATGTAATGCCAGTGTCCATGTGGCAAGACAGGGTCACTGGGAATCTACCTGTCAATGAGCTGTGATGCCTGTGGCGCATCTGTCCAGACATGTCACTGTGGTGTGTGTGTGGAACGTGACAGCAGTAAATGGGTACTGTGACACAGCCTAATGGTTTCCCATAGCACAACCTGGAACCTGTTGTCCACACATGTTGTACTGAGTAGTCAGATGATGGCCATGTAGGTGCGAGTTATGTGCGAACAGAACGGCACACACATCAAGTACTTGTGTCTCGTAATGATGTATCATGTGAAATTGAGTATGGTGAATGGCACATATGTGGGGTGACTGACAATCTTTCTTTCCTCAACCTATGCACTGCAGGGCTCCAGCTGTCCATAGACCATTTCCTGACCTGGCAACAATGGTGGAACGTGACAGCATCCGACGGTACCGCTTCACCAGGCAGCTGATTGAGGATTTGGCAGTGCGCTTGGCACCACATTTGCAACCTGGCCGGCCGTACCCTACGGCGCTGACCCCCAAGGTGAAGGTAATGGCAGCCCTACACTTCTTTGCCACCGGTACCTTTCAACACACTGTGGCGACTGCCTGTGGGATGTCACAGACTATGTTCAGCCGTGTGCTACGCGATGTTTTGAAGGCAATGTTGAGATGCCTGAACCAGTACATCTATTTCCCTACACGTCAACAACTCACTGATGTCAAGAGTGACTTCTATGCCCTGGGGAGGATGCCACATGTCATTGGCTCCATTGATGGGACACATGTGGCTTTGGTACCACCACAGTCACATGAGCAGGCATACCGGAACCGGAAACATTACCATTCGATCAATGCTCTGTCTTGCAGATATGACCATCACACATGTGTGTGCCCGTTTCCCTGGTTCAGCAAACGATGCCTACGTGATGAGGAGTAGTCGCATCCCGAGGATGATGTCACAGATGCGGAACCAGCGTGCCTGGGTTGTTGGTGTGTACTGACTCTGTACCATTGTGTGTGTTCTGCAATGTAGTGTTCCACCCTCTTTTCCAACTCAGCTAATGTGCAATTGTCTGTATGTAGGTGACTCCGGATACCCCAACATGCCGTGGTTGCTGACGCCCCTCAGGAACCCTGTGACACCAGCCCAGATGCGCTACAATGAGGCACATGGTCGGACAAGGAGAGTGATTGAGCGGACATTTGGTCTCCTGAAGAGCCGCTTCCGCTGCCTGGACAATACAGGAGGGGCCCTCCCTTATGCCCCAGCAAAGGTGTGCAAGATTGTCATCGTCTGCTGCATGCTACACAACCTGGCAGTGCGGAAGGAGTTGCCTCTCATCCTGGATGACGATGACCAACATCCGCCACCTGTGGAGGATCCTGGCCTGGACCACGATGCCAGTGATGATGATGATGGTGATGTCCGCACACAGCTCATCACCAACTTCTTCAGCTGAATGTGAGTATCCAGGGAGATGTAATGTGAATGATGTGAGTTTGCATGATATGTGTGGGTGGTGCTCTGGTGCTGTTTGAGTGTGGCCATGTGCTACTTGACTGGATGCGTGCAGCAATGTGTCCTTACAGGTAGTATGTACTCCCCAACAGTTTTGACATGCTAACTTGGTTTTGTGTACTTGTCTTGTGACATGTATTGGGCATGAGTATTGCAGTTCTGTCCTGTTCTTCAGTGGTTTTAACTGTGTGTCATGTCTGTCCTTCACAGGGTGCTTACTGAGTACTTTGGTCAACTTGGATCCCCCAACACCATGATTCAGCTTTCAGGGTGGCAGCAGTAGTTTCCCTACAGGTGATGTGCCACACACCCCTGGACTTCATATCTTCTGCACTTGTTGACTGTGTGGCCACTGCCACGTGGGTAAACCTTGCATTTGTAGTGGAAACAACATGTTGCAAATGTGTAATAAACCTGTGCTTCACTTTGGGATGTGCGTTGTCTGTGGTCACACATCTGACTGACATTTGCTTACTGCACCTGTGGGCTAGTTGACACAGACTCTGAGTAGGTGTGGTGTCTGTGCATTCCACAGTATTTCCTGGCAACATCACTGTAGGCGATGAGTCCGATGGCCCTGGTGTCTCTGTGTTGTTTAGCCCTAGTGGTGTGTCTCCCTCATATGTGTCACGTCACCATGACTCACATGACGGTGTTCTACTTGCTGTAGCAGTTAGCATACACAGTGTAATTTAGCAGATCATCATCACCATAACAGTATCCACATTTGAATAACAACAGAGGCAAGTATGGTGTAATAGTGATTTTATTTACAGAAATGTGTGTGTGTGTAGTGCACAGGATGGTGGGTGCTGTACATTGGGATTGTGATCCAAAGTTCCCGGATGAGTTGGAAGTCTTTTTTTTTTCAGGAGACTTTGATAGATCAAAAAGTCAGACCAGGATACGCTCAGTAGACGGGAGGAATGTCAAGGGGTGAGGATAGGTTTTTTACTCCACCTCGGTCTTTATAGACCTGACGGACCATATCGGTGACCTGGGGAACCCAAACAAAGGTCCAAGGAGTAACCAAGAAAGGCATAATCATAGGACCCGGGGGGGGGGGTGAACCCGGGCTCACTATCTCCACTGTATCAATAAATCCCAGAAAGCGATCTTATTCTTCCTGCAGGATCTAGCCATGTCCATCTTGGATACTTCATATAACGAGGTCAACCATTCTGAATGAGATGGTGCTACTGAATCCACCCAATACTTGCATATTTGTCTCCTAGCCATTAGAATTGCATAAAACAATAGAGATCTAGCAGGGCCCGTAATATAGTCATTGAGGCCAAAGATGATTAGCGGCAGACTGATATCCAATGATATCTTCAGGATGGACTCAAGAGTCTTCTTCACATTTTCCCAGAAGGGGCAAATAGCGGGGCAATCCATAAACATATGCACATCTGATGCTTCAGGCAACTCGCATTTGTTACAGACTTTCCCTATCTGAAATTTCGATAGCTTAAGTGGGGAAAGGTACGCTCTATGGGCCGTGAACAGATGGTTTCGCTTCAACCAGGCAGGTTTAACTATTCTGTGCAGGATACTAAATGAATCCATCCAGACCGAATCACACTGAACCTCCATCAACTCTCCCCATAGCTCTTCTGGTAGTTTAAAAACGCCATCGATTTCCTCCTCTATTGCCCAATACCACACTGAGAACTCCTTTTTACCCACCGGCCTCACCACTAGTTGTTCTTCCAATTTACTGGTCTTCCCAAAAACTATATTATGGCTAAACTGGGCCTGGGCCCAGCTTTTAATCTGAATGTACTTAAATCTGGAAAGGCCAGACCCCACTCTCTCTCGTAGATCTTCCCAAGGGAGTAGGGAACCCCCATTCATCAAATCCCCCCACGTTGTGATCCCAGAATCTCTCACTGGTTTAATCAAACTGTCCTGAAAACATGCGGGTGTGCCTGGGGAGTCCCACAGTGGTGCTAATCTGGAAAAATAACTGAGCCCCATTTTTCTTCTTATTGTGGTCCAGTTTTTTACCATCGAATGGAGAATCTTTAATTTAACTTATTTTTAAAAATTTTGGTCACCAAATTTAAACATGAACCCTTCCTCCGGTAACCCTGCCCCCCTTAACATAGCCCTGAACATCTCACCTCCCGCTGTACTGGTGGGCATTTTCAGCAACATCCTTGAATGTGAAAGCTGAAATGCCCAAGCATAGTATTGCAAGTCGGGTAACGCCAATCCCCCTTTATCTCTCTTCCGCCTAAGCTTCTTCCAAGCCAGCCTAGTTGATCTATACTGCCAAATAAAAGAGTTTATCTCTCGTTGGCATTTCTTTATCTGTTGTTTATCAAAAGACAGCGGGATGGTGTTGAAAAGAAAAGTGATCTTAGGCAAGATTGACATTTTCACTAGATTGATCCTCCCCAAGATAGATAAGGGGAGGTGAGCCCACGATTTCATCTGCTTTTGACAGTCCTTAAAGGCGCGATCAAGATTGTATTCTGGAATTTTGTCACCCTCCTGTAAAATTGTAATCCCCAAATAACGCATAGTAGAACCAATTTGAAGTTGTGTATCTTTTACATTCCATGCCATGATTTCAGTTTTACTGGCATTAATTTCATAGCCCGAGACTTGGCCAAATTCCTCCGCACGTTTAATGACTGTAGAAAAGACTGAATCCAGGTCAGCTGTTAGGATAAGAATATCATCTGCATACAGGGCCACCCGCCTCTCCCACTCTCCAAATTTAAAAGAAGTGATGTTATTATCTTCCCTGAGTATCTGTGCGAATGGTTCAATATACAGGTTAAAAAGCAGCGGAGAGAGCGGGCAGCCCTGTCTCGTCCCCGTGGTGATTTTAACTAAATCAGTCAACATTCCATTAACTAGTAGTCTAGCTGTTGGGGCCTTATATAACAGTCTTATGGCACGGCAGAATTTATCCCCCAGATTGAATTTTTTCATTACCTCAGACAGGTATGCCCAATTTACCCTGTCGAAGGCTTTAGTTGCATCGAGGGTTAAAATGGCCAGAGGGAGTGTAAAAGTAGAGGCAATATCTATTGCGCCTACTAAGTCATAAGTAAGATCTGCTAATTGGCGCCCTTTGACAAAGCCCTTTTGATCTAGATGAATAATATTATCAACCACCCCCCCCCCAGCCTGTTTGACAATATAGCCGCGAAAAATTTATAATCATTATTGAGGAGCGAAATTGGGCGATAAGACCCACAGTTAGTCGGGTCTTTACCAGGTTTCAAGATCAGTACGACCGTAGCCTCACTCCACGAGCTAGGTGGATTTTCTCCCTTCAAAAGTATGCTGTTATAAATTTTGACGAGTACTGGAATAATGATCTCTTTAAGGGAACGATATAACTCCCCCGGAAGCCCATCTGGGCCGGCCGCCTTCCCTCTTTTTGACTGGTCAATTACCCTTCTCACTTCCTCTTCTGTTATTTCTTGATCTAGATCTAATTTTTGAACATCCGAGATGGTCGGTAGAATGACCTTCTCCAACCACCTTTTCCTTTTATCGCTATCATCAGTGATTGGTTCATTATATATGTCTTGAAAGAAATCGCGAAAAGCCATCCCAATATCTAGGCTGGAGGAGCGAGATGATAACTCGTCTCCTACCTTAATCTCTTTTATGTGATTACGGATCTGGTCTGATTTTACTTTCCAGGCAAGTAATTTTCCAGCCCCTTCGCCAAATTCGAAATGTGAGATCTTACTTGCCTCCCATCTACGAGAAATTCTCTCTTGGAGGATACCCTCCAACTGTTTTTTAAGCAAGTCTATTTTTTCCAGCTGTTCTTTTGGATCGATTCCTATTTGAGTGTTCAATTTATTCTCTATTTCCTTCATTTCTGCCTCTAGGCCCATAGTAGTTTCTCTAAATTTCCATTTTCTGAAGGTAGCTCTGTTGGTAATGCAGCCTCTCCAGTAAGCTTTCAGAGAGTCCCAGACAACAGAAATACTGGAAGAGTCTAAATTCACTTCCACAAAATATCTAGTCTCAAAGAGGAGAAAGTTAACTTCGTCTTCCTCCAGCAAAATGGTTCGATCGAAAGACCAAGAACTAAACTGCTGTTGCTGTGTGAAATTTAAGCTTAAAAGGATTGCCGAATGGTCCGAAAGATGTGACGGCAAGTATTCAATATCTTTCACTAGATCCTTAAGATTGAAACTGATCAAGGCATAGTCGATTCTAGACTTATGTTTATATTTCAAGTTTCTGAAAGAAACTCCCAATTGACCCCCCGCCCGTTCCCTCCATATATCAGAAAGACCAATCTGGTCCATTATTGTCAAAAGCAGCTGCCGAGATTTAGAAGGGACTACTGCCCTGGAATTTGGCGATTTGTCAAGCTTAGGGTTCAAAACTATGTTAAAATCGCCCATCCAAATAAAAGGATCTGGGAAATCAATGAGGTGGCGTCGAATGGTATTTAGACAAGAGGGATCGTCCTGATTCGGACCGTAGTAACCCACTAGACAAAGAAATATACCTCCTAAAGATATCCTCAAAATAAGCCATCTACCACTTTGATCTTCCCTATAATCCAATAGTTGGGCTTTGGCTTGTTTTTTAATAGAAACAGCACCCCTCTAATATTTGCCGTCTGATCAGTACAGATAAAAAGATCTACCCATTTCTGATTTTTTTAAATTTCTTTAGTCTCTGATTTCAGAAGATGAGTTTCCTGGATGGCGATGACCTGCGTCGGAGAGTCTCGTAAATATTGTAAAATTCTAGCTCTTCTACCCTTCGTGCGCAGGCCATTGACATTCCAGGACAGAAGCTGGAGTGAGGTCATGATGGTTCTTCCTTCACTTCCACAACTGAGCTGCTGATCATCCGACACCCGCCACCTAGTTCTAGCCCTCTCTGAACCCACACTCCCTCCAAAACTCCTTCTCTAACCACCCTACTAAACTTTTGGCATAAGTAGTACTGATAGGGTATTGGTGAATGAGGAATTTTTGCCTTTAAGCCCCCTGTGCCCCCCCTCCTAACCCCACCCACCCTTTGGGAAACCCATCCCTAATTACTCTGGCCTGATGGATGACCAGGTTTACGTCCTACAGCCGCTCTACCCACCCCTTACCTCTATGTTGTGTTGTGTCTGTGCCGATGTGTTAAAGAAAATATAAAAAAACATCCCACCTTATTGTGTATTGTGTATTATATATTCAAATGTACTTTTCCTCTTCTTCTTTCTTTTTTTTTTTTTAAATATTTTTTCTCTTCTCATATTTCGCTTACCTCCTTTCTACCCTTCATTTGGCTGAATACTACCCTCATAGAGCATCATAGAGCATCAACCATCACACATATAAAGACAAAGTAACAAATTAAGGGGTAGAGAGGGATTAGGTGGAAGGATTCAACAAGCCTCAATCTCCACAAGGTCAGGCCTACCCAGTCAAACTCATTCCTTCCCGGGAGGTATATTACTTAGGGATTCCAATAGGTCGTCTGCCTCATATGGAGATCTGATGTTATACATCTTATTATTGAACATAATTTTTTAAAAAGCGGGAAATTTCAGTTGCACTGTAGCACCCACCTTCCTAAATTTGTCCATCCTTTGGCCCAATTCCCACTGGCGCTCCAGTGTAACTTTCGATAGATCCGAACGCACCTCAAAGGAGAAGTCAGGGCCTTTTAAAGATTTAGCCTTCAAGGCCAAATTCAAGATCTTCTCCTTGACTGCATAAGTTAGAAAGTTAATGAGGATCTTCCTAGGTTTAGATCTACTAGGATTAAGGCGAAAAGGGTCTCTGTGTTTCCTCTGAATATCCTTCTCCAGAAAGCCCACCGATTCCTCAAGATTTAAAGAATCCCTAAGCAATGCAACAACGAAGGTCTTAATGTCTGCCCCTTCCTTGCCCTCTGGAATCTTCAAGAGACGAAGATTGTTTCTTCGGGAATTGTTCTCGAGTGTCTCCATTCTGTCCCGTATGGCGTCCCCATCTCTACGTAGAGTTTGAATTTTTTTCTCTGCAGACCCCAGATTTGCCATAAGTTCCTTAACCGAATTCTCCAAGGATTCAGTCCTTGAATTCAATAGGTCAACCTTTTTTTCCAGAGTTTCACAGGCCGCTCTGATCTCAGTCTGATTATCTGCTGACACTGCGAAACCTTGTTTTATGTCTTCTTTTAAAGAGGTGAAGAGGCCTTCTATTGAATTGTTAACTGAAGTCTCTTCTCCCCCACTTTCAGTCTGGCCCTGTTGCCTAATCTGCTGTTCCGTTGTTATCCCAAGGACTTCAAAGGACCTGGGAACTAAGGGTAGTACAGAGGGGGGGCTAGGAATCTCAGGAGTGGTGGCGCTAGTATTTACGCAAGTGTTAGCGTTGGTATGTGTGAGGTTAATCTTACTATTGACATTTTCAAGGGGCTCTTTAGATTCCATATTGGGAGAGGAATTGAGGGGAGTAGCTAGGCCGTGCGGTCGGGGGCTCGGTGGGATCCCTCCTGTTTTGAGATGGTAAGGATCTGAGGCTGAACCCTAAAGAATGAACGTAAAGATGGAGTAACTTTAACAGTGCTAAGTTTAGAGGGTACTTTAATAGAACCTTTACTTCTAAGCCCCTTTATGCTCCTCCCCTTTACCTGGTAGTTCTGAAAAGCAGTGTTGTGGCCGACCTGAGATACCTCCTGTTGTAGCTCTCCTGGTATTAATAAATCTGATGTATCTGTTATGGCTGCTACAGCTTTCGGGGTGCCCTGCTCTTTGTCCTGACCCCCAAGAGTGCCTATCTGTAAAGTTTGTATGGGTGTGTATTTCACATGCTTCCTCTTCCTCCTACCCCCTTTCTTACTCATGCTGAAATTTAATAGGGGGGAGTCTGCCTTTAACACCTGCTCCTGCTCCTGCACAACTATACGAGACGCCTCTTGTAAAGAGGACGACTCGTTCTTACCACCTTTGCCACCTTTGCCACTGCTGCCGCCACCATCAACCTCCTCGTTGTTTTCAACCTCCGATTCGATGTCAGCTCTGCCTGTGGGGCTGCAACCCTTCCTGCCAGCCACACGAGGAAAAAATGTACTGATTTCCGCGGCAGCGCTTGTTCTGACACTGCCGCTATTCCCCCGGAGGAGACCGCGGGCCGCAGCTCTGCGACCGCGTCTCAGCTCCAGGGCGGCACCGGACCAGCGCGGCAGGAGGAGGAGGCGCGAGGAACCCAGTAGCTCCACGGAGCTTCCGACACACATGGGGAGAGAAAAGGCTCCAAAAAAGGGATCCGCGCTGAAGAACGAAGGTAACGCAGCACTGCGAGGCTCAGACACACATCAGAAGCACCGCCAAACCGGGAGGGGGAGAGCGCTGATTGGGACGTGCGCTACCGCTCAGCTAGCGGGCACCATGTTTCCCCGAAAAAAACGCGAAAAAATGGTGGGTGCTGTACATTGGGATTTTGATCCAAAGTTCCCAGATGAGTTGGAAGTCTTGGTAGCAGAAATGTCCTGAGTGTAGTCCACAGTCATATGATACATTAGTCCAACTTGAACTCCCCATGTCATGTGGGAGAGTTGTGTTGCATTCGACAGGGTGAAAAGTTTGCACACAAAGGAGATTTTCCGGAACAGGTGTTGGCTTCCTGGGGGATGTACGTGGCCATCAACCTCTAAGTTTTCCTTCCTCGGACCACCCCTCTTCTTTGGGGGGGGACCCTCACGTGCAGGCTGCGGCGGTGCAGGGGAGTCTCCGCCAGAGTCCTCCTCCCTCCCTGTGGCAGTGTCAGTTGTTGCAGCACCAGATTTTGTGGGCACACAGGGAGGTGTGGCCATGTTGGTGCTAATCTGGCGGAGGCATGTCAATATGTCCCTATGCACCGCTGTGAGTTCTTGCAATGTGTCCCACTTGGACTCCATGCGAGACATGTGTGTCTCCACACGGGACATGTGGGAGTCCAAGCGGGCATGATGGGCAGCCTGCTGCTGTTGTATGTCCTTGAGGATCCCCACTACCTGTCTGACCTCTCCGGTGCTATCCTGGTACGCATCAGCGATGCGTGCCAGTTGTGGGTCATCATGCAGTCCAGACCCCTCTGCAAGCAGCGACCTATGTCTACCACCCCTCCCACCACCTATGGCGACACATGCAGGACCTGCGGTGGCACGCACAGGTGACCCAAGGCCCCCTTGGGGGTTGTTAGTGGTGTTGTTGTCCGTTGCTCCACGGTGGACCTGGGACCCTGTGCTGTTATCATCGGTGGTCCTTGGTCTGTCCGTGTCGGTGGGGGTGGTCTGTGTGTTGGCAGTTGTTGGAGGGGTGGGTGCAGGGGGTGCAGATGTTGGTCCTGCTGGTGCTGCATGATGACTCACACCGGAGGTGCCAGGTAGGTCTTCGCCATCCGAGGAGGGCAGAGGCTGTTCCCCGGAGTGTCCCCCGGAGCCTGGGACAGGGACTCCTCCTCGCCTGCTGCTGTGTCCCCATCATCATCACCTGTATTTGGATGAGACACACATTGTATGTTATGTTTCTACAGGCATCAATGGTTCACACACCTGACAGTTGTGACTGTACCTCTGGATGCGGGCATGTACATTGCATTGTCCTAAGTTGTCACAGTAAGAGGTTGATATTGGTGTAGCACATTGTCCTGCATACCTGGGGCATTTCAATGTGAATGTTGAGGTGTGTGCATGGCCAGCATTGGTTGTATTTGGTGGACATCCGGCCATCCTTCTCCACCTAGCCCAGTTATCCCACCATGAAGCATGCCACCCTTGCAGTGGGTTCAGGTTGACTCTCAGGATGTCATTCAGTGGTGTTCTGCTGTATGTTGGTGCACAGTTCCCAGCAGGGCCTTGTGCTCCCCACAGCAGTACCCAGTGTCAGCCATCTTGTCAGTCCTTATCCACTCCCTGTGATGTGAGCATGGTTCAGAGTGGTGTTGATGGGCCAATTGTGAGGGTGAGCAATATCTGTGACTACAACTCCCATCATACTATTGCCTACACCCCCCTTCCCAGCATTCCCGTACTTCCTTCCTTTTGACTCTGCTTCCCTGTGGGGTAGTGTGCCTGTGCTGACAGGAAGGCTGACAGTGTTGTCCTTGCGTTTGTTTGGCTACAAGTCCCAAGAGTGTCCCTGTGCTTCACACAGCATTACCCAGGGTGGTGGTTCTTTGTGGGATCTTCATTTGGTGTGTGAGGCATTGCATTCTCCCAGGTGGGTTATGTGGAGTTTGTGTTGAGGGGGTGTGTGAGGAGAGCTGCTTGTAACTATGGTCAGTGCTGTCAGTCCTCCTTCCCATCCAGCCAGATATCCCACCATGCAACGTGCTTGCATTGCAAGTTGGCTTTCAGGATGTCAGGCAGTGGTGTTCTGCTGTTTGTTGGTGCACAGTTTCCAGCAGGGCCTTGTGCTCCTCACAGCAGTACCCAGTGTCAGCCATCTTGTCAGTCCTTATCCACTCCCTGTGATGTGAGCATGGTTCAGAGTTGTGTAGATGGGCCAATTGTGTGGGTGAGCAATATCTGTGACTACAACTCCCATCATGCTATTGCCTACACCCCCTTCCCAGCATGCCCATACTTCCTTCCTTTTGAGTGGACTTCACTGTGTGTGAGTGTGACAGCAATGGCAAGATGGCTGACAGTGTGGTCCTGTTGTTTGTTGGTGCACAGTTCCCAGCAGGGCCTTGTGCTCCCCACAGCAGTACCCAGTGTCAGCCATATTGTCAGTCCTTATCCACTCCCTGTGTTGTGAGCATGGTTCAGAGTGGTGTTGATGGTCCAAATGTGAGGCTACCCATTATCTGTTACTACGAGTCCCATCATGCTCTTGGCTACACTGACTTCACCAGCATACACAGGATTCCTTCCTTTCTGTGAGCTTCCCTGTGAGGTGGTGTTCTAGTGGTGGCTAAATATCTGACAGTGTTTGTTAGTTAGATTTGTGCCACTGCCTAGCTCTATTTGGTATTGGGTTTGTACATGTCATGACACAGTTACATATCACTATGACATGGCATGTATTGTGTTTATCTGACTGACATACACTTCTTGGGATGATTATCTTTTGGTTGCTGTTGATTTGTTAGGGGTGCATGGTTTGACTATCCCCTTGACAGTGATGTGTGTGTATTGGCACACAATATTGTATATATTAGTTGTGTACTCACCAGGCTCTGGGATGTTTGTTAGTCCATATACGCTCACTGGTGATAGGATGGCCGCACCTTCTCCTCCCAGGGCCTGAGCAATACTGGTTTGGCAGGAGGGCCACTGCCGGTGTGCTGGCTCAGGAGGTAATCCTTCTTCAGTAGGTCCCTGACCCTCCTGCGCACATCATACCACCTGTTCTGGATGTCTTCCTTTGTGCGCAAACATGGTGATTGTGCGTTCACCCTGTCGACGATCCTCGCCCACATCTTGGTTTTCTGTGCCATGGGGGTCTGTTGGACCAATGTGCCAAACAACTGTGGCTCTACCCTCAGGATCTCGTCTACTATGACTTCCAATTCACTGTCTAGGAACTTTGGATTCTTCTTTAGGGGCATGGTGATGGGTGGTGGTGGTGATTGATGTGTGTGTGTGTGTGCAGGTGAGGGTGTGTGTGTGTAGGTTTTGCTGTGTGAGGGTGAGGGTGCTATTTGTTGAGGTGCTAATGGTGTGTGGCTTTTGTGTTGGATGAGCTGTGTGTGTGTCTGCTGTCTGCTGGTGTTCTGTGCTGGCAGGTCAGTGGAATTTGCAAAGGATCATGGTAGGGATTTGTGGCCTTTATGTAGGTGGAGTTGGGGGTGTGTTCTTGTTCCATTTTTTTCCCCCCCTGTATTTATTGGCTTTGTCATTGCTTGTTTGGCCCTCTTTTTTTGTATTTTTTCATTTGTGATTATTGTGCATGTTGGAGTCGTTCTTCTGACCGAGTAGGACTTTGCAGTTATCTCGTGCACGCCTCTCCGAGTCGTTCCCGCTGTGTTTCAGCTCAGTTTCATATGCGGCGTACGCGTCGGTCGCGGTGTATTGTGTTTGTTCGGCTGGGTTTTGTATGCGTGTCGGTCGTACGGCTTGGGCTCCGTGCGAATCGGTCTGCTTTTGCACCCATTGCATCGAACTGCGCGGGTCGGAGTTCGCGGGTACGTTTCGTTCGGGTTTCTTCCTGGTGCGTGTCGGTCGGTTCGATTCGCGTGGTTTCCCGGCCGGATAGCTTGTTTCCGTCCGGGTCGGTCGTTTGCCTTGAGTTCCGTACGAGTCGGTCGTGATTCACATGCATTTCATCGTACTTCCCAGGTCGGGCAACGCCGGTACGTGTCGGTCGGACTATGATCCCGTACCGAGTCGGTCGGTATTTTTTCCGGCCCGAATCGGATTCGGCCCCAGAGTAGTGAAAGGAATAAATGTGCACTTATTGAAAGATGAACTGTGTTGTATTTGAAACATTTCCCTTGGTTCTTATTCATATGTGTTTTTCATATAATGTGTGTGTTTAATGATTGTTTTTAACTATGTAATAGTGTTAAAGGCACATATTTTTGGGGGTATTTGGACAGAATATCGAGTTGTAATTAGGGGAGACAGAATTATCAGGAAAAAAATATTATGATACATAAACATTGTGATGCAGAAATATTGATGCCAAGAATATAGTTCCTTTTAGGTTAGTAATATCGTTGTTCAGGATATCATCGTTGTTAATATCGTTTTCAATAATATAGTTGTAAAAAGCATTGTTTTTAAAATTATCTTAATGTGTTTTTGTTCATATATTAATTTTATGTGTTATTGTTTGTATAATTGTTAATAACATTTTTAAATATAGTTTGTAATTTTAAGTTATTTTTACATTTTTATTTAATTGCTAATAGTTATTTATAGTATTGTAGAGGGTTGCTAGGTTTGTACACATGTAGGGTGGGAAGTTAATTAAGTGATAATTAATTCATAATCAATTATTAATTTATTATTAATCATTTAGTTGATGATTAATTATGTAAATTGTGTTCTACTTATTTATTTTAGTTATATTTTAAGTTTGGGCTGCTAGGTTTGTACGTATATAGGGGCTAATTACGATGTCGGCTGGAGTTGCCTCCCACCATCTCGATCTCGGGACCGACCAACCTCCGGTCGGTGGTTCCAACTGCTTGATTATCATACGACCGATCTCTGTTCGGCCTCATACTCACTTTTCTCTATGGGAACGTGTGTTACGGCTGTAAACCGGTCGTAATACAGGCTCTTATATAGAAATAGGGTTGCGTGTAAAACACTGTACCCTGTGGCAGGCACCCCATGGTGCCTGCCACACAGTGCAGGGTTTTACAGAGGGGTACCCTAGGTACCCCCTTGACCACCAACAGTAGGCCGCGGAGGCAGGGCCCCCAAAGTCGCTTTCCACCAGCCTTTCCGTGTCAGATAGGCTGCCACGAAAAGGCTGTAGAAAACCAACATCGTAATCCTGACGGCAGAAACGCCGTACATAGGGGATTAGGGTAGGGTTCTGACTGACAAGAAGACTGCGAGAACCAGTTGGAACCGAGTCGGAATGACCAGCCAGTTTACGTTCCGACCGCCAACATCGTAATCGGGCAGTCAGACAGCAAACCGACCGCATCGGTCAGAAAGCCTCCGACCGCTAGCGAAGCTTTCCGACCACGGTCCGAGGCTTTCCGACTGACATTATAATCGGCCCCAGAGTGTGAGAAGTTAATTAAGTGATAAATACATTTGAAAAAATTATATTGATAATTCATCATTAAAGTGTTTAATAATCATGTAAATAGTTTTTTAAATTATATATAGATATATTTTCTTGGTTATTTAATCATATTGATATTAAGAATTTTATATCTGCTCTAAATTACTAAGATTATTCAAAAATGCAATGTGTTTGAAACAAAGCACTTTCTCTACTGTTGCTTACACTGGATTGGGAATAGTAAATCTCACCCCTCTGAAGTCCAAAACTTTCCCTACTGTTGCACAGACTGGATTGGGAATAGTAAATCTCACCCCTCTGAAGTCCAAAACTTTCCCTACTGTTGCACAGACTGGAGTGGGAATAGTAAATCTTACCCCTCCGAAGTCCAACACTTTCACTACTGTTGCACAGACTGGAGTGGGAATAGGCAATTTAACCCCTCTGAAGTCCAACGCTTTCTCTACTGTTGCACAGACTGGAGGTGGAACAGCAAAACCTACCCCTCCTAAGTTCAATACTTTCCCTACTGTTGACCTATTTGGAGTGGGAATAGCAAATGTAACCCCTCTGAAAGCCTACGCTTTCCTTACTGTTTCATAAACTGGAGTGTGAATAGTAAATCTATTATTCCCAGAATCAAATACTTTCCTAATATTGTTTAAATATATCAATTATTATTGTTTGTTTATTTTGTTTGTTTATTTTTACTCCCTCATGATCTCAAAGCAGCCACATCTCTTTCTCTATTCAGGAAATCACTGAAAACCTGGCTTCTTGTCCAGCAAATTGACAACTGAGTTTCACATCTCCTTGTCTCATCCAGTGCCAAGACGCCTCCGGGCAATCGTTACGCTTTACTCTTCATTCAATATATATGTACATATGATGTTACTGAGAGGCCCTATTTCAACATAATATACTTGAGCATATTACAATGGTTACCTTTCAAATCGACTCCCAAATCTTTGTAAACTGTGGTCGATGTATTAAATTCTAAAACCCAAACTTTGTGTACTTAGAATTGTTTACACCTGAATATCAATGTTTAAACCAAAAGCACATTTACTAACATGCCAATAGAAATTTTTTAGCTTAATGAACTTGCATTTCCCTCTATTTTATTATATTAAGCAGTTATTCTGACCACTAGTCAGAAGTCTCACGGCTTGCTACTAATCCTTATTAGGCTTGTTTGGTCCAGTAACCCATAGGGTTAAGCCTATTGAGCTCTTTGAACCTTGGGACATTACTTAAGAATTTCTGTCGGTTTGGCCGCAGGCCCCTTACAAAACTAAATTTAGAAAGGTTTGCGCCTTCGCCTCGCGATCTTAAGCTCTATCATCACTCACCGCTGTAATTTCACTGTGCGCATGTCATCATGTCCAGTTCCAAGACACATTCGATGTGAACTGGCAGCTCCTCTATATATAGTGAGTCATTGCTTCAATTGGTTTCACCAGAGCACGCATGAAAGTGGTGCGTTTATGTCACACCACCACTCTCACATCCAGTTACACACCAACACAATCACTCACACACCCATACAGCCACTCATACACCCACTCACAGACTCTCAAAACCACTCACAAATCCACGCATAGACCCAAACACCCACTCACACAACCACTCACACGCCCACTCACATCCTCAGCCACTCACACACCCATTTACAGACCCTCAAAACCACTCACACACCCAGACACTCACACACCTACCCATATACCCACAAAGCCACCTCAACACCCACTTACACACCCACACAGCTACTCACACACCCACTGACACACCCATATAGCCATTCACAGGTCCACTCAGTCACTCACACAGCTACTATCACACCCACACAAAGGCAGTTATACAGTTACAGAAATTGAAATAGCATATGTTTGCAATAAATATGTTGTTGTTTTAGTATTCAATGTGTGCTTTTGGTGTGGATTGGATCCACAGATCCATAAAATAAATTTAAAAAAAAAAGACTTGGTGCATTGCATTTATAGAAAACTGACATAAGTTACCTTACCATAACTTTTAAATTTTTAGTTTTAACATGTATAATGAGAATGAATGTGTGACTGAAATGTATTTATAAACTTGTGAAAATATATATTAGTAGACTGAACTTATGGGTCAAATTGTAGGACAATTTAAATTGTAAAAAGGAATGTTATAGTTAGGAAATAGGATAAAATTCACTGAAAAATCCAAAGGTGAAGGGACGTTATAGTTATGTTCATATTTTACACACACTAAACCATATAATTTCTGCAGTTAAAGTTACCTGACCTAACTATAACGTATGCCCCTGCAATGCACTGCTTATGACCTCACATATTACATCAATCATGAACATATATATAACTATCAATCAATCTATCAATCTATCTATCTATCTATCTGTCTATCTATCTATCTATCTATCTATAGATAGATAATTAGATAGATAGACATACAGATTGATATACAGATAGATGTATATAGATATAGATATGCTTTTACATTAGTAGATATTTGTGTGTGTGTTTATATTAGCCTATATTTACATATAGGGCCTTATTATGATGTCGGTTAGAGTTGCCTCCGACCGACACCATCTCGGTCTCAGGACCAACCGACCTCTGGTCGGCGGTTCCGACCACCTGATTATGATGTGACCGAACACTGTTCGGTCGGATACCCACATTTCTCTATGGGAGACTGGTACGGCCATAAACTGCCCGTAATACAGTCTCCCATAAAGAAATGGCTGTGTGTGTCAAACCCCGCACCCTGTGGCAGGCACCCCATTGTGCCTGCCACACAGTGCATGGATTTACAGGGAGACACCCTAGGTAACCCCTCGGCCACCAGACATAGGCTGCCAAGGCAAGGGGGCCCTGCTAGGGCCCCCAAAGTCACTTTCCAACAGCCTTTCTGTGTCTCACAGGCTGGCATGGAAAGGCTGCTTGAAATCGACATTGTAATCCTGACGTCGGAAATGCGGTCCATAGGGGATTACAGTGCGGTCCACAAGCCGGTCGGAACCATGGCGGAATGACCGACCAGTTCACGCTCCGACCGTCGACATTGTAATTTGGCAGTCAAACCACAAATTGACCGTGTCAGTCAGAAAGCCTCTGACCGTGGTCGGAGAGTTTCCGACTAACGGTCGGAGGCTTTCCAACCGACATCGTAATCGGCCCCATAGTATTAAATATTAGTTAAATGTATTTAATTTACATTATATTAATGTCATATATTAAAATATTTAATGTATACTATTTTAAACTATATATATTAAAAAACAATATTTTTGTCTATTTTGTAAAGATATTAGTGTATAATGCTATTTTATTTTCAATATTTTTGTACTTACCATTATAAGTATAGGGAGATGATTTTTTTGTATATGATATTTTTGTTGCACAATATTTTTGTTGTTGATATTATTTTAGTGATCCATTTTTTAAAACTTTTTTGTGGTATTCAGTTATTGTTATATTTATGATTGTGCATGGAAGTATTCAGATTTAAATAAGCATGCAGATGATAATGTACCTTAATATTTACCATGGGGAGTTTTTTAGGTATTTGGTTTACATAACCCTGTCCCCTTGGTCTGAGGGGTTACTAGTACTTTGTCTGATACCATATTTGGAATTTATCCAGGATAGAAAATCATCTGTTACCTTCTTATCACCCACCCAGATATTCAAAATATCATCTATATACCTCTTCCATGGTTTTATGTTGTCAGTAAGGGGAGTGAAATGGTGATATAATCATATTCGTTCAAAGTTATGGATGTAAAGGTTTGCCAGACTGGGGGCCCAGTCCCATCCCATCCTTATACCTCTAATGTAGAAATAAAACTAGTCTTCAAATTGAAAGAAGTTCCTTGTCAACACTATTCTCCGCATTCCTTGACAAAGTCAACTGTTGTTCGATAACCCCAGGTGGAAGTTCTCGAAAGTTCTTCAATGATCAGCTGTTTGTGGGGGGATGCTGCCATACAGTTCCTCAACATCCATGGTGATCATTGGTTAGTGGGGTTCAAAAGTAAGATCCTTTATTGGAATGAGTGTCTCTTTGGTATCTTTTAGGTAGGAGATCATATTTTCAGATTAGGTTGTAAAAAGAATTCACAAATTTTGCAAGTGGTTCCAGGGGAGTTCCATTTCCTGGGACAATTGGTCTTTCTAGAGGAGGAGATCTGTTTTTATGTATTTTTGGGATGCTATAGGAATATGGAACAACAGGAGTGTCCTTTGTAAGATAGCCCCCTTCTGCCTTCAATATCTATTGACATATTGCTGCTTGTGAAATAAATGTGCTTACTACAGAAGTTCTGCTTTCAAAAGGACTATGTCTGAAGGAAGTATTTATAAATTCTTTATACTTCAATTGAATTAGATTGGTTGGTTGGATCCAATGCACAATAATATCAAGTGAGACAAATATTGAAAACAATTCAATTGACAGGTAATACAATGAATAAGCGTACTCTGTGCTTGAATTATTATACAAATATTGGTATATTTAATAAACTAAAAAGTCGTTTTTTCAACACTAATAAGAACAAATTACAACATATGATTTTCATGTTTTTTCCAATACAAAAAAATAAATGGTATAATCACAGTTAAATATAAATTCGGTGGAGGGTTACATAGTTACCAATAAAACAAATTTCTAAGAGGACACATCAAAGGATAAATGCTGCAGAGATCACCAGAAGGCATAAATCAGAAAATGGTAATACAACAACTTGCATTCCCGCACCAGGGAAAAAGTAGCATCAAGTAGACAGAAAGGTGCATTCACAGGTAGGGGACCAAGTACAGAGTCACCATCTACCCCTTTGGAAAAATGAATCGAGGCCACCTTCCACTCTGAATGTTTCTCTGGAGTATTTAATATTGGCAAATCAGCCCCTGCATTGGATCCTCCAAGTCATTTTATTACAATATACTTATATAAATGTATATAATAAATACGTTTAATAACTTTTATAAATTAAATGGGTGTACTCATATGTGGGAGAGGTGTTGCACAGCGGCCAGAGCGCCTGACTCCGGAGCGTGGGGTTCACAGTTCCTCTGCTCTGGTGGCATCTAAACTCAGCATCATGTGACTCTGGGCAATAATGAATAAATGAATGACCAATATTTGTATAGCGCACAGTTACTCCATCTGGAGTGTCCCGGCGCTAACAGTTCACATGTGCATACCCAGCCAGGGTTTAGTTTTTAAGTAGCCATGTTTTCAGCTGTTTTTTAAAGTGGGAGAGAACTGTTAATACTCTCAGAGCTGCCGACAGTTTATTCCAGCTGTGGGCTTCCAGGAAGCCGAAAGATCTGCTGCCTCTGCGTGCCAGACGAGCTTTGGGGATGCAGGCCAGGTCGGCGGAGGACGATCTGAGTGTCCTGGTAGGAACATAATGGCTAACTCGTTTTCTAAGGTAAGCGGCGCCTGTGCCATGGAGGGCTTTGAAAAAAATAACCAGGGCCTTAAATTTTATTCTTTCCCTCACAGGGAGCCAGTGTAGGGACTTCAGATGGGGGGACATATGTGATCTGGGTTTCAGTCTGAGAATCGCCCTTGCTGCTGAGTTTTGCACCACCTGGAGGCGTTGGAGAACGTAGTCCGGCAGTCCTAGGTATAGAACATTAGCATAGTCCAGTCGGGACGTGATTAGTGCCTGAACCACTGTCCTCCTGGAATCCAAGGGGAAAAGAGGCAGAAATGTCTTCAGCAGCCGGAAAACTCCAAAACAGGTTCCTACTAGGGCTTGAACTTGGGACCGCATCGAGAGCTCGTTGTCGATGTAGATACCCAGGTTTTTCACTGTCGATTGGGCAGTGCTGGGGGGGGAGAGATCTGTGGGCCACCACCGACTCCAATTGTCCTCCCCTGGTTGGCCGAGGAATACAATCTCGGTTTTGTCGGGATTGCACTTGAGCTGGTTCTGCTTCAACCATTTAAAAACATTGGTGAGGCACGACCTAATTGCATCCCCGTTGAAATCCTCTCCTTTCTTGCATGTAAAAATCAGCTGTGTATCATCAGCATAGGAGACTGTTTTTGCGCCATGTTCCTCTGCCAATGATGCTAGTGGTGACATGTACAGGTTGAACAGAGTAGGACTGAGAGAGGAGCCCTGCGGGACTCCCACCTTTATGCTTGGCATTGTGCCTGAAAAATGAGGGGTCCAGATAATCTGTTCCCTGTTTTCCAAAAAGGATGTAATCCATCCCAGTGCTTTCCCTTCAATGCCCATGTTGCTCAATCTGTCTAAGAGCATCCTATGGGGCACCGTGTCGAATGCCCACTTAATCTCCCCAATGGCCCTAACGCCTTGAAACCTTGAGGGGTGATATGTTTGTGCTTTAAAAATATGGATTCCAAATATGGATTATTATTACTGATATGGTAATAATATGATCTTTATTTAGCGAGCAGTCAAAATAGTTGTTGAAGAAAAGGCACATTTCCAAATTGTTAATTAATCTCTTTCAGGTTTTCATAGTGATCAAAACAATGCATTATTGGTAATGTAAGTCATGTGCATAATACCATGGATTACATAAATGTTTGTTTTTACTGTATCCACTTGATGGCTTATATCAAATAGATTTCTAACACCACAGATATTGTTTACATGCAGGGCATACGTTATTAATAAACAAAAATGTTTAAATCAACATACTATAGCAAAATAAAATAGCATTGTGAACAACAATTATTAAAATTTTATTTTCACTATGTTTTGACCACCAATAGCTCAACCTACTCATAAAACTCCACCAGAAACAAAGGATGCTGGTGATTCCTCCTGTCACACAAAAGCAGAAACGTTTGATATAGTGATTGCCATGCCTACAGAGACAGATACTCCAACCTACAGGCAACACGCTACCTTAGCATTAGGTGACACAGATACAATTATAGTTCTCTCTGCAATTAGTCAACATCATCAATCATCATCTGTCCCTGTAATAGAAAGAGAAACTAGATCTTTAAGGCCTATTGGCAGGTACTGAATTAGAGAGGTCTGGGAAACCTGCACTACTCCAACACAATTCCAGGCTTTGAAGCAGTCAAAGAAAGCTGCACAGGGTTACCTCTGAATTGAATAGAAGGGGAGCAAAATTAGACAGAGCAATATCTGAAGACAATGCAGCAATTTGATCTGTCTTTGAAAAAGTGGTTATAAAGGATATGTCCTGACAAATGCCTTATGTCTCCACAGCACACAGGCTCCAACAAAGATGCATAAACAATTGCCTCCAAACATGTGAGTGTTTTGTTGAAAAATTGGTCACAGCCTATCTGTTGGAGAACTGCTAACATACGGGTAAAGCTAATCCACCACGTAATGATGTGGCAAGGATCCTAGGCCAAATAACAAACAATGTAAAGCAAATGCAAAGAGCTAATGCAGGAATTAGAGTAGCAAGTTCAGATGGAGAAACTGTGGAGGACTCAAGTGTGAGCTGTATTTCTGTTGGTGAGCCTTCTATGTCAAGGTGCACTAGAAGCCAGAGTGGAGAAGGACAAGGAAGGGCCACATTGCTTTCCGCAGAAAAGCCAACTACTGGACAATAGAGGTGTAAATAGATATGTAGACAATTAGACTATTTTGTTGAAGTTAAACAAAAACAAACACCTATACATTTTTCAAAATCCGGATTAATTCGTTGAAAATTAAACTGCTTATAATCTTTAAATAAATCTGAAAATAAACTGAAAAACATTGTTTACTAATCTATAAACTTTATTTGCCACTACTTTACAATTATGTATGTGATATGTAGTACTTGTTAGTGACAACATACCTGCCCACATGCCATTCTGAACTTCTTACAGCATCATGACCAACAAGTGTTATTCAGGGAAGGAGGGTTTCCTAAATCATCGCTATCAGACTCCTTACTTGCAGGGTCCATTGAAAGTCTCACTCAGATAGCTAAATTATTCAACATTGTAGTGATGGCTACAATTTTACAGAACATTGCTGGGTCATTCTCTAGGGCACCCCCCCTTTTGTGCAGAATCTCAATATGCCTTTGTGTAAACCAAATGTACTCTCTACAATGCTCCTCGTTTGTTTATCAGCAGCATTATAACTCCTTTATCTAGGAATTCGGGAGTCATAATCAATGGTCATAATTTATATGCACTGTCACCTGAAATATTGAAAAAAGACCCAAAATTTAACACAAAGCTTTTATTAAAATACCTATTAACTAACAATTATCAGTTTCCAAACTCTCTTCTTACAAGTCACTCATATAGGGGTCGATTAGGATGGTGGGCGGAAGCACATCCGCAGTGCTGGCGGGTGCAGAAAATGCCCTTTTCCGCACTCCAGCAGCGGTCCTCCCGCCCGCCATATTACGATGAGCAAACATAGCCCATTTTCCGTCCGCTGCGTAGTCAGGTGAACCGCCAGATGTTTGCGCCCGCCACCGCGGCGGAGTGAGCCAATAGGGACTCACCGCCGTGCGGAATGACGTTCCGTCTGCCGTACAAATCACGATGCCGCAAACAGCCCATCACACCGCAGCGGAGAATCCACCCACCCAGAGAAGGCGGAAACATGACAGCGGAGCGTGAAACCAAACTCCCGGTCCCCTCCACCCGGTCCTGATCGCAATGGATCCAGCACTCCAAGCCCTTCCGGTGCTGTACCGCCTCCACTACCAGCAAATAATGCACTGTCGCGGACAACGACGCAGGTACGCAAATACACAACTGCGCACACAACCACAACACACAACTCATGTGCCGACACACGGTGCCTATCCACATCAGACACTCTGGTGGGGACAGGAACATATCCCCCAGTGTACTCACACATGTCCTGCCTGCTAGAAATCCACACCTCCGCATCCGGGTCACCCATCAACCGTGAAATCACAGCAATGTCCCGGTCACATCACCGCAGCGGTGAAGACGCGGGAAAACCTGCGCACAATGTAGAAAGCAGGGCCTTCGCCAGGCATGGGCAGTCCCCAAAGATTCACAGGGCCCCACCTTCACCCTTCCCACACTACTCATCCCACACACATCTGAGAACATGCTGTGTGCCCCTCCTGTGCCCCCATGCACAATCAATCTGCCAGGTGCAGTCAGACCTTGCACCTCACACATCAAAGGACAAGGGAGATTGACTGGGAAGGTGGGGGGTGAAGAGGAATACCCTGCACAGAAGCTCAGGGGCAGGACAAGCCTCCTCCTCACACCAACCTTCCACCCCTGTGAAGCCAACTGAGTATGACCACAAAATGAAGACTCACACTACCTATGAACATCCAATGAATTGTTCACACTGCCTGTCAAGTCACTCACAAACACCCCACACTGACACCCAGCCACATACCCATACCATAGGCCACCAGCAATGGAGGACAACAAATGTGCCAGCCAAAAGTGAAGTGGACAGTGAGGGAAAACCATGGAGCAAGCCACATAGCGTCTGTACATCACATGCAAGAGAAGGAACATATCACACCACCCTTAGGCCATCAAATCAGACATGGCTGGCACAGTGAGTCAAATTAAGCCAAAGTGACCTCTGTGCAACAACTCAGGGAGACATCAAGGCAGCCCATGCATAGGCACAGGAATGATAGGAAGTGTCTGAAGTCATACAGTGACCAGTCACACATCTGTCTCCACTTACTTGACATGTGTATGTCATCAGCACAACTCACATGGCACATTGCCACACTCCTTGACCGTCAAACACATGTAGGACCTTCACACATACCCCTCCTCTACCCACCTCACACCTGCAGCACACAACACCTGTGAGAAACACACAGAATGGTCCAAATGATGGCCTGTGAGTCCAATGACAACCAATCACACTCCCTGTGGTGCATCCACAAATGTCACACCCTCACACAGGGATGCCTGAACCAATGCTGACACAAAACCAATAGCCAAACACAAACCTCACAAACAACATCCACAGAAGTCCATCAAGCCCAGACATGTGCAGCCAAATAGTGGAAGGCAATATGACCACAGACAGAACAGGAGTACACAACATTGTCACTCAGGGCCAATGCCCAGACACCATACCCAACACAAACAAGAATTGCATCATCCAAAAACAAACATGAACAATAACTGGGATCAATGGGACAATCAGCTGACACAGACTGAGACACCACACCACTCATCCAGTGAATATGGCGTCACAGTGTACCACAAGCATGCACATGCACAATCCTGACAAGTGACAGGTCAAAAATAGGAGGAGAAACCACCAATGTGCACCCAAAACAAGCTCAGGAACAAGAATCCACCTTGCTGCATGTGCCAGACACACAAGTAATGCACACTACACTTGCAACACACATCTGCATGTATCACACAGCAACAACTACTCACACACAATCCAATGCAAATAGAACATCACACACACATAGCATCTGTCAGTAGAAAGAGCCAACACAGGCCAAAAACTGCATACATCCACAACAAAAACACAACAGATGCACATACCAATCCATCACATAGCAAACTCAGCTGGACATCAGTGAGATGCACGCCAGGCAAGTACAAGGCAGCCCACACTGACAGCACTGCAAGCACACCAAGCATTGTGGGCACACCAACCAAACCAGTAGCACATATATCTGAGTGCCACACCATGAACTCCCACAACACAAATCATCACAGCACACAGAGAACATCACACTCAGGAAGGGTAGCAGTACCTCAGCAAACACACATACAGCTTAACCATCACCCACAGATGCACAACTATGGGAAAACCAGGGGCAAACAACATGATTAGAGGACTGTGCTGGTCAAACATGTGCACTGCACAGGAGCAACCATGACTGCAAAACAGTCAAAGAAAACAACACATAACTAATTTGGGCAACTGTCCTGAGTGGCACATTGGCCCTGTACACATTTCAGCCAAACACAGCATAGTGTCACACAATGAAGTGGTGGGGAGGCTCACACACTGGCAAGCCATGGGGTGGAAGACATGAGATTGAAGTGGAGTGTATGTCAGTAGTGGACAGGTGAGGAGTGAACAGTGCACAAACACATAGAGGAGTTAGTCACAATGTGTAGGCATCAGAAGCACATATAGGGGATGGCCTGACTCCACATGCCATATACCATACTGGAGGCAAATATGGGTCAAGTGACAGCAATGCATGAGAAAAATCACAAATAATGTCAGTGTGGCTGAGCAGGTCTGCACAGTGAGCACAAACAATAACAAGACACATGGCTGAGCAACAAAACACAACACAGACTTGGCAGGCACACACACTGCATACTCACAACTGGCAGCAACAACAAGTAGGTGTCCCCCAGAAGTGCAAGGACACAAAAACACACTGCACAGTGCCCAACCTACAACTCCTACATGTGCCCACTATCTGAAGCACATGGCAGACAATTGAAACAGACAGGCACTCATTACCTGGATCATACATCTGAGGTGCTGGTCACATCAGTGAGCTCATGTGTAGCAGTCGTGCCAGATGCCTCACCACTGGTGTCTGTCCCCTGTCCTTCTGTGCCCTCGGTAGATGCTGCAAAAGAAAGAGACGTAGGTTCAGTACAGTGCCCTACTCACATACATCGTATGCAACCAAGGCAAACAACTAGAATATGATACCCCCATGTAGCACACCACCCTGTGCGGTCTGCATGTGCAAGCTTCATGCAAAAGTCAGAAATGCATGGAAACATGCATAGTTGGCATCAATGACCCATGTGACGTTCACACTGCCAAATAGCTGACCCGTGCCTCCCAGTTACCTGACATCCTGATTCCTGTAAGCATACCTACGTGCCTGTACGTGAGATAGATGTACATCTCAACATGTTGTCACAGTCACATATGGAGTCACTTTAAGGGGACAACACAGATACTGACTCCAAAATGTCCTCATACCATGACCATGACTACTGATGTCCACCATGTTGTGCTTTGAAGCGCAACGACCCTTGCACATTGTCGGCCGATGTGTAGTTCTCACAATTCCAAAGTCAGGCACTGCACACATCGACGTAAGCACACTAAGATGAGGAACACAGCTGTTCACTCCCCGGTGATGTCTATGACACCCATAATGCAGCAGATGGCATGAGGCCACATCTTATCTTGCAATGTCAAGGGCTATTATTTTAAACACATGAGAAAGTACATGTAGCAAAAATGCATGTCAGCTGCACTCAACACAGAGGCCACTTACAAGCCATTGCACCACTCTGGAAACATCACAGAGCTCAACACTGGCGCAGGGTTGGGATACATGCAGTCACTCACACCCAAAGTAACCCTTCGCAGAATACTCACCCCCAACTTGCTGCTGATGGGCCCTCAAACGTCCATCCAGCTCTGGCTGTGTCACAGCCAAGATGCGGGCCATTAGTGGCGTCATGCTCCTGCGCGACAACCTTCCAGTCCGAGGGAGTTGCCCCAGCGTCATCTCTGCCACGTTTTTGCTCATCCGGCAGATGTCATCCCACCTCTTGTGACAGTGTGTGTGCCATCGGTTGCAGACACCCAGAGCCCGCACCTTGCGTGCAATGGCCCTCCACAAGGCCTTACGCTGGCGGACTTTAAGCTGCAGGCATGGGAGACAAGAAGAGGCAGTTTCAGGGACACGGGCCATGTTCCACTGTGTCTCAGAACAGGAGCATGCAAACACTTAGCACAGCTGTACAGAAAGCTTGATCAGAGGCCATACAACATGACAAGTAGTACATTTGCATCAGATAATCGGATTGAAATGCATTTAGGTATGAGGGTGGACACAGGACCTGGCCATCTCACACACATGCAGAATGGCAGCACACAAAGCAATGTGAAGAAGGCCCTCATCTGTGATGCAGTATGTGAGTGAGCAAGACATACATCATGTTGGAAATGATGTTTTGGGGAAGACTCACTGTGTCCAACACTACACACCCCTCAATGTCCTTGGCCTGTGAGTGGCTCACTGTGTCGTGGATGACACATCTAGGGACATGATCTTACATTCTCACACCCTTCTCACAAGGTCTGTCTTGTGCAATTATCAGGCCTAAGATAGCTCATTGAGTGACAGGGTGGCAGACAACACATATGTCACACTCTGTCCATTTACTGATGGGTCCCTTACAAATTGGGCTGTATGTGTGCAGGCCAGGGGGACTCACACTGAGGACAAACCTGGCCCATCGGAACAATCACATGCATGTACAATATGAGAGGTCAAACAGTGCCTACACATGCGAGTCAGTACACATCATGAAATCAATGGAAGGAGGATGTTTCAGAAGTACATCACTCTGATGTGTCATAGGCGATTTCCCACAAAGAGTGTCACCCTCAGGCATTTCGATCTTGTGCATAATGCTCACATATCCATGGTGACAATATGAAAGGTGTACACACAACCTTCAGTACCCTCTGGACAAAACACATTTGGAATGTCTCAAATGAGCCTGTGAAAGGCGAATGGACTCTGACATCCTTTAGCACAGGCAATGTTTGTTCTGACTTCCACTCTCCAAACCAGCAGTGTTACTGTATGTCTGCAAAGACACTGCATGTCCCTCCCATCCTTCAATGCAGCTATGGATCTGTGGTGATAAGGCTGCACACCCCATTGACATGGAGTCAGCATGCTAGGCAGTGTATCACACTAACTTGCACTCACAGGCACATACTACAGCAAAGCTACATCATGTGAGCACTCTTTGCACTCCCCAAATCTCACTCTCAAACACTCAACATAACATCAGGAGCACCATATAGCCTCCCGTAGTGTGTAAGCACCTCGTCCACCAGGACCTCCAGCTCCTCTGTGGTGAAGGGACGGGCCCTGATGTTCCCAATTCTCGCCATCACTGGGTCCAGGAGACAAGAACAGCAGCAGTTGGGGATGTAGAATGGCAGGCAGCAGTGTCTGGATGCAGTGGAAATGTGTGGCTCCCTCACAGACATATATAGCCCCCTGGGGTTGTTTCAGTGGTAGCCTAAGCAAAAATTGGGGACCCCCTCTCTAAAAATAATTTAAGGTCAGGGAGAAGAGGGGAAAGAAAACTATACTATCTGAAGAAGCTCCCTCATGACCTGTATTACTTTCATGGATTCGACATCAATTCAACATGGGCTAACAAACTATTTCATAACAATGACACAATTTGAAGCGAAAGATTTATAGATAGGCACACAACGTCCACCTCGTGACCAAGTGATATGTGTCATCAACCATTCCCAACTCAATTATAAGATCAAGAATATTATCTATAAGAACTGGAAGATCTTAAATACTAATGAGAATGAATTCCAACTTCCAGCACCTCTGGTGGCCTATCGGAGAAACCCCAATTTGCGCGACATATTGGTGCACACAAGACCTTTATCACACAACACTCTACGTCAGACTACCATTACTGGCCTGCCTGTCGTTTTAGGTAACCATAAATGTGGATCGTGCCACGCATGTGACACGGCCATTACTACGGATTTCTTCACCTATAAGGGCTATAACATAAAGTTAAGAGATCTTACCAACTGCAGGAGCCATAACATTGTTTACATGCTGTTGTGTCCTTGTGATCTGGCATACATAGGTGAGACAGCGCGCGAGTTCCGGACGAGATACAGTGAACACAAGTCCGCCATCCGTACACATAAAATGACGGCCCCTCTAGTCCAACATTTTCTTGATAAACAACACTCAGAAAAGGACCTCAGGTGGTGTATCTTGGAGAAAGTTAAGCTACAGGCAGGGGCTCCTGCTGAAGTTACTCGTAGAAGAAGAGAAACATTTTGGATTTTTACTTTGAATAGTGTTAAACAGGGACTGAATGAAGAAATTGTCTGGAATGTTACCAGAACTTGACAAATCAGCTGCATTTAGCATCTCGCTGGCGGGTATCTCTCATACTCTTTTCTGCATCATGCTTGTTATATTTATGTCCTTTGGTTTCCGGGACGATACTGGAGCCATATATTGATCATCTAGGTAATTTCTTCATTAAATAAAATGTTTCAGCATTATTTGTTCACCTTGTATGCCTCCAAATCAATCAGCATACTAAGTCACCCAGTTCATATACGATGGAATATTTTTACCAGTATTCTAATAAGATCAGAGCCGTAAAGGACATAGTTTAGATCCTGGTGACATTCACTGATCTAGGCCTATATCGTTTTTCTCTTTTTTTGAACAAAAAAATTTAATAGATTTTTTAGTTTCATTCGTTGGAATATTTTGTATATCTTTCCCCAAATCGAGCTGCGACATGCCTTTCATAGCATTGTGCACAAGAGGTCATGTGACAGCACGGTCCATTATCTTCAAATTCCTGTGCCATCAGGTGGTTCCATTTATACCTTATTAACTAAGTTCTGTGTAAGTGTTTTACTATGGAGCTTTTTAACAATCAATCAGTTATTCGAAGGTGTTCCTACCCTGTAATCTACCTTCTTGATATATTACTGACAGATAGCACAGGGAGCGTACTTGTTATAGCTCTGCATGGGGAAAGATACACACAGGCAAAGTTGTGTCTTTTTAACAAATCATTTTGTTTAGTAAACAATTGTACTTTCAGATCGACGCACTTTTTTGGTTATCCAACCGCGCTTCTCTCTTGCATATAAGGAATACACTTATCTGTCTTTACGGGAGGTTTTTACACCATTCAAAGATGGCGCCGTTGCTTTTTTGTTCTTTAAGTCCTATATCTGACTCTACCATTCATCAGGTGATTAGATCTAGCGTTCGCACCATTGAGGTACACTGCTCCTATAAAATCTTGGTGAGCGTCTACCGCCATTAATCACGCCGAGCCATTTTTTGGACCTCGTGAATACGATAGATTTACGAATGTGAGGCCACCGGTGTTGGTAAGCTTAGACCTCTTTGATTCATTCGTTTGTGCCTTTACCACTTTAGAATGTTTCTAGTAAATTGCTTTATTTCGTTCAGTCTCTATAAAGTTGTTTTTTGAGTGCACAGACTTATTCAATCTATCGTGCAGTAGTTTGAGGGTATTGTCTCATGTGATTATACTACTATATATATAATTATATGCTCTACGAGTTCTTTAGAGAGAGAATGTGCGCGCATTGGTGTTTTTTAGTAAACGTTTCTGATGTATATCATATACCTTGCTCTGTGACACATGGATTATAGCTTTGACGTTTTAGTAAACTAGAATTCATGTAGTTTACGTAATCTTTCCCCCAGAGCTTATGCGGTCCCGACTTTGATATACCAACTACAAACTATGGCACATTTATGAAACCGCGTAGTATAATACGAACTTACAAGATTCATTCATTTGAACAGTGCTTGACCCCGAGATAGTAGGTAGGCGGTGGCACTATTTATATATTCTGTATATATGTAGCGTGGTAAAACACCCGTATGCTTTATAAACTATCTGGCCTTCCTTCTTTTCTACAGGAGTGTTTAGTTTCGTTGAGAGACAGCTCACATGCAGAGTGGTTTAGGACGTATTGTATATTTTAGTCCTAGGTAAGATATAATCGATTCCTTTGGTGAAGCTAGCCTTAGTTTTTTATTTGTAGTTTTCCCATGTGTATGATACTTTGTGTGTCATTTATCTTCATAGGACGTGTTTTTTTAATCATAATAAACGGCTGGTTTTGGTATCAGTGACTAGCGGCCCACATCGCATCGGCACTTCTGTACAGAGTACATTAGCATATGCCTAAGGACACATGACAAATTAGAGTCCTAGGTAAGATACAACTTACCCCCTTTTGTTAACAAGGTTTAGATTTTGATCTTTGGCCTGTCCGTGTTCACAATACCTCGTGTATGATTCATCCTTACAGGACGTGTTTTATCAGTCAATAGACGGCCATTTTTGGTAATAGCGGTCAGCGGTCCATTTCGCAGCAAGATTCCCTTACAGAGAACATCAGTAAATGCTTCATTATTCATCCACATTTTCCAACAAGTGGGTATTTATACAAACTTTAGGGTATATGTTTGACATATATTGCCTCTTTCTTTCATCCACTGATCAAGTGGTTTTTCTCGACTTTGTTGGCTGTCCACTTTTCTATCAGGAGACTGGTGTACCTAATAAGAATTTTCTGTGTGTATTCACAAACACTTTAACTTTTATCTCTCCCACAGTGAGTATGGGTAGAGACATGCCACTCTTATTTTCTTTGCACTTTTTTCGGGGGCTGGTGGTCTGGTGTAAAAAAAAAAAAAAAAAAAGTTTTTTAAATAAGTGAGTAAGTTCTGAAATGTATGTTTTTCAATAAGGTCTAATTGACTTACTTTGTTCTTGTCATGGGCTTTCAATATAATGTGTTTATACTTTTCAGGTATCCCCTGGGTGTTTATGTGTTTTCTCGTTATCTGGCTAAGGTCCTGAGGAAGGTGAAACTACCATTCTTTAAACCACCGAAACGCGCGTCGACCAAAGTTGTTTAGATCCTGCTGTATGCAGTTACTTTAATTGGTCGTGGAGACTGTGTAATCCTTTATCTCCCATTCCCTAGATCTATGTATTTGTGAATATAGTATAAGTGTGTATGAGTTTGGATGTTTGTATGAATGAAGAAACATTTCCTTTTTTTTAATTTTTTCACTCAGGGGTCATCAAGTAAATTATGTTCTGTATTTCACATTGTATGTAATAATTGTGATTATTTATATGTTTATATCTATATTTTTAAGAAAATAACGACAAAAATATAAGGATTTTGATACTTTAAAAAAAGAAATGAAATAAATAATGATGAAACTATAAATCTTTCGCTTCAAATTGTGTCATTGTTATGAAATAGTTTGTTAGCCCATGTTGAATTGATGTCTAATCCATGAAAGTAATACAGGTCATGAGGGAGCTTCTTCAGATAGTGTTGTTTCAGTGGTACTCAGCTGCTGCAATTGGTGTTCCAGATCAGCTTTGTTCAAATGTAACCAATGACTGGCCCCGCGGTAGCGGAGCACGCCTACCGCGATTTTCAAAAGTGTATTCCACTAGCGCGATTGCGGTTCCCATTGGCTGAATGGGCATGGGCCATGGCGTTGTCACACCGCGGTGCCCAGGCGGTCGCTACCGCAGTCGTGCATCTTACAACTGTATCCAATGACCGGCCCCGCGGTAGCGGAGCACGCCTACCGTGATTTTCAAAAGTGTCTTCCACTAGCGCGATTGCGGTTCTCATTGGCTGAATGGGCATGGGCAATGGCGGTGTCACACCGCGGTGCCCAGGCGGTCGCTACCGCAATCGTGCATCCTACAATTGTATCCAATGACCGGCCCCGCGGTAGCGGAGCACGCCTACCGCGATTTTCAAAAGTGTATTCCACTAGCACGATTGCGGTTCCCATTGGCTGAATGGGCATGGGCAATGGCGGTGTCACACCGCGTTGCCCAGGCGGTCGCTACCGCAATCGTGCATCTTACAATTGTATCCAATGACCGGCCCGCGGTATCGGAGCACGCCTACCGCGATTTTCAATAGTGTATTCCACAAGCTCGATTGCGGTTCCCATTGGCTGAATGGGCATGGGCAATGGCGGTGTCACACCGCGGTGCCCAGGCGGTCACTACCGCGATTTGGCAACTTTACATTGGTGCCAATGACCGTGATTGCGGTGGCGGTGCACGCTTAGGGCACCTATGGACACATCATGCTGTAGCAATGGCAATGGCCAGCTCTCATCATTGAACACTCCACACTTACAATGAATCATGCCACCAGATAGTTAAATTGAATGCTAGTGTGACATTCTACTCACTGATGTCTACACATGCAATGTCAGTGCACTGGAGTACATGCATTGGCATGTAGTCCCTCACATGTCACTGATGATGTTGTTGTGCATGTACACAGATCTGTTGTGTGATGTACTCTCAAATATGGAAACATGTCAATGTGTGAGATGGCTAAGCAACACACAGTAATGATGGACTGACTACTTAATGTGCCTACTTCACTGTGTAGATTGCTGAACTCATGTTGATACTTGATCTTTATGCACACACTGTGCTCATTGTGTCGTTAATGTGTGCTCTGTCTGACTCACGCAAGAAGGTGTGGCAGGTACAGCAGCTACGTAGGAGACAGCAGTGTTGGTGTTTCAGACATGTGCTGTGTCAAGTACTCTCAGGGCTGGTGACACAAGATGTCGGAATGTCCCATTTCACATTCACATAGTCTGAATCTGTCTCGGGTGCACTCAGTTTGTACATACTGATCACATGTACAACTACTTGGGGTCAAGTTGTCTCTGCATGTGACTTGTGCTGTAAGCTGTTGTGTCAGGCCAGTCATCTTTGGCGCTGTGTCAGTCAAAAAGTCAGATGTTGGACACATCTCATGGGTGAATTGAATTGACAAGTGTCCCCTTTTATCTTATGTAGGAGGCGACCAAATGTGCATCGGCCATTCACCTTGCTGGCGGACATGGAGGATTTGGACATCATCCGTAAGTTCCGTTTGGATCGGCAAAACCTCCAAGACCTATGTGCTCAGTTGGAGCCCCATCTGAGGCCCCGCAGGACATATCCAACTGCTGTGTCACCAACATGTAAGGTGATCGCGGCCCTGCATTTCCTTGCAACTGGCTCATTCCAGTACACGGTGGCCAGCGCAGGTGGGATGTCGCAGGCAATGTTCAGCATGGTGCTACGGGATGTCCTGTCTGCTATGATGGTATACAAGGACACTTACATCCATTTTCCACAGGGACAGGAATTGGCAGCTGTGAAGGCTGATTTTTATGATCTTGCCCACATCCCTAATGTTGTTGGTGCCATTGACTGCACCCATGTTGGACTGGTTCTGCCACAGGCACGGGAGCACATCTACAGGAATAGGAAGCATTCCCATTCCATTAATGTGCAGGTTGTATGCCGGGCAGATATGATCATCTCACATGTCTGTGCCAGATTCCCTGGCTCAGCCCACGACTCCTACATCCTGCGTAACAGCATCGTACCACAGATGATGGCAAATCTGCATCCTGACCGTGCGTGGCCTGTAGGTGAGTTAGCTGAGTCAAGTATTGTGCTGTATGTGTGACATGCTGTCCGCAGCTACAGTCATATTACAAAATTGTTCTGTGTATCTGGTACCTAGGTGACTGCATATCCCAACCGGCCTTGGTTGCTGAGCCCACTGCGGAATCCCAGGACCCAGGGGGATGTCAGCTACAATGAGGCTCATAGGAGGACACGTCGTGTGGTGGAGCGTACCTTTGGGCTTCTGAAGTCTCGGTTTCGGTGCCTGGACAGGACCGGAAGCGCACTGATGTACTCTCCCCAAAAGGTGTGCCAGATAATTGTTGCATGCTGCATGCTCCACAACCTGGCCTTGCGCAAGGAGATCCCCCTGCTCCTGGACGATGATGCGCCGCAGATGCCCCCCCCTGCAAGCCCACACGTGTCCAGTGACGAGGATAGTGGAGAGGAGGAAGGTGTCGCCCTGCGCCAACAGCTCATCAACCGCTACTTCCCTTGAGTGTGAGTAACATTGTACAACAGTGCCATTGTCTGCTGCCTTTGATGGTGGTAATGAGGCCGAGAGGAGCTTTTTGACTGCTGCCTACTGTTGGCTCTGTGCTGATGGCTGATGTGTGTGGCACAGTGTAGTCCTGACCAGCTACATGATGTCTATGTTGAGAATGTTTATCCTTTTGATGTGTGCTGGTTTGTGTACCTTGATGACTAGTGTTGTGTACTGGCTGTGATGCCAACACCTGACGAGTAAATGTCGTTCTCTTGTGTCTCTCTAGATCCCTTCAGACTCTCAATGCCTCGTCACGATCTGAGCCACTGGTACATTGTGTTCTGACTCAACATTGTACATATTGTGATAATCATGGAGATGACACAAAGACATAGGTGTGTAAAGAGTGTTTATTTACATTGAGTGGTTGTGACAGACAAGTGATTGTTTCAAGAAATGGTGCTAAGAGAATCAATGAGTTGTCAGTGATGGCAAACAAGACAATAGAGTAGTCACCACATTGATGAGGTGACACAGTCCAACAGACACCTGCCATCAACATGGCAGTGTGGGTAAGGATAGTCAACAAAGTCAATGTCAAGGTGTACAGAGGTGCTATCATGGGCGTCTCTTTGATTTGCGTTTGGCTGGTGCTTTGACACTTGATCCTCCCGTGGTGTTTCTCGGATGTCTCCTCTTGCGTTTTCCAGGGGGGGCTCCTGCTGCGGGTCAGCGGTGTCTGAGGAGTCATCCTGTTTCTGCTCACCCCTCTCTGTGGCCGCAGCTGGGATGGTGGGGGGATCACCCTGAGGGCCACTGGAGGGGTTTGAGCCGTAGTTTGTCCCACAGGTCTGTCCCTCAGAACACCCACGAGCTGACCCAAGAGGTCCACAATTTGGTACATACGTGTGTCTTTGGACCTCAGCAGCATGCGGAGCTCACGCAATTCTTCCAGAGCGTGTCCCTGGGCTTGTTCATAGGCCCCAAGGACTCTGGCGATGTTGTCCAGGGCTTCGGTCCCAGTGTCCTCTCGATTTTGTTGCGCAGTTGCCCTCCCACCTGCCCTGCTGCCCCGGACCTGTGGTGTTGCCACTCGATGCACCCGCAGACTCTCCCTGCCCTCCTCTGATTGTGTGATGGGGTTGGTAACCACTGAGGCAGGGCGAGTGTTGCAGGCAGCGGTGGTGGTGGTGGTGGTTGAGGCCGCACAGGTCGTTGCAGCAGGGGTCAGCGCGGTTGTTGTTGCTGGGGTGGTGGTGGTGAGGACAGTGGGGGCCTGGGACATGGTGCACCCTGGAAGTCCAGACGGGCCAGGTCGGTGCTCCTCATCCGAGAAACTTAGGGAGTCTGCATCCGAGAGTCCATGTTCCGAGTGTGGAGACTGGCTCTGCAGGTTGGTGTTGTCTTCTGCAGCAGTGAGTTGTTGATCTCCTGTTGAACAGAGGTGAAATGGTCATTAAAGTGCACCCCACAGGCATGGTGTTAGATGTTTGGATGTTACATGTGTTACACCACAAAGTGTACATTGTTTTCACTTTGTATGGCTGCAAGGTACTGCACATCATGCCATGATGTGTGGGTACATACATTACTTGTCCATGGTGTGACATGTAAATAGGTACCATGTTCCACGTACAGATTGTGTGATTACAAGAACATGTCGTCATCTACCGACTTGCAGCCCATCAACTTTATGTGATTTGTCTATTTTGTTTGCTCTGCAATGAAGACGTTACATCTGAGCAAGAACTAGCCATTGTAATCTTCTGCATACCTTTGTGATTTCATGTACTTTACTGTCTTTCAACAACTGAACATGCATGTTTTGTGTTCATATGGGCCTTCATGCTCTGCCACCATAGCACTTGCACATAGCATTCCGTGCTGGACATGATTGTGCCCGGAATTTCTTCACAATGTGGCTTGCTGGCTTGACGTTACGTTTCAGTGACAGTTACATACACTTGGCGGTCTGCACACAGGAAGTGACTATTGGATGTATATCATAATCAATAGTGAGGGAAAGAGAAGCTGTGAACCACTCGGCTTCCAATGGTTAGTTCCAAAAATCAGAGAGGGGGAGAATGGACCACTTGTCCTGCGTAACCAGGGTCTCAGTTATGTGCGAAACCGTCATAAAAACCCTCATATACGTACACAGGCGTTGAGGCGGTATATCTTGGTTCTCCGCCTGAGTGTACTGTTACAGCATCATCATTGGGTTTTGTTTTGTGCTGACCTCCACCTGGAGGGAGACCAACTGGTTTGTCAGTAGGGTCCAAAGATAAAAAAGGGGAGGAATGTGTGTGCTCTAGTGAGGTGAGATAAAATTCCTACTTCACTCTATCAAAACCATTTATTACAAAGAGTAGTGATGTGGGAAATTAAAAAACAACATGGTGCGTGCGTGGATCCAGTTACTAATCCACCGCACTATACAAGTGCGGTGGATTAGTAACTGGATCCACGCACGCACCACGTTGTTTTTAATTTCCACATCACTACTCTTTGTAATAAATGGTTTTGATAGAGTGAAGTAGGGAATTTTATCTCACCTCACTAGAGCACACACATTCCCTCCCCTTTTTATCTTTGGACCCTACTGACAAACCAGTTGGTCTCCCTCCAGGTGGAGGTCAGCACAAAAACAAAACCCAATGATGATGCTGTAACAGTACACTCAGGCGGAGAACCAAGATATACCGCCTCAACGCCTGTGTACGTATATGAGGGTTTTTATGACGGTTTCGCACATAACTGAGACCCTGGTTACGCAGGACAAGTGGTCCTTTCTCCCCCCTCTCTGATTTTTGGAACTAACTATTGGATGTATGCCATGTTGGGTGACATGTGAGGGGTGGTGTGGTCATATGGCTCCATGCTTTTTGAGAGGATTGGCAGGATGCATGCACTGTCTATCTACCTGTACTGTGACACAATTGAGGGGAATTGCTGCCACATCGTTGTGGGTGTGGGGAGTGCTCCATCCTGGTGAGCTCTGGGATAAGGGGGCCTGGTGGGAGTTGTAGTGCAGGCTTCACAAACACAACCACCCCCTCCCTGTTAAGCTGGCTACCTACCTGTTAGTTTGATGAGGGCAATGCAATGTCTGCCACTTGCTTCTGGGTGGGGTGTGGGGAGTGCTCCATCCTGGTGAGCTCTGGGACAAGGGGGCCTGGTGGGAGTTGTAGTGCAGGCTTCCCACACACAACCACCCCCTCCCTGTTAAGATGGCTACCTACCTGTTAGTTTGATGAGGGCAATGCAATGTCTGCCACTTGCTTCTGGGTGGGGTGTGGGGAGTGCTCCATCCTGGTGAGCTCTGGGACAAGGGGGCCTGGTGGGAGTTGTAGTGCAGGCTTCCCACACACAACCACCCCCTCCCTGTTAAGATGGCTACCTACCTGTTAGTTTGATGAGGGAAATGCAATGTCTGCCACTTGCTTCTGGGTGGGGTGTGGGGAGTGCTCCATCCTGGTGAGCTCTGGGACAAGGGGGCCTGGTGGGAGTTGTAGTGCAGGCTTCCCACACACAACCACCCCCTCCCTGTTAAGATGGCTACCTACCTGTTAGTTTGATGAGGGGAATGCAATGTCTGCCACTTGCTTCTGGGTGGGGTGTGGGGAGTGCTCCATCCTGGTGTGCTTTAGGACAAGGGGGCCTGGTGGGAGTTGTAGTGCATGCTTCCCAAACACAACCACCCCCCCCTGTTAAGATGGCTACCTACCTGTTAGTTTGATGAGGGCAATTCAATGTCTGACACTTGCTTCTGGGTGGGGTGGGAGGAGTGCTCCATCCTGGTGAGCTCTGGGACAAGGGGGCCTGGTGGGAGTTGTAGTGCAGGCTTCACAAACACAACCACCCCCTCCCTGTTAAGATGGCTACCTACCTGTTAGTTTGATGAGGGCAATGCAATGTCTGCCACTTGCTTCTGGGTGGGGTGGGGGAGTGCTCCATCCTGGTGAGCTCTGGGACAAGGGGGCCTGGTGGGAGTTGTAGTGCAGGCTTCCCACACACAACCAGCCCCTCCCTGTTAAGATGGCTACCTACCTGTTAGTTTGATAAGGGGAATGCAATGTCTGCCACTTGCTTCTGGGTGTGGTGGGGGAGTGCTCCATTCTGGTGAGCTCTGGGACAAGGAGGCCTGGTGGGAGTTGTGGTGCTGGCTGCCTGTACACCTTCCCCCATGATAATGTTGCTAGCTACCTAAGGGGTGAATCAGAGGGAGTGGATGTTGGAACTGTGAGACGTGTGTTGGGGAGAGTGTGGTGCACATGCATGCATTTTGACCTAGGAGGTGTTGCTTTGTAGTTGTGCAAGACAGTACATTGCAGTGTGGTGGTAGACATTTGTTGGTACTTACCAGCCTCCACTCCCCCGGGTATTCCTGTGAGACTCTCGGGATGCAGTATGCCAAGCACCTTCTCCTCCCATGCCGTGAATGTTCGTAGTGGAATGGGATGGCCACCGCCAGTCCTCTGAGCCAGCTCATGGTTCTTGTTGTTCTTCTCTTTCACCTTGCTCTTGAGGTCATGCCACCACCTCATGATCTCCTTCTTGGTGCGTGGGATGGTCCCTGTTGCATTGACCCTGTTGACTATCCTTGCCCACATTTGCGTTCTGGTGGCTAGTGGTGTCTGTTGGACCAGGTTTCCAAACAAATGTGGTTCTACTCTGATTACCTCATCTACCATCACTGACAACTCATTGTCAGTGAATTTGGGCATTTTCGTCTGTGACATGGTGTGTGTTGTGCAAATGGGTTAATGGTGCAGGTGGGGACGAGGTGGTGGTGATGTGTGTGGTGTGTGTGTTGTTGTGTTGGTGTGATGTGTGCAGATTTGCCTATCCTTTGTGCTGTGGGGTTGGACCCTTCAGTTGTGGAGTAGTGCAAAGAATGGTGGTCAGGGAAGGGGCTGGTTTTATACTCAGCAATGTGGGTGGGTCAAAATGGTGTATTCCTGTCAGGTGTGTTGTGTGGGTTGACCTGGGATTTGTATTTTTTTGGTGCCATGGGGATGTGTCATTGGAGTGTGATAGGTGTTTTTTGAGGCTGAGTCAGGTTAATTGCCACACTTGGTAGCCTTCTTGTGTGTTTTGCTGTCGTCTGCCATTGCTATTCCGGAGCGAGCGCGGCGGTGGGTATACAACCGCTCTTCCGCTGGATCTCCCATTAAACGATGCTTGCGATCACGCCGGTCGGAATGCAACGGCCCTTCCGCCGGCTCTCCCATTCACCAATGGTTGTGATCGCGGCGGTCGGAAAAGAGCTGATCGTTCCACTGTCGCCGCAATAGTATCCTAATTCAACATGCGGTCACTCCGCTGGCCGTGCGGCGGTTTCGGGTGTTTCCGCTGCAGGACAGACCGCCGCGGACGGATTTTTGCCTGCTCCGCACGCTCCCCGCTGTCTTTCATGGATTCCGACCGCTGTGGTCGGATTTTTCTGGCGGTTCATCATAATCTGACCGCCGGTTTTCCCGCGGTACATGCGGACGGTTAATTTCCGCTACCACGGCGGTCGGGGAGCTTTTCCGACCGCCATCGTAATCGACCCCATAGTTCGCAGTTTCTAAAGATGTAAGAGTCATGAGTGCTTCCTTGGTATCAAGCAACTAGGTCTTTGATAGGGTATGTGGCACTGCACACTACTTGTATATTGAATGAGTAGTGTTTATTTCTATTGCGATACACAAACTGTGTTTCAGACTTTGACACATGAGAACACGTATATACATCCAGTCACTGGGGGGTAATGAGCTATAGCATAGAATTTTATTTTCGTGGCTTCCAACTCAGCAGTGGTGCTTGGAAATGTAACATGAGAATAAATTCTTGACAAAATTGCATGAACAATATTCCTAAAAGCCCTACATAGGGATCTTTGGGATATCCCTCCTGCAACTGCAACAGTGCATTGAAAGCTTGCATATGCTTAAAGGAGTAAGTTAAACAAAACCTGAGAGTGGTTAGGAATTGTCTACCCTGTTGTGGTGGCCTGCAAAGTACAGGGTCTAGTTTATTAGTGAAACTAAGAATGACCTCAATGCTAAGCCTACACCTGGCATAAATATCTTCATCTGTTTGATCAAATAGAGTCACCCTCTGTCTGAAAATCCTGTATGTCCTCCCCCTACTCTGTTGGGCTCCAAGAATCTTCATCCTCCACGCTAGCATACAGAACAGCCATTGTGAAAGATTGCAATGCATTTTTGTCCTCGTTTGACATTTTCATCTGGTTACTGCTTACTTCCAGTTGATGTATTTAGCACATGCAAAATGCTGTGCTTTACCAAATGTTATATTTGTGAATGCTTAGTACAACAAAATAGCAATTTGCTGTTTGGTAATTGCAGTTAGCAATTCAGTATTTTCTATCGCAAAAATAAGAAATCACTAGTCAGTAGTGTGTGCAATTTTAGCAAATACATAATTTGTGATTTTTTGTAGATGAACAGCCCCCTTTTTTGTGGTTGCAAATTCAGTTTGCAACTGATTTGCAACTTGCTATTTTTTCATACATCAGGCCCTAAATTCTTTATTCAGAATTCTTTCTTGCAAGATACTAGGGGGCCGATTACGAAGACGGTAAGAACGCCACCGACAGCCTGTCAGTGGCGGTCTCACTGACATCGTTTGCATGTTTTCCACCAGCCATATTATAACGGCAGGCAGTCGGAAAGCCTGACCGCCATGCATCCGACGGGTTCCTTGAGCCCACCAGTGCGGTGGAGGGCCTTGCATTCCCTACAATGGTGGCATGCCTACCAGGCACCGCCGTAGGGATTACGATGTCCCTTTCTGCCTGCCTGTTCATGGCGGTTAACCCGACATGAACAGGCAGGCGGAAAGGGACTTTGGGTGCCCGTAGTGGGCCCCCCTTCCACCCTGGCCCTAAGCTGTGGGCACTACAGATCCCTGCACCATGCGGCAGGCACCGCATGGTGCCTGCCACGTAGTGCAGGAATATGTACGGTGTCCCTCTTTTGCATTGTGGCGGGTGCTGCAGCCAGCAGCACCCGCTACAATGAAAAATATAGGCATTGCGACGGCCGTGGTGGCAGTCACATCCTAATGCCTTTTGCGGGACCGCCAACAGCCTGTCGGGCGGTCCCGTCTGCGACAGGGCCATCCTAATCGGGCCCTAAGTTCTGTGTCGAAGAAAAGCCCCACTGTGCTAAAGTTGTGTTCTTTGGTTGTGTTTTCATCTTGAATCTTGTGATTATCTGTGGTCTCTCTAAGTTCAACTGCTCCTTTCCTCTTCTTCTTTGCCTGGCTCTTGGCCATCATATTTCATTTTTTATAAAGGAAGGTATTAAAGTTTGCATGATAATGAGCATTCCAATACTGCATGTTGTACAGAGATCTAAAATTAAAGATGGCATCTTCAGTGCTGTCTTCAGAGGATAAGAATGTCCAGTTCCTAGGACATCTTGCCATCATGTGCAGACAAAATATTGAGTTGGAAATTTCGAACTACAGAAATATCAAGTCCTAAATATTGTCAGTGAGACTTATCGCGAGCGAGAATATCGTGGTCAAGAATATCGATTTGAAGGTAAGAAATATCGGGGCATATTAGCAAGACCAGCGATAAAATTATCGCTGTTTTAGCGGCAGGAAACTGCCGCTAAAACGGCGATAATGGGCTTGATAATATGCGTTGTAGAATTCCAATAGAAGCCCAGATTAGATGTGCAGGACATCTAACCTGGGCTTCTATTGGAATTCTATAACGCATATTATCAAGCCCATTATCGCCGCTTTAGCGGCAGTTTCCTGCCGCTAAAACGGCGATAATTTTATCGCCGGTCTTGCTAATATGCCCCATCGTTTTTAAAAATATAGAAGTTAATAATATCGTTTGCAAAAATATAGGGGCCCATTACGATGGCGGGCGGAAGCACAACCGCCGTGCTGGCGGATGCAAAAACCACCAGTTACCGCCGGCACGCAGCAGTCCACACGCCCGCCCAATTACGATGCGAAAAGTAGGCCAAACACCGCCGGCAAGCCAGCAACACCGTCCGCCATCAAAGTGCGTCCGCACATGTAGCGGCGCAGCCCAATTGACACACACCGTCCGACGAAACACGTCCCGCCCGGCGTATAAATTACGATGCCGCAAACAAACGGCTCCCACGGCCAAGAGATACCGTACGACAAACCGAAGCGGTAACACGGACGCCGAGCACGGACAACGAAGAAGCGGCACCCCCGAGCATGAATCCAGCACTGCAGGCCCTCCCCATGCTCCTGCTGATGCACCACCAAGGACGCAACGTACCGCGGAGACGCAGGTAGGCACACACACAACAAGTGCACGCAAACAGCGCACACAGTGCAAGGGCGGAAAAGCGGACAACCCCCACCAGCGGGTGTACACAACACATCCACCATTGCATCCACATATGACACACAGGCCAAATCGTAACATCGCGTAACACATGTGTACACACCACCTGGGACTAGGAACCAACCACCCCGTCACGGCCCCAAAGCGGCGATGACGCCGCCACACATGCGCACAACGCAGAGGCCAACCGCAGCGCCATGCATGCGTCGCACACAGACACAGGGACACAACCAAGCAGCACACACATCAGCCCCACCCCGAACGCACATGACACGTGACAGGCCTGCCACAGACATGTCCCCAACGCCCAATTCACGGACAACACCCAACGCCACACAACCGACGCACACATGTCAGTGAAGTCACGCAACAGCAGGACACACCCCAGTGTAACAAACATGGCGTAGCACACAGCGGCGGCAACACCAACTAGGAGAAGCAGTGCCCCTTCGGGAAGAGGAACGCCAGTACCACACTGAAACACCCATACCACCCTGCACATATGAACAAGACATATAAAACGGAACACCAAAGAGCCCGGGGACCGACAACAGGTGGCCCAAGAATAACATTCACACACAAGGCCCAACACAGAGCGGAAAGGCAGCCTGCCGCCCACACAAGGGAGAGCAGACAGCACTGAATGACCTTCCATTCCAACTCCGAAACCACAGCCCTACGACAGAAGCCGGTGAATACAGCCATTGTCCAAGAATAGACCAACACAGGCATGCCGAGGAGACCGACCACAGGGCAGATAGCGCATATCACAGAAGCACACAACGGACGGGGAAGAAAGAAGAAAACACTCCCCCATGTCGGCCACATGCAAGTTAATTGGAAGGAGTCACACATCACTGACCTTGAACTGTCTGAGAAGCATGTGGGATGAGGGCCCGTGTCCTCCAAACAAGCCAACAGAACACAAGTCCTGCCTCCCTACGACTACACAGAGCTCACAGCAACCTCGGAGCGTGCACATTGCAGACTGCACACACAGCCGGAGCACGCCACCACAACGCACCGCTGCGAAATGGCAACCGCAACACACCTACCCAACTACGCCGGACAGCTCAAGCTGTACAAAACCAACCTGTTACATACATTGGGATGCGATCTCCTGTCCCTGCTGAACGTAAGTTACCGACTGACTTACCGCATCACATTGTTCAGCTGCGTCATGCCCGTCTTCTACTGTCGGAGGTGTCCCTACCAGCATCCCGTGGAGATATGCCTCTCCAACCCGGCATGTCTGAAGGCGGACCTGCTACCACTACTCCTCCCTCTGGACGCACACGACAGGGCCTGCTCTGCCTATGGGGGCATGGCGTATGTGGCCAACATCGCACCCGCACTGAAATGGGACCACTGTGCCTCCACACGACGGATCATCGAGAACAGCTACATCGAATGTCACCCAGCATGCCCCATCATGGTCCTCCAAGGGACAACTTACGAACAACACCTTGACAGCCACCATCCGCTACATTGGCTGGCAAACATGTACACCACCAATGAAATGGAAGCCCTGCTGGACGGCATCGCATACCTGACAACCTGTAAATTCGTCGGACCACAACGCAGGTTCCCCGATTGACCTATGATGTCCAACCCCGCACCCATGCTTAGCTTCCGCACGGACTGGCCAGTCACCACCACAACAGCCATACCAAACGACCGGCGACTGTAACCACACCATCAACGACATCGCCATGACATCGGATATGACCGGGACATGCACACTGTTCCCCATCACATCCAGGAACACCGCATGCATCGTGGGAGGCAGTGGCATGGTGTCTGTGTATCGCACCCACATGGACGGAACTGCACGAACAACCAGGACACGACATGGATCCAGCGCCCATGGACACACACACCGCTCAGTGGACATGAATAGGTCGCCTGGAGTCTGTGGGTGCTGCACCCCTCCCACCCCCGCCCCGGGAATCCCATACCAGGACCTTTGCATGGACGACAAGTGCATACAACAACAACACGACCCCAGTGACTGTGACATGTCCAGTAACCACCACAGTGCAACAACAAGTGGCACGCCGCTGCATGCACGCAAGCACATGCCCTGATGTCATCTCACATGCACGCGTGCATGAGGAACAACCGCAGCAAACCTGTCACATGGAACTGAGATGGACTGTGCCCATGATGCCAAGCGGTCTGGTAGGCTACATGTATACCGTCTGTGTCACAGTCCGCAGCTCCGCAGCTATACGTAAATGTACATTAGCACAGCCTTGGCCAAGCAGATGTCACTCTGAAGCCCACATCCCACATGCAACAGCCAATCACATGTAACCCCACACCCTATCCCATTTGCAATCATGCTCAGTATATCCTCAACATGTATTCCGCTGCCAGTAGTGTCCACTATACTGCATCACAGAGGACAGAAGACTCAATATAATGTTTGAAACCAAAACTGTCTCCGCTGACTCATTTCACAAGTACGAATGAGAGAGGATGAGAGTATGTGAAGTACACGGCAGTCGTGACATGACCATGTAGTCCACTGGTATTGGATGTCAACGCAAATGAGTAGCACAACTGTGGAAGACACACATGTGTCGTGTGAAGTCGTATGGACGCAGTGCTCAGGTGGGTGGGTGTGACGGGTAGATGCGCACATGCCAAGTTGGAGCACGCCGTGTCGGGAGGGGTCATGAACAGTACACCACCGCTTCCCTGGGCATTGTGAGAGGACACCTGTCGGGGGGAGTGAACACGTGTGTGCACAGCAGCCGGGCACACGTACAAAGCGGTACCAGGCGCACCTCAGCCCACCCTCTGTGGACAAGCTGGATCCTGTTGTGCGCCCGCCATGCCCCTTGACAAGGCACACACAGCCCCAGTCGACCAGGTGTAACCCCAACATAGTCAATCCGCACAGGCGATACAGGGCACGGGATGGCAGTGGAGCATGGTGTGTGAGAGGTCTCCTCGCGCTCCTCCTGGTCATATCACGCAGGCAATAGAACCTCAACGTCTAGCATGGCACAAGTCAAATGGAAGTGTAGGGGGACGCACCACAGCACGAGCAGCACTGACGTCACGGGAGGCGGCTCGCACCATCCCATCCATTGCCCATTATACCAACCACGCCACATGCCATTGCGACTAAGTGCAAGCGCGTGCGCCACCACCCCCGAGCCCTCCCCAGAGAGGCCAAAGAGTGAATGTGTGGGCCATCAGTCACAGACGGACGCGGCATGGCCGCAAGGGCAGCCACAGCCACTGGGTGTCGCAGGTGGCGGTTCCGGCAGGCGAAGACTGTGATGCATAGTCCATGCAGGCCGGGTCTCCATTTGGGGCACCACGCAGGTGGACGGCGTCCTGCAACACATCATACCCTGAGACAGCCCACTCGTGCAACTGGACCCACACATACACTCCTTGCCCTCTCTGGTGCGAGCTTGGGGCTGCCTGTGCAAGCGCTAGCCTCGCAGGTGCACATGCATATTGGGGGAGCGAGGGGAGGACATGAGGGCTGGGGCGAAGATGACTGTATCACTGTCAGTGAGTACAAGGGATGACCCAGATGTGGAAAGGAAGAGACGTGTCCCGTGTGTACTGCAACTAGTCGCCAATCCAACTACCCCCATGTCCGGAATGTAAGCCCGCACCTAGGCCCGCCCATCCGCCACATCAAACATACCACCAGCACGACAACCTTCCCATTCGAAACACTGACTGGGGGTGGCGACCAGTTAACAATCATGTGTAGCCTACCCACGCGTACATGTGGGCCCTCCATGATCCATGTCACCTGCGGCAAAGTCATGACATGCGCAATGAGGGAAGTGAGGAGAGCTGTCCGCCCCACGCACAGAAGGTGCATCAGCTCCACAGACCCAGCAGCGAGTCCAGCAGGGGTCACATGTGCAGGGGCAGCTGTGCCTGGTGTGAAGGCACATGCATATAGACAGCACATCGACCAATGTGTAGTCTGCCCACATCTACAGTCCATCATCATGCGGACATAGGAATTGAACACAGGGCAACACATCTGAGTGGGTGCACCCACCGTGACCAACAATGCGCAATCATCGACGTACCCGCCCTGTGCATGGCCCCCCACCCAACGGAGGCACATCCAGTGCCACCATCCCACACACAAGCCATCCACGGTACATGCTGTGTCCAATGGTCAGTACAGAGTCAGCGCCCATCTGGTGGATCCTGAACAGGAGACACATGCACACACATGCCAGCTCCCACTATGTACGTCTGCCACCTGGCACGTGCAATGTAACCTCTCACCTGTGACGTGTGACTGCAAGCACACAGCCGTCTTGGCATGGGGCTGTCAATGTGGACACCTGTCAATGTTTCGGGAGGTGTGATCCGTACAGTGCTGTACATAGGGTGCAGTGCTGACACCTACTACTGTCTCATATCCCCTTGTGCCACAGGTCCCACTTGTTTTGGCCGCTCAGCCTGTGCCCACATCGTCGTCGTCGTGTGCCATACTCATCCAGCCTCGGAAGCAGTTCCATGCTCAGCAGACATTCATGTTGCCGTGGCGTTGCCGCTTGACGAATATGCAGTCAGTCGCCATCAGCACGCCCGCAAGTCATTGGGGCCTAGATCCCCATGTGCATGCACATGGCAGTGGTCTGTATCACTAGCCATTGCCATTGTTGGGAGACCTGTGTAAGTGTATTGTGGCCGTGCCGTCCCAGCTTGACAGCTGGGCTGTGGCTCATGTGCTTGCTCAGTCATGTCAGTGATGTGTATGCGAAATTGCTATGTGTCGTGTTGCTTTGACATGTGTCCACTGCCATTTTCCCTAGGCGGAGACCGAACATTGACCGCCCATACCAATTGCTGGCGGACATGGACGATACAGAGGTCATTAGGAAGTTTCGGCTGGACAGGCCAACCCTGCATCGACTGTGTGCCATGTTAGAACCCCATCTCCGTCCCCGCAGGGTGTATCCGACAGCTGTCACCCCCACGGCTAAGGTGATGGCCGCCATGCATTTCTTCGCCACTGGGTCATTCCAGCACACAGTGGGCAGTGGAGGAGGGATGTCCCAGCCCATGTTCAGCAAGGTGCTGAGGGATGTACTGGCAGCCATGATGCTGTACCGAAACAGGTACATCCGCTTCCCCAGGGCTCGTGAATTGGCGGCAGTGAAGGGTGCATTCTATGCCCTTGGCAGAATCCCACACGTCGTTGGAGCCATTAACTGCACACATGTTGGCCTTGTTCCACCACAGGCCACTGAGCACCTGTACCGCAACAGGAAGCACACGCACTCCCTGAATGTGCAAGTGGTGTGCCTTGCGGACATGGTGATCACCCACGTCTGTGCAAAGTTCCCAGGCTCGGCCCATGACGCACACATAATGCGCAACAGCATCTTGCCACGACTGATGTCCAATCTGCAACAGGATCGTGGCTGTATTGTCGGTGAGTATGTGGAGTGGTGTAGCGTGCTGGTTGTGCGATGCTGTCCCCTGTCCAGTTGGAATAGCAACGGTTCTCTGTGTCCCTCACACCCAGGTGACTCTGCGTACCCGAATGGGGCATGGCTGCTCAGTCCATTGAGGAATCCTCGCACCCCAGCAGACGATCGCTACAATGAGGCACATGGGAGGACCAGACGTGTGGTCGAGCGTACCTTTGGCCTCCTCAAGTCCAGGTTCAGGTGCCTGGACCGCACCGGGGGTGCGCTGGCGTACTCCCCACAGAAGGTGTGCCAGATAGTGGTGGCGTGCTGCATGCTGCACAATCTGGCCATTCGGAAGCAGATCCCCTCATCGTGGATGACGGAGATCAACCAGGGCCCCAGCCCGCAGACCAGGACAGCTCGAGTGAGGAGGACAGCGGAGAGGAGGAAGCTGGTAATGTGCGGCAGCAGCTCATCGCCCACTACTTCACTTGACGGTGAGTGTCCATGTACGACGGCTGATGTGGCTGTATCTGTGCAGGTGTGTGTGTGCTGTGTCAGGGTGGCCGTTTGTTCACTGCGTGCTGTGTGTCAACGCTCCATGGCCAGGGTAGTATGCCACTGTTGGTGGCTGTGGCATTGTGCCCTATTGCTCTGTGCGATGTGTGTACATTGCTTGTAGTTGTTGACATGTACTGTGTGATGGGTGTGTGACACACTCATTGAATGTGCTCCTGTTCTGTCTCCCACCCCTAGGTCCCTACAGGCCCTCCGGTTCCATTGCCATGCCACGCATCAGGTGCCTTTCCGCCCAAGGTGGCCGTTGTATTCCGTACAAATAAAACACAGGGCACAAACAGCAGTTTGTGTAAGAGGTGCATTTATTTCAAACTGTGACATGTGATTGTGTGTAAGGTGATGACAAAAGTGGTGCGTGCAGTGACAATGAGCTGTCGGTCATGGCTGCGTGATGCTCAGGGTGTACCCACTGGTTCTATGTCCATAGTCCAACACACACATGCCATCCAGATGGCTGTGTGGAGTGGGATCGTAGTCCAAGTCAATGCAGTGGCTGGTCAAGGAAGGCTGGCTGGCTGCCTCACTTGCGTCTGGAGCGTGCGAAGTCCTCCCGGGAGATCTGTTTCCACTTCGGACGGCCCCTTCCACGTTTGCGAGGGGGTGCCTGCTTGCGACATGCTGGTGGTTGAGGTGTGCTCACTGGCTGTGGACGCAGGGGAACTGGACACTGCTGCTCGACCCTGCGCCCCGGCAGGTGGTGGCGGAGGGGAGCTGCTGTCCCTGGCTGTGACCTCACCGCCACCACCAGCTGGCCCATGAGGTCCACGAGTTGGCCCATACGGGCGTCCATGGACCTCAGCACCCCCAGCACCTCACGCGTGTCTGTAGCTGACCTGGCCCATTGTCCTTGGGCCTCTTCATAGGCCCCAAGGACTCTGGCCATTTGAGGCAGGGCATGGCTCCCAGGGAGGCTGGCATTTGCCTGACCCTGCTCCTCCTACCAGTCCTGCTGCCACCGGCCTGCCCACTAGCCACATTGCTCACCACGGTCCTCGCTGTGGCTCCCAGGGTGGATCCAGTCAGCCGGGCCACCACCTGCGCTGGGGCTGGTGCCAGCGAAGACGTGGTGGTGGTGGCGGCGGTGGTGGTCGGTGCGGGGATGGTGGCGGTTGCGGCAGTGGTAGTGGCCGCAATGACCGTGGGTGTGGCCGCAATGACCGTGGGTGTGGCCGCAATGACCGTGGGTGTGGCCGCAACGACAGTGGCAGCAGGGGGCTGGGAATGTTCAGCAGCCCTGGATGATGGGTTGGTGGGTAGGAGGAGTCCTGGGGAGCGGCTGGGCCCTGCCACACCAGATGGGCCTGCTTGGTGGTCCGTGTCCGAAGAGGAGGACAGATCCTCCACATCCGTGTGTCCTCGTTGGGGGCTTGTAGGCTGGCTGTGCTGGCTGCTGGCTCCATCCCCAGCATCCAGCAGTTCGTCACCTGTGGAGAGAATGAGATTTGTTATTGTGTTGCACCTTGCGAAGTATGTATTTGTCGTCTGACATTAACAGTTCGTGCAATCTCGTACATGGGTTTCCCGGAGGCGTGTGTGTGGCTGTACCATTTGTAGTTGTGTGTGCTTGGCAATGGGACTGTGTGCTGTGCACATGTGGCATGGGACGGATTGGCCATGCCGATGGGTGTGTTGCTGTGCCCCTACTTATTGTGACTCTGGTGTATGCGGGCTCCTGGCCCATCCTGGGTCTGGTTTGTACTTTGCTTTTGGGGTTCAAATGGAACGCTTAGGAACGCATATGGCAACATGGGGGCCATGCCCCAGATTCGCATTTGGGATGGAATATGCTTTTGGGGTTCAAATGGAACGCTTAGGAACGCATGTGGCAACATGGGGGCCATGCCCCAGATTCGCATTTGGGAGGGAATATGCTTTTGGGGTTCAAATGGAACGCTTAGGAACGCATGTGGCAACATGGGGGCCATGCCCCAGATTCGCATTTGGGAGGGAATATGCTTTTGGGTACATGCTGTGAGCCATGGGTGCCGAACGTGACATGTGTTGTGGCAGCATGACAGTGCATGGTCTGAGGTGTGTGCATGCCTGACATGGCCTGCATATTTGCTGTCTGTTGTGATTACTGGACATGGCATTGGACGCATCGTTATGAGTGAGTGTTGGTTGTGTGCCAGCCAACGTATTGCAGTTGTCCCATCTCCTTGGTGTGCGTGCTGCCCTGTGCCATGTGCATCACTGCAGTGCTCGGGGGGTGTGGCCCATGTTGTGTGTTGTTGCTCACAGTGTGGCGTGCGCTTCATTGACTTCTGGCACATGGTTGGTCATGGGCATGTATCTTAGCGTGACTGCTGTATGTGTGGCAGCTGTGCGGATGACATGCCTTTCATGAGACTGGGGCTGACGGATGGGATGGATGGTATGTTGTATGTGCATGGTGTGTCTGTGTGTTTGATGGGTTCAGTGGTGTTCGTGTGCATTTATGTTGTTCCGCTCTGTTGCGTCTAGTGTTGTTTGTCTTACATAGGCGTAGTTGTGGGGTGTGTGGTTGACAGGCAGTAGGGGCTACATGGACAGGACTTCAATGGTGTTTCGGTTGTGTGTGATGAGTTGCACAGTGGCTGCCGTGTGGTACTATATTCAGTGTGGCTTGTGCATGCAGACGTGGCTCCTTGGGTGTTGCTGTGTCTGTGATGGGTCATGTGAGGTGTGAGTCTGTGGTTCATGTCCGTGTGCACATTGTTCACTTGTTCGTGACGGTGGGCGGTGTTGCGTGTTCGTGTGCTACGTGACATGTCCCATGTGTTTGTCGTGTTACGGTCCTCATGCCTCCAGTAATCCAGCCCTGTCCAGTTTCCCACCTGCAGGTTGTTCGGGCGTGCACTGTACTGGATGCCACATGGTTCTAAGCGGGGGTGCTCCATGTTGCAGGTCTGTGGGGGTGGGGGGGTGTTGTGGGTCGTGGTGGTGGCTGGACACCCACTGACTCCGATTGCTGTGGACCGTGATGTCTACCTTTCGGGTGTCGTTGTGCACTGCGGTGGCTGACACGTGGCTGTGGGGTGTGGGGGATGCTCCTCCTTGCTGTGCTGTGGGACTGGGGCCTGGTGTGTGTTGTACTTGGGCTGTCCACCCTCCCACCCACTGCACTTTGTGTTCCTGCCACTTACCTGTTACTTGTCGGTTAGTGCAGCTGTGGCGGACACATGGGTGTGGTGGGTGCTCGTTGTGGCGCTTCTGGCATATTTGGGGACCTGTTGGTGGTTACGTGGCTGGCTGAGTGTACACATGTCCCCACGCATCTTACAGTTGTTCGGTTTGGGCTGTGTGTGGTGGTGTCTGTTGCATGTGTGTGTGATGTGTTGTGTATTGTGTGCTGGACATGGGGGTGTTTGTCCCTGGGAGCTGTGGCATGGTGGTAGTGCATGTGAGTACATAGCGGTGTGCTGGTATACATTAGTTTGTACTGACCAGCCTCCACTCCCCTGCTAATCCGGCGAGGATCTCGGGATGTATTATGACTCGCACCTTCTCCTCCCACGCTTTGAAGGTCTTGAAGAGCGCGGGATTCCCTCCGCCAGTGACGGCTGCCAGCTCTCTGTTCTTGGTCTCCTTCTTCTTGACCAGGCTCTTGACGTCATTCCACCGTTTATTTATTTCGACTTTGTTCCTGGGCAGGGTCCCGACTGCATTGACTTGGTCTACGATCCGGTTCCACATTCTGTTTCTGGTGGCTAGTGGTGTGTGCTGGACCATGTTCCCATAGATTTGTGGGTGCACCTTGATGATCTCGTCGACCATGACCGTCAGCTCAATGGGCGTGAACTTGGGCATTCTTTGTGGTGCCATGGTGTTTGTGGTGCTGGTGCGGTGTGTGTTGTGTACTGTGCAGGGGGTTTGTGGTGCCGGTGTTTGGTGGTGGTGGTGGTGGTGGTGGTGGTTGTGATGTGTGCGTTTCTGTGGTGTGCTGCTGTCCTTGCTGTGTCACTGTGTCGTCTCCTCTCCTCTCTAGTTTGCAATGTTGCAAGGGGTTGTGGTCTGTGGGAGTGCTGCTTTTGTACTTACCTATGTGGGTGTGTCCTCATGGTCTGTTGTTTTCAGGTGTGTTGTGTCTGGGGTTCTGGCCTTTGTAGTTTTTGTTTGTACAGGGGGTGTTTTCGGGATGTGTACTGTGCTTGTGTATTTGTGCGTGCCTTGCTGTGTGGACTTGTTGGCCATGTTGTGTGCGATTGTTTTTGTCAGCGGATGGTTTCTGTGCAGGGACGTGGGCGCCATGGCTTCTGCCGTGTCGATTCTCATCGGCGTTGTTTGCGCTGGCGGGCGGTATATTTGTAGTTTTCACGCGCTCATGGCGGTGCGATCGTAATCTCACGTGCGGTGTGTCGGCCGTGAGGGCGGGCGGTTTTGTGTTGTCGTGCGTGTTTCCGTCCGTGGCGGGCGGTTTGACTCCGACTCGGACGATGGCGGGCGGTATTTTGTGTGATTTTTCCGCCGATGGCGGTTTTTGGTTTGTGTCATCGTAATGGCGTGGTCGGTGTTCAGACGGTGTGTGCGGGCGGATTTTTGCCGCTTCCATGCCTGGCGGATTTTTTTACGCCGGGTATCGTAATGGGCCCCATAGTTGCTTAAAATATCATTTTTGTATTGGTGTTATGTATTTTAGTATATATTTTAAATGTATGTGATGTATTTTTTTGTATAAGTATTGTTTATGTTTTTTAATATATCTGTAAAAATGTTAGTAGTTATCAATTTTATTTTAATTAAATGTTGTGTTTTTTAGTTCCGTAGCGGGTCTGGGTTTTTAGGGGAATAGGGTGGGAAGTAATTTAATTAAAATAAATTAATATTGTTTTTTATTTATTAATATTTATTTAATTGAGATTGTATAGTGTTAATTGTGGGAAGTAATTTATTTTTAATTAATTATTAATTTGTTGTTAATTAATATTAATTAATTAATTAATTAATTAATTAATTGATTGAAAATTAAATGTGGAAATTGTGTAATTAATTTTAGATGCCAGTTGTGGAGTTTGTAGGGGTAAAGGGTGGGAAGTAATTTATTTTTAATTAATAATTCGTTGTTAATTAATATTAATTATTTAATTGAAAATTAAATATGGAAATTGTGTAATTATTTTTAGGTGTGGGTTGTGGGTTTTATAGGGTAAAGGGTGAGAAGTAATTTGTTATTAATTAATTAATAATTAGTTGTTAATTAATATTTTATTAATTGAAAATTAAATATGGAAATTGTGTAATTAATTTTAGGTGTGAGTTGTGGGGTTTATAGGGGTAAAGGGTTGAAAATTAATTAATTTTTATGTGTTTTAATTTGTTTTTTAATTAATAATATTTATTTAATTGATAATTAATTATGTTAATTATGGAAGTACATTTTATTTTTAATTTAGATGTCAGTTTTGAATTGTGTGGTGTTATAGGGTAGGATGTAAATAAAATAAATGTATGTATTAATGTTTTTGGTTATAAATAATTTCTATCTAAAATTTCTATCTAAAAATTTGTTTGAAAAATATTTTTATTTAATATAATATTTGTAAGTATTTCTGTTATTTATTTAACATTATAATTTGTTTTTATTTATTTTTTATTTATAATATTAAATATATTTGTATTTTCATTTTGAAAAGATTTATATATTTTTTATTTATTTTGTTTTCAAATATTTGTTGTTGTTAATATTTTGTTTGTTTTTAATTTTGAATTGACTGTAGTGGGAATAATAATTTTTAGCCCTCCGCAATCCAACACTTTCCCTACTGTTACACTCACTGGAGTGAGAATAGTAATTTTTACCCCTCCGCTATACAACACTTTCCCTACTGTTGCACTCATTGGAGTGGGAATAGTAATTTTTACCCCTCTGCTATCCAGCACTTTCCCTACTGTTACACTCACTGGAGTGGGAATAGTAATTTTTACCCCTCCACTATCCAACACTTTCCCTACTGTTACACTCACTGAAGTGGGAATAGTAATTTTTACCTCTCCGCTATCCAACACTTTCTCTACTGTTGCACTGACTGGAGTGGGAATAGAAATTTTTACCCCTCCGGTATCCAACACTTTACCTACTGTTGCACTGACTGGAGTGGGAATAGTAATTTTTACCCTTTCGCTATACAACACTTTCCCTACTGTTGCACTAATTGGAATGGGAATAGTAATTTTTACCCCTCCGCTATCCAACACTTTCCCTACTGTTACACTCACTGAAGTGGGAATAGTAATTTTTACCTCTCTGCTATCCAACACTTTCGCTACTGTTGCACTGACTGGTGTGGGAATAGTAATTTTTACACCTCTGCTATCCAACACTTTCCCTACTGTTGCACTCACTGGAGTGGGAATAGTAATTTGTACCCCTCCGCTATCCAACACTTTTCCTACTGTTGCTTTGATTGGAGTGGGAAATTTAAGTTTAAAGATTTTTAAATAGTTTAATGTTTTAATTCATAATAGAATGTTTTTTAACATAAATGTTATATAAAAATGTAACAAATAAATATATATATACATATACCAATAACATATTTTTAAAATTATAAAATACATTTAAATTAATAGTATATTAATTGGTTTACAGTAAATATATATAATAATTATTATATATGTGTGTTTAACTTTTTTAAGTTAATATTTATTATTTCATTTTATATGTATATAAAAACGATATTTTTACATCTATATTTATGTCATATATATTTCTTTCAATATTTTTGTACTTACCTTTATAACTATAGGATGTCGATATTTTCGACATCTATATTTATGACTCGATATTGTGGTATGGGGATGTTTTGGGTGTCGATGTTTTGTCAGTGAACCCTTTACCATTTCACAGTCCTCTGTTTTCCTATTTGGAGCACTCTATATTAATCCTCCTTGCTTGACATTTAATGCAAACTGCTGCATACTTTAAACAGCTGGCAGAACACAAGTGGTATGAAATCTTCTCTGATGAATCTTCAGGGATGTGTTATGTCAAGGGAAAATCCGACCACATTTTAATTTTTTTTTTATATATGTTGATATTTGTACACTGGCTTTCAATTGTGTCCCCTTTCCAACATTTCAATTAGTATAACATCAGACAACCGATTTGCAGTATTTATGACAAGGCCCAACCAATCACTGGTACACTTCCATGAGATGTATGACAATTCCTTCCTGAAAATAAGGCCCTCAAGAAAAACTTCCTGGTTGGCTTGTGACGATAAAGCCACGTGGAGCGTCCTTCTTATGCAGGTACTTGGTCATAATGGCATTTTGCTGATTTGATTTGATTCTCTTTTAAGGCTTATAATGATTGCCTTTCGTCAAAATGGCTGTTCAGTTTGGTTCTTTGTACCCTGCCGGGAACAGAAGCAGTAAGGGCAGCCGATACCTATAGTGAAGATGACCCATTATTTAGTTTGGTTGGTAGATGTGTAGCAGCATTATGATAAAGTACAGACAAAGGTGAGGGTCAGCCTTTGTAAACCTAATTGGTGGTTGCACCACAATACCAAACAATATTACTCTATTAAAGGTCAATAGTTAAAACGCCACTCAAAGGTAGAAAAAAACGATTTCAAGTCAAGGTGTGGCAGATTGAGTCTGGAATGTACTTTTGATTAATTTAATTGTTTTATTTTGCACGTGAACTGCAAAAGAGACTGTGCATGTATTTGGTAGCTAAAGTATCACATCCGATAGCTTCCAATTATTATGATCGGTACAGCCAGAGCTTTTGAAATTCAACCAGAAATTCCGAAAAAAACACTCTTCTTCTAAAGGCAATGTTCGCAGACAGTGCTACAATCAAAATGAGTGAATATAGTTTATTCACGGTGTGTAACATACCTGTGATAGGATATAATTGGATGTCCATGTATCACATGGAAAACAACTAAACGTGTTGTTCATCGTAAATGGGATTCGTATGAATTTAAAGGAATTAATGTGGGAGTATAAGGAGAGAATTACATTGTAAGTGGTATTTACCAATACTGTGATTGCATTGAAATGAAATGAAATGAAATTAAGGTTTTTGTAGAGCGCGTGTTTGCCGTGGCGTCTTAGCGCTGGCTGTCGTAAATCTGTGCAAAGACCGTAATAATCGGCTAAGGTTTATGAACGAATAACCATGTTTTCAAGGCCTTTCTGAACAACAGCAAATTGCTTTGCTTTCTGAGACTAATGGGCATCTTGTTCCATAGTTTCGGTTCCAGGTGTAGAAAACTTCTGCCACCCCACTTTAACGTCCTGATCCTAGGGACCAACCAACAGAGAGGCTGATACTGATCTAATCTCTCGCTGTGGTGTATAACGCCTGATATGTTGGTTAAGGTAGGCTGACCCAGTCCCGTGCAGGGTCTTATGCAAAACGCACATGGATTTAAAAAGAATCCTTGCCTGGACAGGTAGCCAGTGCAGGTCTCGGATAGCTTGGCTTATGGGGATGAATTTTGGAATTTTGAGGAGTAGACGGGCCGCCGCATTCTGTAAAGTCTGCAGTTTGCGTATTACGCTCCTCTTTGCTCCCAAGTAGAGGGCATTACAGTAATCAATTTTGGAAAGCACCAAATCAGTGATGACTGTCTTTCTGAGGGCCATGGGGATAAAAGGTAAAATCTTTCGAAGAACCTTCAAACTAAAAAAGCATGAGGAGGTGATATTGTTTACTTGGTCAGATAGAGAGAGCTGGTCGTCTATTTTGACCCCAAGATTTTTTACTTGCTTGACAGGCTGAGGGCAGGACCCTGCTACTTCCGGCCACCAGGTGGAGTTCCAAATGGAAGTATCTCTTCCAAACATGACCACTTTGGTTTTTCCGGTATTCAATTTTAAACAATTGTCCGACATCCAGGTAATAATATGACTCATTCAATTATTAAAATTAAATGCCACTTCCTCAGGTTTGGATGTCAAGGAGACGACTATTTGCGTGTCATCGGCGTAGCATACAACTTTAAGACCATGGGAGCGTATGAGGTTGGTTAGTGGGGTGACGTAAACATTGAACAGTGTAGGAGAGAGTGACGATCCCTGAGGGACACCACAGGGCAGGGCGTATGGATGCGACTTATGTTCTTCCATCATAATGGATTGCTCTCTACCAGTTAGGTATGACCGGAGAATGTCAGAGGCTTTGTTTACAACTCCTATATCGGCCAGGCACTGAATGAGAGTATGGTGATCGACCCTATCAAATGCGGCCGATAGGTCGAGTAGAATCAGTAATGCCTTCCCCCCCCATCAAGTTGGATACGTATGTCCTCTGTAGCAGCGATCAGTGCAGATTCTGTGCTGTGACAGGGTTGAAAACCATGTTGCGCTGAATCAAGTTTGTCGTTTGCCTCTATGAAGGATAGTAGTTCCTCATTGAGGGCTTTTTCCAAAATTTTAGAGGGAAATGGTAGACATGAAATAGGCCGATAGCTGCTAACCTCCATGGGATCTAGGGTTGGCTTTTTTAGAATGGGTCTAACCAGAGATTTTTTCCAGGTATCGGGAAAATGCCCAGCGAGCAGAATGTTATTAAGAAGAGGTGTTAATTTGTTAGCAATTATACTGGGTGCCATGTGAAAGACCAGGGCAGGGGTCCAAGGGGGATCCCGACTTTGTCGCCAGTATTAGCTTCTCTACTCTGTCCAATGTTAGAGTATGGAATTCGTGTAGGAAGACCTGCATAGTTTCATTATCGTCATAAGGTCGATATGATTTTGTCCCGGTTTTGCTATTAGAAAACTCATCGTAGACTTTGACTACTTTATCGTAAAAGAAGTCTGCGAGTTTATCGCAGAACTGACTAGTAGAGTTGAACTGTTTGCTGTTGCCGAAATTAGATGGAATAGAAACAGTCTTAAAAAGTTCTCTGGCCAAATTCTTGGAGGCCATCATTTTCTCAGTAAAGAAGCTAGATTTTGCTAAAACTATTGCCTCTTTATACATTACTAGTGCCTCGTTGTACTGTGTTTTATCATTGTCAGAGTAGTCTTTCCTCCATATTCGTTCCTTGGCTCTACACTTTCTCTTTAGCTCTTTTAGCTCAACAGAGTATCATGGGGCTGAAGGTGCTCTCTTGCCAATATGTTTGTGGGTTTCGGGCGCTAGTTTTTGCGCAACTTGATTGATCCAGCTATTAAAATTTTGGGCTGCTGAGTTTGGGTCGACATCTAGATGAGGCTTATGGGACTGTAGAGCAGTTTCTAAGTCAGGGGTACTTATTTGCCTCCAGAGGCGTACTACACCTGCCCTGTTTTTCTTCTGTTCTCTGGTGACTGATTCCGTCAAAAATAAATCAAAGAATATAGCCTTATGATCAGTCCAGGTCAGTGGCAGCGTGCTCCTGAATTTTAGTTGCGGGTGGTTTGTAAAAATACCATCTAATGTGTGGTTCCCTTTGTGGGTGGACACCGTGATGATTAGCTTAAGGTCTAAACATTTTAGCACGTCAACTAGTTTATTTGTGTCACAACTTTCGATGGACTCTAAGTGAAAGTTGAAGTCCCCGAGTATGGAAAAGTTAGAATATTCCATACAAGACTCCATGGCTGAAGCAATCGATTCAACAAAAGGGTTTCTAGGCCCTGGTGGTCTATAAATTAGTAACCCATGGAAAACAAATGTGTTGTTACATTTAAATGAGAATTGAATGGCTTCTTCTTTTAGTTGAGGAATGCCAGAGAAGGTAGCTTTGATATGGGAGCGGTAGACTATGGCCACCCCCCCACCTCGTTGTCCCTCTCTGTCAAGTCTGTGGAAGTGGTATCCATCAGGTATGGCAATATTTAAATCAGGGTCAGCGGAGCTGTGAAGCCATGTCTCAGTAAGAAACATTAAGTCAGGCTTATACTGGTCGATAAAATCAGCTATATCGTATTTATGCTTAGGAAGTGATCTTATGTTCCCCAACACACAGCTTAAGGAGCACTTGTTAGATTTGTCAAGACTTTTTGGCAAGCCTAAGTGTGGGTCTGGCCTAGGGTAGAGGTTGGAACAATTAGTGTTGATGGAGTAACTACATGTGGAGCATTGGTAGCCTAGGGAGTTACAGTGGGGAAATATTGGAACACATCTCTTTTCCTCACCTCTATCACGAATGGACAACAGGTTCGCCTTGGTGTATGTGATGGTTAAATTTCGACCAGGGGTTCTGGCGCACGGCGCACGACAAGCTCTTATCAGAGCTTGTCTACAAATGATGCTCTGATAAAACATCTGATTCAACCTGGTCATATGGTAAGGGTTACAAAGATAAATTATACAGTAGGGTAACATATTCCTTCAATAGTTTGGATGTTTATGTTGCTAAGTGGTTTAAGCACAGTAATTTATGGAATCACTCAATGGTGAGCAAAAGGGTGTGGAAAAGTTATGGTATAATATGTCATGCCATATCATGTCATGCCATGTTATGCAGATTTGTGTAGTGCACTATCACCCGGGAGGGTATCCTGGCACTGAGCAGCTGTGAAACTAAGTACACTTAGACACTACGGCCTAGAGGGACTATTCAAAAAGCCAGGTCTTCAGCTTCTTGCGGAATTCAAAAAGTGAGGAGGAGGCTCTTATGAATAGCGACAGATCATTCCACTCTTTAGGAGCAATGTAGGAGATGGCTCACCCACCAGATCTGGTTTTCCATATACATGGGTTCTTAATTTAGACGAGGGGATTTCCTTTATGGAGAACACTTTCTGGATATTCTGTATTCTTTATAGCATTTTGGTTTCTGTAATGTTCCTTCTCATTACAAAATATTGGCTTTTAGACACATTAAATTTGTAACAATTATATTTAAGATTTAAATACCTGCTTGTCAATGACTTTAATCTGACTAAAATTGTTAATAAAATCCTTTAAACTCACTTAAATTCTTTCTGTCATTTTCCTAGGAAACCTAATGCTTTTAGTGTTATGGTAATGCATGTAAATGCTTGCTCTGAGTTATCCCTTCACGTTGACGATCAAAGGTCCATACGGCCAGTGGTGGGGTTTGTATGGCAATTATACCCATGGATTAAGATTCAAGAACCCCTGCTCCAGCATTTCTGAGGTTCTTGGCATGGGTGGTGGGTGTCACTCGTAGCTCTATTGGTTTCCTGGTTGAGTCCCATGGTGATGTGCTCTTCCTGAAGATCACGATTTCAGTCGTGTCGGTGCTTAGCGTCAGACAGTTGGTCTTCATCCAGTGGGCAATTTCAGTCATGCAGGCATTTAACTTGATCCGGGTCCTGGGCGCTTGTTTGTGAGGAAGAGAATGAGTGTTGTTGTAGGAAGGTGGAATCTGACTATATGGTTGCCCCCACTTTTTTTATGGTGTTTTGCTGGTTTATGACTTAGTTGGACTGGGATCCTGCTATTCAGGGCCCCAGTCTATCTGCTTTCCCTGTAAAATGGATTCCATGTGCCTTAGGCACATCTCTGATTGGGATCTGGAGTGCCCTTATAAGTCCCTAGTATATGGTATACTATGTACCAAGGGCATAGGTACCTCAGAGGCCTGCCAGGGGCTGCAGCATGTATTATGCCACCCCTGGAAGGCCATCCAAACTGACACCACAGGTCTGCTACTGCAGCCTGGGTAAGGTGGTGCATGCATCCCTTTCTGTGATATAGGTTACCTATATCACTAAATACATACACACCTAGAAACCTATAAGTCACTCCTAAGGCAGGCCTTTTCAATCCTAAAGGCAGAGTGCATGGTTCCTATGTGAGAGGGTGCCCCTGCATGAGCAGGGCCCCTCTGCAGCATTCGGAGACCATCTCTGATGCTGTTTGTAGTGCAGCCTGACCATATACTCTTAAGCGCATTATATCCTCGCGGTAAAATGCTAACTTTGGAATGGCTGCACCTAAACATGTCGTGTTTGGTGTCAAACATCTTGGAATACTACCCCCCGCCAATCCTGGCGGCGGGGGTAGCATTCCACCCTTCTAGAGGGAAAGACATGTTAACTCTGGCTTACCCGGTAACTTCTTTCTGAAGCCCTGGCATCACAAAATGGATGCTGCTGCCACAGACACAAGTCTGGCCTCCTGCTGCTGGACGAAACTCCGGCAGGGGAGGCCTGGACAATAGGTTTCCTGTTGCAGGGAGGTGTGACCACCTCCCCAGACAGGATAATGTGTATTGGGGCTGGGTGGGTGCACTCTTAGAGTGCTTTGAAGTCCTGCACTGGGGGAGCAAAAGGCTCCTCTGTGCATATGCCAGTTCAAACCAGCTCAGGGGCTACCTGCCCCTGCTCTGGCGCGAAACTGGACAAAGGGAAGTGGGTGTAGCCACTCCCTCCCTTGACCCTCCCATAGGTGGGGTCATAGAGTCAGTCCCTCCCTGTTTTACTAGTTAAAATGGGGAACCCTTGCCACAGCAAGATTAGATTATACCTGGACGAAACTCTGAAACAGAATCCTGGACCTTCGACGCTCTACTCACGATTAGAGGACTGAAGAATCTCCCTTGGGGTCAAGGAGTGACTCCCCTGCTTGGCAGGCACCAAAGAAGCATCTGTCCGGTTCGCATCACTGAAGCTCCCGTCGGACGCCGAAGTCATCGCATCACCAGAGGTGGATTCTCAGACTTCCCCGAGGCTACCCTGAGTCCCCAGCAAAGCTGAGGCCCGTGGCTATCGTGGGTGACTTGAGACCGTGACCCCTGGACACCGAGCACATTTGCAAGTGCACCATCTTCTGGGTCTCCCAAGAAGTCGTGCTTTGGGCTCCGAGTAGCCCTAGCCTCCAGCACCACCTGCACCGAAGATCACTGGCCCCCACTCCACGAGTGTCCTGTAAGCCAGCTCCACGTGCGGCGTCACGAGGCTCCTTTGCAGTCGCTAGCCCGTTGGCTAGTAGCCCTTAATGAAGGCCAATCTTTTCTTTACTTGGCAGTCTGGTTGCTCCAGGCCTGCCCTCACTTACCCTCGCTGGGTGAGTTCCCCAGACCTTGCTGGTCTGCACCATCGACGATCTTCAGCTACATCAAGACTTGCCGTTGCCAAGGCTTGTTGGGTCCAATCCGGTCGCCGACACCGCAGCACTCGACAGACATCGTGTACCAGCCGGAATCCTGCTCCTGGTTGCCAACAACGCCTCCTGGACCTCGTGGCTGCAGAAACGAGACGACCGTCAACGCACCTGAAGCACTCGACATCGGTGGGCATCTGTCCATCGCCTTCCTGGTCACTGGCTAGTGACCCAGACTCTGTCCCCTCTGCTTTCAGGTTCTTCAGAACTCCGATCCACTCTTGGATCCACCCGGACACTTTTCTCCTGGTCGCCAGCAGCACTTTGCAGCAGATCGCCATAAGAACCGACGACGAAACCCGACCCCGAAAGGCACCTATGCACCCGGCTTCCCTGGGTGAGGTAACACGAGTACTCCGGTGCTCCCGTGGGTAGAGACTCTTCAAAGTCCTAGATCTCAAGGGGTTTTGTCCTAGTCCTCTTTTAAGTGTCCCTTTCCTCTATTTTCCCGATCCCGACTTTCTCCATAGAAGTTAACGGCGTATCGCGGTTGTGTATTTACACTGCACGCGTCTCCCGTGGGTCCCCTGTGTCACTACCTTGGGTGGTTCCTTGTGGTCCAAGCACTTCTAGAGGCTCTAGGCCTAGTGTCTAGTTCAGTCGTGGTTCGCATACCACTTTATTGGTATATGGTTTGGTACGCCCCTAGGGCCCAAACGTGTATTTGTGCTATTACTGTGATTTAAGATCTTATAACCTATGTATTTCGAACTCTAGCCTCATAAAGAGACTAGAGGGGTGTGTTTAGTAATAAATACATATATTTTGAATATATACCTGGTGTGGTGCTCTTTCATTTGGTCACTCAAGAGATTATAGACTGGTAAAACAAGCTGCTTTACATTCCTTCAAGACTTAGCCTGAAGGCTGCTCTCCATAGCTACCACTAGGATAGCTTTCAATAAGGTTGTCTTTAACCTACCTACCATAAGAGTCGATTTGGACTGGTGAAAGGTGCCCACTACAATTAGTGGACAGCATATGCCAGGCCAACTTCTCACATTGGTGTGCAGCGTGTGGGATTCCAGCTTGCTATTGTTTTACCAGATAATCTCAATTGAATTGATCAACTGAAAACCACTAAAGGTACCTAAGGTACATATAATTTAAGCTTAGAATATCAGTAAGTTCTACTGAACTTAGAGTTGTGTGTTAAGGGATAGCACAACCCTTTCTACAACTCAAGAGAGTTTAGTAGGCCACACTAGAGTAGGTAGTGCATACACCACACCACACTAGTAATGTCTTTAAAAGCAGGATCCAAAGATGCCCTGCAGGAAGCCATTGAGCTTCCCCTCCAAGTATGACACACTCCCATTCTTGGAACTGAGAGCTTTGTGTAACGTGAGGAAATTAAGGACAGGCCAAAGTCCCACCACCCAACACCTCCAGGAGTTGTTGGTGGCTTATGATCTTAGTAAGTCCTCAGAGACTGAAGGGGTAGGAGCAGAGGGTGGGCCAGCAGATGAGGAAGGGGCCAGGGGTACTACTACCCCCAGCCCCCCTCTGAAACTGACCAGGAGGGTGACAATGACCCTGACCTGGAAAACCCAATCCTTCTGGGGAAGATGAAGATGAGGATCTAGAGAACCACACCTTTGTCCCCCCAGGAAGGATTATGAGTGTGCTCAGAAAGTCTAGGTCTCCTTCTCAGGAGTCTAACCACTCTGGCACCTCAATAGGGAGCTCTGTTTCTTCTCACAGGAGGGAATCCTCTCATGAGAGAAGAAAGAGACTGGTCCAGTATGAGGAAACTCAACTAGAGATCAGGAAGAAGCAATTGGCTTTAGATAGAGAATCCCTAGATCTCCTTAGAGAGAGAAGAAAGTTGGGACTAGAGTCCCATGGTGGCAGCAATATCCCTAGAGATAGGGACAGGTCTTATGACCATAGAAACCTAAACAAGATTGTCCCTCCCTACCAGAGTGGGGATGACATCCACAAATGGATAACTGCACTGGAGAGGGCCTGTAAAGTTCAGAAGGTCCCGCAGAGGCAGTGGGCAGCAATCTTGTGGCTCTCCTTTGCAGACAAAGGTAGAGACAAGCTCCTCACTGTAAGAGAAGAGGATGCTGACAATTACACAGTCTTGAAGAGTGCTCTGATAGATGGGTTTGGCCTAACCACTGAACAGTATAGGTTGAAGTTCAGAGACACCCAAAAAGCTCAGACTCAAGACTGGGTTGATTTTGTAGATTGTGCTACAAAGGCTCTGGAAGGTTGGATACATGGCAACAAAGTGCATGACTTTTTAGGATTGTACAATTTGATTATGAGGGAGCAGATCCTTAATAATTGTCAAAACCAGCTTTTGCACCAGTATCTGGTGGACTCTGATCTGACCTCTCCCCAACAATTGGGAAAGAAGGCAGACAAATGGGTCAGAACCAGAGTAAAAACTAGAAATCAGGGTGGTGACCAGAAGAAAGATTCTACTAAGTCCCAAGAGAAAGGTGGGGATAAATCTAAGGATAAGTCCCCTACAGGTCCCCAAAATTCCTCTTCTGGGGGTGGGTCCCAAACTCCTTCCTCTCCTGAAAAGAAACCATATTACCATGTCTGTAAAAGCCTGGGCACTGGAAAACTGATCCCAGTTGCCCCAGGATTGGCAATAAAGAAAATGTTCCTCCCACAACTACTACCACCCCTCCTGGTACTACCAGTAGTAATCCTCCAGTTGGGAGTAGTGCACCCAAAAAGTTGGGTGCTTTTGCAAGAGGAACAGAGGTGGGCCCTAGTTTAGACAGGGACCCTCAACAGACTCCTCTGACTCTGATGGTGGTATAGGATTTGCCACCTTTACCATGGGTCCCATAGCATTGGGCAGGTACAGACTGGAGCCAATGATTAATGGTCAGAAAGCTGTGGCATTTAGGGACACAGGGGCTAGTGTCACCATGGTGGCAGGGAAACTAGTCCCCCTCACCAGCTTTTACCTGAGTTTAAATACCAGGTGACCAACATTGATGGTGTCAGAACAGATCACCCCATGGCCATAGTCAATCTCAGCTGGGAGGGGGTCACAGGCCCAAAAGAGTGGCAGTGTCCCCAACCCTACCTGTAGATTGCCTGATGGGCAATGATTTGGAAATTTCAGCCTGGGCTGAAGTTGAACACCAAACCCATCTTAGGATGTTGGGCGTCCCTGCAAGGTTAGTGGGGCTGTGATGGCCACAGCCCCAGCCCAAGACTTTGGAGAGATGGAGCCTGAAAGAATGGCCCACTCTCCCCCAAAAGAGAGCAAAAGGGTTGAAGAAAAGTCTTCTTCCCCCAGACAGTAGGTAAGGGTCAGCCTCCTCAGGGAACTGACCCTACCCCTAGTGAAGGAACTGCCACAGAGGTAGTCAGGCCTGGCCTGGCCACACCCCTGATGGCAGAGGACCCTTCCACGGTGGTACCCAGTCTGGAGCAGGTAACCTGCCCCTCTCTACCCTGCCTCAGTCAGCCCAGGGCTGCAGAGGTCAGGGAGGTCAGTGGACCCCCCGGGCCCCCTGTCCAGAGGAAGCCCCCCATCAGCAGATTAGGGGCAGCCAGTCTAGTAGCCCTAGCCAGGTGAAAATTCCTCTACACACTGAGGGATCCCCCATACCTTTATGTAGGGACCTCCCCCAGAAGGACTCTGGTAGGCAAGGGCAAACCTGGGACCAGAAGGTTCCAAACCTGCCATGTCCCTCCAGTGTTCCATCCAAAGGGACCCAACCCCCAGCTGTAGGCAGCCAAAGGTTGACCCTTAGAGCAAAGTGCAACTCAGTCATGGAAAGACAGGCATACATGGTGACCAGTGATCTGAGGAAACTGAGGCCAACATTCCTAGGGCCTCACTTCCCTACTCAGACACCTCACCAGCCTTGTACTTTACCTAAGCACACCAGAGGTAGTGATTCCCCATGGTGGAGACCCTCTCATACCCTTAGGGTGAGGGATTGCTTAGTGGACCATAACCTAGGGGGTAACCATGCTAGTGCAGGTGCTTCCTTATATGGCCACTTAGTCAATATAGGCTCAACTGGCCAAGGTTAGCCTTATCTCCTTTCGTTTGGGGGGGTTATGTAGGAAGGTGGAATCTGACTATATGGTTGCCCCCACTTTTTTTATGGTGTTTTGCTGGTTTATGACTTAGTTGGACTGGGATCCTGCTATTCAGGGCCCCAGTCTATCTGCTTTCTCTGTAAAATGGATTCCATGTGCCTTAGGCACATCTCTGATTGGGATCTGGAGTGCCCTTATAAGTCCCTAGTATATGGTATACTATGTACCAAGGGCATAGGTACCTCAGAGGCCTGCCAGGGGCTGCAGCATGTATTATGCCACCCCTGGAAGGCCATCCAAACTGACACCACAGGTCTGCTACTGCAGCCTGGGTAAGGTGGTGCATGCACCCTTTCTGTGATATAGGTTACCTATATCACTAAATACATACACACCTAGAAACCTATAAGTCACTCCTAAGGCAGGCCTTATCAATCCTAAAGGCAGAGTGCATGGTTCCTATGTGAGAGGGTGCCCCTGCATGAGCAGGGCCCTCTGCAGCGTTCGGAGACCATCTCTGATGCTGTTTGTAGTGCAGCCTGACCATATACTCTTAAGCGCATTATATCCTCGCGGTAAAATGCTAACTTTGGAATGGCTGCACCTAAACATGTCGTGTTTGGTGTCAAACATCTTGGAATACTACCCCCCGCCAATCCTGGCGGCGGGGGTAGCATTCCACCCTTCTAGAGGGAAAGACATGTTAACTCTGGCTTACCCGGTAACTTCTTTCTGAAGCCCTGGCATCACAAAATGGATGCTGCTGCCACAGACACAAGTCTGGCCTCCTGCTGCTGGACGAAACTCCGGCAGGGGAGGCCTGGACAATAGGTTTCCTGTTGCAGGGAGGTGTGACCACCTCCCCAGACAGGATAATGTGTATTGGGGCTGGGTGGGTGCACTCTTAGAGTGCTTTGAAGTCCTGCACTGGGGGAGCAAAAGGCTCCTCTGTGCATATGCCAGTTCAAACCAGCTCAGGGGCTACCTGCCCCTGCTCTGGCGCGAATTGGACAAAGGGAAGTGGGTGTAGCCACCCCTCCCTTGACCCTCCCATAGGTGGGGTCATAGAGTCAGTCCCTCCCTGTTTTACTAGTTAAAATGGGGAACCCTTGCCACAGCAAGATTAGATTATACCTGGACGAAACTCTGAAACAGAATCCTGGACCTTCGACGCTCTACTCACGATTAGAGGACTGAAGAATCTCCCTTGGGGTCAAGGAGTGACTCCCTGCTTGGCAGGCACCAAAGAAGCATCTGTCCGGTTCGCATCACTGAAGCTCCTGTCGGACGCCGAAGTCATCGCATCACCAGAGGTGGATTCTCAGACTTCCCGAGGCTACCCTGAGTTCCCAGCAAAGCTGAGGCCCGTGGCTATCGTGGGTGACTTGAGACCGTGACCCCTGGACACCGAGCACATTTGCAAGTGCACCATCTTCTGGGTCTCCCAAGAAGTCGTGCTTTGGGCTCCGAGTAGCCCTAGCCTCCAGCACCACCTGCACCGAAGATCACTGGCCCCCACTCCACGAGTGTCCTGTAAGCCAGCTCCACGTGCGGCGTCACGAGGCTCCTTTGCAGTCGCTAGCCCGTTGGCTAGTAGCCCTTAATGAAGGCCAATCTTTTCTTTACTTGGCAGTCTGGTTGCTCCAGGCCTGCCCTCACTTACCCTCGCTGGGTGAGTTCCCCAGACCTTGCTGGTCTGCACCATCGACGATCTTCAGCTACATCAAGACTTGCCGTTGCCAAGGCTTGTTGGGTCCAATCCGGTCGCCGACACCGCAGCACTCGACAGACATCGTGTACCAGCCGGAATCCTGCTCCTGGTCGCCAACAACGCCTCCTGGACCTCGTGGCTGCAGAAACGAGACGACCGTCAACGCACCTGAAGCACTCGACATCGGTGGGCATCTGTCCATCGCCTTCCTGGTCACTGGCTAGTGACCCAGACTCTGTCCCCTCTGCTTTCAGGTTCTTCAGAACTCCGATCCACTCTTGGATCCACCCGGACACTTTTCTCCTGGTCGCCAGCAGCACTTTGCAGCAGATCGCCATAAGAACCGACGACGAAACCCGACCCCGAAAGGCACCTATGCACCCGGCTTCCCTGGGTGAGGTAACACGAGTACTCCGGTGCTCCCGTGGGTAGAGACTCTTCAAAGTCCTAGATCTCAAGGGGTTTTGTCCTAGTCCTCTTTTAAGTGTCCCTTTCCTCTATTTTCCCGATCCCGACTTTCTCCATAGAAGTTAACGGCGTATCGCGGTTGTGTATTTACACTGCACGCGTCTCCCGTGGGTCCCCTGTGTCACTACCTTGGGTGGTTCCTTGTGGTCCAAGCACTTCTAGAGGCTCTAGGCCTAGTGTCTAGTTCAGTCGTGGTTCGCATACCACTTTATTGGTATATGGTTTGGTACGCCCCTAGGGCCCAAACGTGTATTTGTGCTATTACTGTGATTTAAGATCTTATAACCTATGTATTTCGAACTCTAGCCTCATAAAGAGACTAGAGGGGTGTGTTTAGTAATAAATACATATATTTTGAATATATACCTGGTGTGGTGCTCTTTCATTTGGTCACTCAAGAGATTATAGACTGGTAAAACAAGCTGCTTTACATTCCTTCAAGACTTAGCCTGAAGGCTGCTCTCCATAGCTACCACTAGGATAGCTTTCAATAAGGTTGTCTTTAACCTACCTACCATAAGAGTCGATTTGGACTGGTGCAAGGTGCCCACTACAATTAGTGGACAGCATATGCCAGGCCAACTTCTCACAGTTGTTGACGTAGAAGAGGACGTTGATATCCTGAGAGTGGATGATGCTGGCTAGAGTGATGATGTATGCATTGAAGAGTGTCAAGCTCAGGGAGGATCCTTGCAGAACTCCCCAGAGGAGGTCACAGGCATACGAGGTGTACAGTGCCAGGCTGATTGACTGGGTTCTTCCAGTCAGAAAGGAGCAGATTCATCGTAGTGCATGTCCTTGGATTCCAATGTCATGTAGGGCTTGGATGATAATGGGGTGGAGAGGTCCAGAAGAATGAGGGCCGCCCGCCTCCTCTGTCCAGAGTCATGCGGATGTCATCCATGTCAACGAAGAGGGCAGTTTTCATGCTGTGGTTGGGCCTGAAATCTGGCTGAGTGGTGTTGAAGAGTTGGTGGCCCTTGAGGTATTATATTCAGTGAGGTGTCTGTTTATTTTCTCTAGGACTTGGCAAGTAATGGTAGCAGGGAGATCAGTCTGCAGTTGGCAAGCGTTTAAGGTTATGCAAAGGGATTCTTCAGCTATGGCAGGACAGTTGCATGTTTCCAAGCACCTGCGAAGGTCACAGAAGAGGTGGAGGCATTCAGAATGTGTGTGTGATTATTGCTGTCAGGGGTTGCAGTCCTCTCGAGTAGGCATGGTAGAGGTAGGAGTCCGATGGGACCCTTGAGTGGATGGACTTTGTGGTGGTGGCAGTTTCTTCTGGGGTGATCATAGGCCAAGTGGTTAGTATTGGTTCTATGGATAAGAATGGAGGGCATTTGATGAGGTCTGTTGGGTCTGGTTGCATTATTAATTAGTTTATGCCACAAATTAATATTACCTAGGATAATAGTGCACATTCCAAATGTGCATGTGCAAAGTAGACTAGTCAGTTATGGTATTTACCCAGGTTATGCATTATAATGGGCTTATTGTCATGAATGAAGGAACTGCTGGTATTACTATTGGGGGAGGGGGTAATTCTTATGGTATAGAATCAGTAATGAATACATTGTTATCTACAGGATATAGTGCAGGTAACGCTATACAAATTATATCCAAATGGAGACTGATTGCTTCACAAGAGGTTTGTAATTTGTTAAGGTTGCTGTATAGAAATTGGAAATGGCATAATTTCACTTATGAAAAGTGTTGGCCGTCTCTTAAAGATACAAATTATTTATTTAAGAGTATTTTATTGAAAAATATTGATCAAATAAATGAAAGCATAAAAAAGAATGTTGGTATGTTCAAGGAGATTACTGGCAAGAGCAGTTGCAATAACCCACACATATATGGCTTTAACCATTACAGTTTCATTGTGACAAGGAAATGTGCTATGCACAATTTAAAATGGCAAAGAGTAATTTCCCACCAGTTATTTAATATCCTTTGTAATATTTCTGATACAAATAAATGATCAATGGTGGCAGACACATACTTGCAAGCTTTAAATGGAGCAGGCTATTCAACCATTGAAGACAACTATGCTTTCTGAATACTCTAAACGTTGTGTATACATGCATACATAGTGTATATCATATCCATGTTTGGATATTACCAAAGGCATTATGAGTGTCCGAAATACCACATTAATCCGAAAACAGAGTTGATATCACAAATCATTCTTTGCTTATTAATGGAGCTCTACAATTGCCTTGCAAGCAAGTAATGCGTTTTGCTAATATCAACAGTATTATTGACACCGACACAAATGTATTTTATACACCTGCAAAGCTTAATGAAGAAGCCAGTATTGTGGGTAATCAGGGACATTTAGAATAAAATGTATTTTCAATTAATTTGTTTAGGCTTGAAGCAATTGGATACTATGAGCACGTTTTTTATGCCACATTTGAAGTATGGACGATGTATGCAAAGCACACTGCTGTCCAAATGAGTGTGATGCATGACAATTGATGGAAACTACAGCATACTTTAAACAGCTGGAAGAACACCAGTGGTATGATATTTTTTTGACTAGTCTTTAGCAGCTACAAAATGCATGGCTTGCATACTCATGTGTGTTTGAAATAGATGAGTGTGATAAAGCAGTTAATCATATACCCCTACCACGGGAGAATACTGCTTGGGCTATGTATAACAAAATGCATTTTACAACAATTACAAAGGCATAAACTACCTTTAAAATGCATGCAGATTAGATGTTTTTGGAATCTGGCCAACAATTTAAGGGATGGGTTGTATTTAAACGGTATGTGGAAGCTCTAGGAAAGTGCTGTACAGAAGCATAGATCAACTAGTTTCCATGAACTATCTGAAAGTTATCTCAAAGGAAAGGCAGCAAAGATGTATTTGTAAGAAGCTCTATGTAGTATTCACAGAGTTAACAGAGATGTATTTGTAGTTAGTCTGCCTGGTGCTGCGACCTCGCAGGAAACTTAGATAAAATAGTCTGAGTTGAGAAGGCAGTACAAGGCTGGTAACGTGTATTAATATTTTGTAAACATATTGTTGAATAATGTTGAAACCATCAAGGAGCAGGAGCAAACTTCATGTACTGTCCATGCTGTTTGTTAGAGGAGCAATCCTATTTACTAACCCTGCTGGTATTTAAGAAGCAGATGTGCTTGTATAATTATCAAAACACCTGCAAAGTCATCTAATGTATTAAGAACAATCAGGGTGTAGAAGGTTCTAGAAGGGATGACTGCATAGTTAAGGCTGCACCATTATCAGTTAGGGGGTACATTTGCTATTAATAAGGGCCACAATATTGTACAGAAGCTGTGCTGTTCTTCCTGGATGCAACAAAGGAATAGCTTTGGGTTCTGTGGATCTTCTGGCAAGGGAAGTGTTGCTTTTATTTAGATTCTCTCTCCTTTATTCCTTGTGCAATATTGGATTAAATGTGAATTATTTAAACTTAGCATTTCTATGTTAATAAATACTTGTGAAAACCATATCATAAGTTTGCTTCTTGGGTCTTGTCAGGCTTTACCCAATAACTTGGTGTATGGACATGAGACAACAATACAGGCAGATGGATTAGATCAGATCACAGTAACAAGCATACCTGTATGGTAATCAGCCTTCTGTAACGACAGGTGGCAAAGGACAGTGAAAACGTTGGTGGATGGCCACATAACTGGCACACCTTTTGTCCGAAAAGGAATTACCATTCCTTACATTTCATTTGTTTTCTTGTACACATTTCTTGAATTGTAATTTGTTTCTCCTAATTTGCACACTATAAGAAAGTATATATTATGAGATGCTTGAATTGCAATAATGGCCATTGTTTCCCCTTTGTAATGTTGTAACAGACGCTTCACCGCAAATGTGAAATCTTTCTGACCTTCTACAACCAGTTCATCCCAGCCACCATACCCACTGTTCATTTTGAGACAAGTGTTCATAATCCTTCATAACCTCAATTAGCATAAATGCTAATACACTGTTTTTATTCTCTGTTGAAGTCCACCATCTCGAGACTAAGGGGCCGATTCCGATCTCGGTCGGAGGCGCACCCAATACCATTCGGTCGGGAAAAAAGCCATGCGAAAGCCTGTTTCCCGACCGATCCGTACAGCACACCGAACGAGTAAGTACGATGCGCACAACAGCACAGAATCCGGCCGAGCCGTACTCACCCAAACCAGGTCCTGTTCCCCGACCGAGGCGAATCCGGAAACGCCGAATCGGGTCGCACGGAAGGAAAAATGCAGCTCCGTCCGGCCGAACGAGTACGATGCGCTTTCCGTACGCGCCGAACCCGTCGCTACGCACGGCACGTCAAAGCATCCGGGAGAGGCGCACATAAGCTCCGATTCGCGCCACAACACGATCCACGGCTACGAGACGAACACGCCAGCGACGAGGACGACGCGAAGCGACGAGGACGACGCGAAGCAACGAGAAGGACGAACGACACGAACCAACCATGAATCCCTTCGTCCCGATCATACCAATGTTCTACATTTACTACCGGAACAGGCACGGACGCGTACGGCGCAGAAGGTAAGTCAGACACCAACCACAAAACACATACAACACGTACACGACACATCACACACACACAGAGGGATGCAGAATATACTTACACCAGCAACAGCAGCACCATAGGGGCGGGATGCCCATCACCAATGCCACATATGCACACAGGGGCCTGAATGCGCACCACCACCCCTACCCAGGGGGGGCAGGATGCCTACCACTACTACCACCCTTAGCCAGGGGGTGCTGGATGCCCACCACTACTACCACCCTGAGCCAGGGGGGGCTGGATGCCTACCACTACTACCACCCTGAGCCAGGGGGGGCTGGATGCCTACCACTACTACCACCCTTAGCCAGGGGGGGCTGGATGCCTACCACTACTACCACCCTTAGCCAGGGTGGGCTGGATGCCTACCACTACTACCACCCTTAGCCAGGACGGGCTGGATGCCTACCACCACCCTTAGCCAGGGGGGCTGGATGCCTACCACTACTACCACCCTGAGCCAGGGGGCTGGATGCCTACCACTACTACCACCCTGAGCCAGGGTGGGCTGGATGCCTACCACTACTACCACCCTTAGCCAGGGGGCTGGATGCCTACCACTACTACCACCCTCAGCCAGGGGGCTGGATGCCTACCACCACCCTTAGCCAGGGGGGCTGGATGCCTACCACTACTACCACCCTCACCCAGGGGGGCTGGATGCCTACCACTACTACCACCCTTAGCCAGGGGGGCTGGATGCCTACCACTACTACCACCCTCACCCAGGGGGGCTGGATGCCTACCACTACTACCACCCTTAGCCAGGGGGGCTGGATGCCTACCACTACTACCACCCTGAGCCAGGGGGGCTGGATGCCTACCACTACTACCACCCTGAGCCAGGGGGGCTGGATGCCTACCACTACTACCACCCTTAGCCAGGGGGCTGGATGCCTACCACTACTACCACGCTTAGCCAGGGGGCTGGATGCCTACCACTACTACCACCCTTAGCCAGGGGGCTGGATGCCTACCACTACTACCACCCTAAGCCAGGGGGGGCTGGATGCCTACCACCACCCTTAGCTAGGGGGGGCTGGATGCCTACCACTATTACCACCCTGAGCCAGGGGGGGCTGGATGCCTACCACTACTACCACCCTGAGCCAGGGTGGGCTGGATGCCTACCACTACTACCACCCTAAGCCAGGGGGCTGGATGCCTACCACTACTACCACCCTTAGCCAGGGGGGCTGGATGCCTACCACTACTACCACCCTAAGCCAGGGCGGCTGGATGCCTACCACCACCCTTAGCCAGGGGGCTGGATGCCTACCACTACTACCACCCTCAGCCAGGGGGGCTGGATGCCTACCACTACTACCACCCTTAGCCAGGGGGCTGGATGCCTACCACTACTACCACCCTCACCCAGGGGGGCTGGATGCCTACCACTACTACCACCCTGAGCCAGGGGGGCTGGATGCCTACCACTACTACCACCCTGAGCCAGGGTGGGCTGGATACCTACCACTACTACCACCCTAAGCCAGGGGGGGCTGGATGCCTACCACTACTACCACCCTTAGCCAGGGGGGGGCTGGATGCCTACCACTACTACCACCCTAAGCCAGGGGGGCTGGATGCCTACCACCACCCTTAGCCAGGGGGCTGGATGCCTACCACTACTACCACCCTCAGCCAGGGGGGCTGGATGCCTACCACCACCCTTAGCCAGGGGGGCTGGATGCCTACCACTACTACCACCCTCAGCCAGGGGGCTGGATGCCTACCACCACCCTTAGCCAGGGGGGCTGGATGCCTACCACTACTACCACCCCCACTCATAGGATGGACAATGCATGACACAACCAGCACACCACAACCTAGGGAATGCAAGAAGAAGACATCCCCCAACACCATGACAAGCGTGTGTAGACTGTGTCAAATGCCTACAACACCGAACATGACTTTGAACATACAATGTGACCCCCTAGCACATGTGCCAAACATATATGTGTGTGGCACCCACAATGCAAGCAGGACATGACCATTGTGGCAATGGGGTCCAAACCCCCATCACCACAGTGACCAAAAGGTAAGTGTGGGGTCCATAGCTGAAGCACATTTTGAACATTGTGGCAATGGGGTCTAAACCCCCATCACCACAGTGAACAAAAGGTAAGTGTGGGGTCCATAGCTGAAGCACATTTTGAACATTGTGGCAATGGGGTCTAAACCCCCATCACCACAGTGACCAAAATGTAAGTGTGGGGTCCATAGCTGAAGCACATCTTGAACATTGTGGCAATGGGGTCTAAACCCCCATCACCACAGTGACCAAAAGGTAAGTGTTGACAAAGAAAGAGGTGCAACTGCCAAACTGCATGGATGATTCCTGGTCACAGAACAACAAACACATCAGTGGCAAAGTAGTGTATGTGTCCCATTGCAACATAAATTGGGGGAGCCAAATACTGCAGTGCAAATAAGACATACCTTTGGCCATGTGCAGACAAACAACACCCATGGGGGCTGACACCGTCAACAATCATCAATGACACAATGACAGAAGTGACCATCAGAATGCAGACCCACATATTTGCACCAATGGGCACACAAATCCAGATACCCTGTGGAGACTGCAGATGTGAGGTGAACAGATACCATACCATGGCAGCAATGGGACACACAAACCATGATCATTGTGCTGACCGATGACCTAGGAGTCCCAGGGACAGCAGGGGAAACCCACAAAACTACATACAGCCAATGGCACACCCAAGATATGCCAATGCAGTGGTGCAGATGCACAAACACAAACAGGCAGACCCACACTGCACATCATACACAACAGGTGAGGGGGGTGCCAGTGTCCCCAGGCAACCACACAACACATGAGGAGACCTGAATACCAATCATACAGATGTGCATACAGTGCCACACAAAGGTAACTCATGGATCCAAATCCCCTATGTGGGCAAGCAGGCATTGTCAGATGAGAGGGAGCACAAATCACACATGTCACACAGGCACGTAGGGACAGCAACTGACACAGCAAGACACAGACACACCACAGCACCACCCCCAGGGCCCCCACAATGTGGTGACCCTGGGCTGCATTACAATCCCACTGTGATGACAAAGCTAAATGTGGTTCACACTGTGAACCACAGTCATGTGTCCTGAGCAACTAACTACCATCACACCTACACAAGCACAAATCAAACAGCATGGCCAGTAAGCCAAGGCCAACATGGAGGCAGGGGCCTAGCCGGGCAACAACTCTCATCTGCACACACTCAACACCACACCCCTCGACCTCCAACAATGTGCAGCAGTGAAGTACACATGCACTGGTGACATTGCACATGCACCCATGACTATTCGAGGGTGGTGGGTGGGAACCAAGGTGCAGAAACACATCACACATGGCCACTCAACAAGACTCCTGAATGTCTGACACACTGCACACTACGCTGTACATGGACATGACGGCAATACCACACCAACCAATGGGATCCCAGCCACAGTCACACACCAATGAAGAAGCCAAGGTCACCCACAAAGAACACACATAGACAACAACCAACATTGCAGCCCGGACCCTGAGGAGTGCCAGCAGTCACACACACAACGTGTCACAATCACTGAAAGATAACACAAACTGGAAATCACATGACAGGGGCAAACAACAAGTGCCAAGGGGAAACCTGACTGTGACCCATCTGCGTCTGCACACAAACTCATCCCTGACAGCAAACACACCTATGGGTGACACCCTGATGACCAGTAATGTGCCATGCACCCACATCACAGAGAACCCAGGGAGAAGACTTTGGGGGAACATAGCTCAACTCAGCTAGCATCACAAACAGGTACAACACTAGGGATCACAGCATGCACAGCTAAACGGAAGTGAACACACAGACATGCACATACAACACACACCTTGGGCGCAGGCAATGTCACAGGAGTACACACTGCCATGAGGGGACTCCACTCCTGTGTGAGGAAAGCTGTGCCATATGTTGCCTCAGTAGGGCCCCATCATGTCAGCTGAGCACTTGGTCACACAATCAACAATTAGCACCAAATGAGGGCTCCCGTAACATCAGCCTGGTCATGGAAGTACCAACGGAATCATCAGCACAGATCCAACACACTTGTATAGCAATGTTGCACTGACAACACAGATGAGTCCTTCCCCATTGATGCCCAAACCTGCATGTCCACTGGAGATGGCCACACGGTCAGGGAAGTAGACGAATTGAACAATGGCAGGCACAACAGATGTGCAGGGGTGGAAGCCACAGATGTGAAATAGGCAATCTAAGTAGGAAATCCCATTGCCAAATACTGAACACATGACACCCTCAGATGCTGCTATGGATGACATGGATACACCACAGGATAGGACACATTCCCCCTGGACCACATGGGTTCCTGCACAGTAACACTTCATTATCATGAGACCAAATATCACCATCACTGCAGCAAGGGCATGGTTAGCATCATCAACATCATGTACATCAGAAGCAAAAGCACTAGAGAACAGAAAGTTGCTTTATTCAGCATATGTGTCATTAAAAGTAGAAGTCCGGTAGAAAATAAACAAAGGCCAATGGCCAGTCCATCAACAAAGTCACAAGTGGGTGACAGTGGCAGATGCCACCCTACACATGCCTGCACAAAACCAGGGACAATCCACTAGGAGGGGCAACCGGGGGTAGGCCAGGCACCGCAGGGACAGGATCAGGGCTCACCAGGAGGAAGCAGGGAAGGGGTGGTGGGTGCTGGAGAGCCACTGACAACTGCAGTGGAGGTGTCTGACATGGTGTGTGCCGGCACAACTGGGGGGCATGACTCAGATGTTGTGGGTGCCGGCACGACTGCAGTGGACCCTGCAGATGGAGTGGACAGGTCCGCCACTGCAGTGCCCAAGTCAGACAGGGTGGTAGTGGACTCCACTGCAGTGCCTACCACCAGGGGAGGAGAATGGGGAACAGGCAAGGTGGGCTGGACAGAGGGGAGGACACCCTCACCACATCAGTGGCACAGACAAGCGCAGCGGGGGGTGTGGTGCCGGGAGAGCAAGTGCCAGGGGGAGAAGGCCGGATCCTCTTGGGGATGGTATATCTGTGGGTGGGGGAACCTGGGGCAGGGTGTGGTGGGGGCACCTGTGGAGTGGGGGCTTGAGGGATGGAGGAAGGAGACCTGGTGCTTGAGCTGCAGGGCGGCGGCGGGGTCTTGCTCTTACCACTCCTTGCGGGTGGGGGCCTCAGTCTGTCTGCGCCTGGGGGAGGGTGTCCGGGGGCGAGGGGCACTCTGCTCCGTGTGGGGGCTTCCTCTTCCCCCTGGATGCTGGAGCAGCTGGATCGGAGGGGAAGAGGCTGAGGTCACTGAGGAAGAGGCGCTGGGTCTTTGGGGTTTCAGGTGAGGCAAGGGAGGGTGTTTTGGAGGGAGAGGCAACTGAGGACTGCGCAGTGCCCGTGGATGCGTGTGTGTGTACCAGGGCCCCATCCCCTGTGAGTCTGGTTTCAGTCCCCTGACTGTGCGTGCGTGTGCGTTTTGTTTGTGGCGTGTGTGTCTGTGTGCTGGACGTGTGTGTGCTGGTGTGTGCCTGTGCCGGTGTGTGTGTGCTTGGGACGGGTAAGGTGCTGGGGAGTGTGGATGGAGCAGAGGCAGGAGGGGTGAGGGACTGTCTGAGGAGGGACACTGCTGCCGTCAGGGAGGAGTCCATGGACCTATTGCCCCTCTGTAGGTCAGACATGCCCGATGAGATGCCCTCCATGAACGACACCAGCTGAGTCAACAGAGCGGTGTGCGCATGGAGGACACTCAGCATGGCTGTCTGCCCTACATGGAGCTGGCGAAGGAGGTACACAGACTCCTCACTCAGGGCAGCAGGGGACACAGGGGCAGGGGGTGCGGTGCCTGGCCCAAAGGAGACACGCTCCCGAACATGGGAGCCTCCACGGACCTGGGGAATGGGAGCCGATGGGAGGGCGGTGGTGGTGCTGGTAGTGGCGGGGACAGCAACACTAGCTGGGGTGTGGTGGCTGCTGACACCCGCCTCCATAAGGGAGTCATCCTCCGAGTTGCTCTGGTCCTCAGCTGAGGTGGATGGTGCTGAGGACTCCTCGGTGTGGCTCCCCTCGCCCTCCGTGCCACTGGGTCCCTCCGACCACTCCTCGGCTGCTGACCCAGTCTGGCTCTCTGGCTCCTCCTGGTCCGTGGAGCTGTCCCCTTCCGTGGCCGTGGATGTATCTGCAAACAATGGGGAAACAGACAGACATCAGTCACCTGCACCAAACGCACACACCACTGTGAGCACAGCACATTACAGAGCAAGCCCTGGCATCATTAGTTGTACATTGCTAAAAGTGCCCTAACTGAACAGGAGAAGCCAATTGTCAGTCTGATGCCAACCATGGCACTCACATCCCACATGGCCTTGCACCCATCTGTCTGGTGTCTGTTGGATTGCAACACCCCAGTGTGGACACATGCACCAAGTACACAGTAGTTGGACAGTGCAGAGGACACGGTGTGGCATGTGGACATGCACACATCACAGCTCTTGCCACTGAGTCAGTACAGGTTTCCGGATGAAAGGGATGCCCAGAGTCAAATAGGAAATGCATGTGATGCATACCAGCGACAGACACCATGATGCACCCATGTCCTGATAGCCATCGCCACAATGGTGTGCATGTAGCACATGTCACTCCCCTGCAAGACCACCAATAAGTAGCCACATACCATGGCAGAGGCATGACTGCTAAGTCATACATCACTGTCTCAGTGATGTATGACTTGGCAGCCAGACAACAACACTATGCACTGTGTCACAATAGTAGGTGATGGGGAATGCAAGTCCTGGAGCTGCACAAGTGCACATGTACATCCCCCACACAACACATCATCTTAACCCTCATCTGCTCCTGGACAACATGACTGCTGCACTGTGGCAGTTGAACCAGGCCAGAGGAGGGCACACAGCATGTAATACAGAGTTCACAGTGCAGTCTTTGACTCACCCCCTCCTTGCTGCTGTCTGGCCTTCAGCTGCCCATCCAGGTCTGGAAACACCACCGCCAGGATCTGGAGCATGTGGGGGGTCAGGGTCCGTGTTCCGCCCCTCCTGCGAGGAGGCGACAGCTTCAGCTGGACCCGTGCAATCCTCCGGGTCCAGCCCCGAAGGTCCTGCCACCTCTTCTGGCAGTTGCGGATCCGGCGCCTGTAGACCCCCACGGACCGGACAGCCCGGACGATGTCCTTCCAGATCTCCTGCTTCCGATGGGCATTAACCTGTCAGGATGACAAAGTGAAAAGGCCATTACTACACACGCAACATATCCGTGCATGACACAGTTGTATATACATGTCTCAATCACAGGGGCACATGATGTACACAGGCAGTGCAAAGCTGCCCATGGACAGTTTGCCAGACGTCACTACATGGTATCATTGCATGGGAAGTAAAACCTTGTTCAAATGCACTGTCACTGCACCATACCTGTCCAGTGCATGTCACTACACACTATGGGGGGTGACAACTACTCAATGAGCCTGCTAGCCAGTGGCGTGCAGAATTTCAGCCTTGCTAGTCAGACAATATGCACATTCAGAAAGGCAGTGCACAGAACACTCACCTGCTCCCCTGGTGTCCCATACAGCTTGCTGTACTGTGGAAGTAGGCTGTCCAGCAGGGCCTGGTTCTCCTCAAGGCTGAAGGCTGGGGCTCTCTCCACAGTACGTGCCATTGCAGGGTCCAGAGGGGCAGAGACAGCAGCAGTGCAGTGGCAGATGTCGTCCTGGAGCATGTAGTGCAGGCAAGTGAGCTCTCAGGGGAACAGCCAGCAATATATATGTGCTGGAGAGGCAGATACTGTCCCTTGTGTCCAAAGTGATAGGTCCAAGTCGTTTGCATCTTCTGAATCTGGCCAATCCATGGAATAGCAGCACCAAAACACACCCACAGCATCCTTCAAATCTTCAACTTCATGACATACATGATTTTGCAACATTGTTGTGGGTGACCAACTGATTTTCCAGCAACCGACTCGTTCGAAATTCGAAAACGCGTCCGTTGCCAGGCAAGGCCATTGTCAATGGGTGCGCACCGATCGGTCCATTGCGGTACAACGCGTACAGGGGTACAACGCGTACCCACACACATTGAATGCAATGGGCCGGCCGGGGGCACCGATCGGTCCATTGCAGTTCAACGCGTACAGGGGTACAACGCGTACAGGGGTACAACGCGTACAGGGGTACAACGCGTACTCGCACACATTGAATGCAATGGGCCGGCCGGGGGCACCGATCGGTCCATTGCAGTTCAACGCGTACAGGGGTACAACGCGTACAGGGGTACAACGCGTACCCGCACACATTGAATGCAATGGGCCGGCCGGGGGCACCGATCGGTCCATTGCAGTTCAACGCGTACAGGGGTACAACGCGTACAGGGGTACAACGCGTACCCACACACATTGAATGCAATGGGCCGGCCGGGGGCACCGATCGGTCCATTGCGGTACAACGCGTACAGGGGTACAACGCGTACCCGCACACATTGAATGCAATGGGCCGGCCGGGGGCACCGATCGGTCCATTGCTGTTCAACGCATCACTGTACATGTGACTGGCATATGTCAGCATGCCTGTCTCAGATGGACATATGCCAGCCACAGATAGCTCCCAGGGAGTGAGGGGCACACTGTGTATGTTGGTGTACATGTTGTCCTGTGGGTGTCACCTGTGGGCAGCCACCCCCAGGCTGTGCACGTGTTCATGGGGACAGGATCCTGGGTGTTACGTGTACATGACCACTGTGATGTGCAACTGTTCATATCTGTGCATGTGCCATGGTCACATTTCACGGTGGTGTATGTGTATGTCATGTCACATACCCCGTGAGTCCCATGTGGGACGGTATGTTTGAGCCAGGGTGTCCCAGTGGCACAATAGTGATGGTCCTCCACAGTCTTTGTGCATGTAGTGTTTACAATGTCTCTGATTTCATGTGCACAATGGGAGACAGTCTCCACATCCACGTTGTGTGTGCATGGACTTTGATGTTGTGCGTGTGTGTGTCACTGACGTCCATGTCTGTCCTGCCATGGCAAGTGGGACCACTACCTGTGGGGGTCATGGTTGTTTTGCTGTGGTGTATACATGATACTCCATGTAATGCCAGTGTCCATGTGGCAATACAGGGTCCCTGGGAATGTACCTGTCGTTGAGCTGTGGTGCCTGGGGCACATCTGTCCTCACATGTCACTGTGGGGGTGATTGTGACACGGCAGCAGGAGATGGGAACTGTGACACGGCCTCATGATATCCAATGGGCCAACCTGGGACTAATTGATGCCACCTGTTGGACCGTGTTGACAGATGTTGGCCATGTATGTACCATACATGTCCTTACAGAACTGCACACTTCATGTAGTTGTGCCTCATAATGATGTGTGTTGGGATATTGAGTGTGTTCAATGCCGCATATGTGGGGTGACTGACAATCTTGCTTACTTCTCCTCTGCACTGCAGGGCTCCTGCTGTCGATCGACCATTCCCAGACCTGGCAACGATGGTGGAACGGGACAGCATCCGACGGTACCGCTTCACCAGGCAGCTGATTGAGGATTTGGCAGTGCAGTTGTCCCCACATTTGCAGCCTGGCCGGCTGTATCCTACAGCGCTGACCCCCAAGGTGAAGGTGATGGCAGCCCTACACTTCTTTGCCACCGGTACCTTCCAACATACTGTGGCGACTGCTGGTGGCATGTCACAGACCATGTTGAGCCGTGTGCTCCGCGATGTTTTGGCGGCAATGTTGCTATTCCTGAACCGGTACATCTATTTCCCTAGACTGCGACGACTCACTGACGTGAAGAGTGACTTTTATGCCCTGGGGAGGATGCCGCATGTCATTGGCTCCATTGATGGGACACATGTGGCTTTGGTACCACCACAGGCCCAGGAGCAGGCCTACAGGAACCGCAAGCACTACCACTCGGTCAATGCACTGGTGGTGTGTCTTGCAGACATGACCATCACACACGTGTGTGCCCGTTTCCCTGGTTCAGCACACGATGCCTTTGTGATGAGGAGTAGTCGCATCCCCAGGATGATGGCACAGATGCAGAACCAGCGTGCCTGGCTTGTCGGTGTGTACTGACTTTGTGCCATTGTGTGTGATCTGATCTGTAGTATTCCGCCCACTTTTCCAAGTCAGCTAATGTGCACTTGTCTGTCCGTAGGTGACTCGGGATACCCCAACATGCCGTGGTTGCTGACACCCCTCAGGAACCCTGTGACACCAGCCCAGATGCGCTACAATGAGGCACATGGTCGGACCAGGAGAGTGATTGAGCGGACATTTGGTCTCCTGAAGAGCCGCTTCCGCTGCCTGGACAAGACCGGAGGGTCCCTCCCATATGCCCCAGCGAAAGTGTGCAAGATTATCATCGTCTGCTGCATGCTCCACAACCTGGCAGTGCGGAAGGAGTTGCCTCTCATCCAGGATGACAATGACCAACATCCGCCACCTGTGGAGGATCCTGGCCTGGACCACGATGCCAGTGACGATGATGATGATGAGGGTGATGTCCGCACACAGCTCATCACCAACTTCTTTAGCTGAATGTGAGTATCCTGAGGTGTCATGTCAACGATGTGAGTTGGCATGATGTGTAGGTGGTGCTCTGGTGCTGTTGGAGTGTGTCCATGGGCTACTTGACTGGATGTGTGTTGCGATGTGTGCTTACAGGTGGGCTGTACTCCCCAACAGTGTTGACATGCTAACTTGGTTCTGGGTGGGTATCTTGTAACATGTATTGTGCATGAGTTTTGCTGTTCTGTCCTGTACTCCATTGCTTTTGACTGTGTGTCATTTCTGTCCTTCACAGGGTACTTTCAGATTCGTTTGGTCAACTGTGTCCACCGACGACGTGATTGCACTTCCAGGCTGGTAGCTGTTGTGTCCCTACAGGTGATGTGCGCCACACCCATGGACTTCCTTCCGTCTACAGTTGTTGACTGTGTGCCTGCTGCCAGGTGGGATTACCTTGCATCTGTAGTGGTTACGACATGTTGCAACTGTGTAATAAACCTGTGCTTCACTTTGTGATGTGCGTTGTCTGTGGTCACACATTTGACTGCCATTTGCTTACTGCACCTGTGGGCTACTTGACTACAACTGGGAATGGGTGTGGTGTCTGTGCATTGCACCGTCTTCCCTGGCAACATCAGTGTAGGCAATGAGTCAGATGGCCTAGGTGTGTATGTGTTGTGTAGCCCTGGTGGTGTGTCTCCCTCATATGTGTCACGTTGCCTTTACTCACATGCCTGTGTTGTCCTTGCTGTTGCAGTTCGCATACACAGTGTAATTTTGCAGTTCATCATCCCCATAACAGCACCCACGTTGGAATCACAACAGAGGCAAGTATGGTGTATTAGTGTGTTTATTGTGATACATTTGTGTGAATAGTGCATAGGATGGGTAGTGCTGTACATAAATCTTGCAATCAGAAGTTCCTAGGTGAATTGAAAGTCCTGGTAGACAGAATCCCCAGTATCGGGGCCACAGTTGTCTGACACATTGGTCCAACTTGTACTCCCCATGCAATGTGTGGGAGTAGTGTTGCCGTCAACAGGGTGAACAGTCTGTGCACAAAGGTGAACATCCAGAACAGGTTCAGGCTTCCTGGGAGTTGCGCTTGGCCATCGGCCTCTCACTTGCCCCTCCTCGGACGACCCCTCTTCTTGGGGGGGCCCCTCAAGTACAGGCTGCTGCGGTGCAGGGGACTCTCCGCCAGAGTCATCCTCCCTCCCTGTGGCAGTTGCAGTTTGTTCGGCACCAGATGTTGTTGGCACACAGGGAGGTGTGGACTGGTTGCTGTTCATCTGGCGGAGGCATTGTAAAATGTCCCTGTGCACCGCCGTCATCTCATGCAGTGCATCCCACTTGGACTCCACGCGGGACATGTGTGAGTCCACGCGGGACATGTGTGATTCCACATGGGACATGTGAGAGTCCAAGCGGGCATGATGGGCAGCCTGCTGCTGTTTCATGTCTCTGAGGAGCCCCACTACCTGGCTGAGGTCTCCGGTGCTGGACTGGTACGCATCAGCTATGCGTACCAGTTGTGGGTCATCATACACACCAGCAACCTCTGCAAGCAGCGACCTCTGTCTCCCACCCCTCCCACCACCCCTGCTGACATGTGCAGTGCGTGCAGTGGCACGCACAGATGACCCTGGTCCACCTTGGGGGTTGGTGGTGGTGGTGGTGTCCATGGCCCCAGGTTGGTCCAGGGTCCCTGTGCTGGTGTTGCTCCTTGTTCTGTCCATGTCGGCAGGGATGGTATTTGTGGTGACAGTCGTTGGAGGGGTGGGTGCAGGGGGTGCAGCTGGTGGTCCTGCTGGTGCTGCATGTAGACTTGCACCGGATGTGCCAGGTTGGTCTTCTTCGTCCGAGGAGGGCAGAGGCTGTACGACGCCAGTGAGCTCCGCATCCTCTTGAGCCTGGGACTGGGACTCCTCAGCGTCTGCTGCTGTGTCCCCATCATCACCTGTTTTTGGGAGACACACACAATGTATGTTATGTTTCTGCAGGCATCAATGGTTGACACACATGACAGTTGTGACTATGCCTCTGGGTGCGGGCCTGTACATTGCATTGTCCTAAGTCGTCACAGTCAGGGGTTGATATTGGTGTGGCACATTGTCCTGCATTATTTGGGCATTTCTATGTATTTTTTGGGGTGTGAACATGGTCTGCATTGGTTGTGTTTGGTTGACAGCCGGCCCTCCTTCCCACCCACCCAGCCAGTCAGTTATCCCACCATGGACTGTGCTTGTATTGCAGGGAGTGGAAGTTGTCTCTCAGGATGTCAGTCAGTGGTGTCCTGCTGTTTGTTGGTGCACAGTTGCCAGCAGGGCCTTGTGCTCACCACAGCAGTAGCCAGTGTCAGCTATCTTGTGAGTCCTTCTCCACTTCCTGTGATGTGAGCATGGTTCAGGGTGGTGTTGATGGGACAGTTGTGGGGGTGACCAATATCAGTGACTACGACTCCCATCATGCTATTGCCTCCACCCCCTTCCCAGCATGCCCATGCTTCCTTCCTTTTGACTCTGCTTCCCTGTGGGGTGGGCTGGCTGTGCTGACAGGATGGCTGGGAGTGTTGTCCTGGCAGTTGTTTGGCTAAAAGTCCCAAGAGTGTCCCTGTGCTTCACACAACATAACCCAGGGTGGTGGTTCTTTGTGGGATCTTGTGTTAGGATGTGGGGCATTGCATTCTACCAGGTGGGTTCTGTGGAGTTTGTGTTGGGGAGTGTGTGAGGGGAGGTGCTTGTGACTATGGTCAGTGCTGCAAGTCCTCCTTCCCACCCACCCAGCCAGCCAGTTATCCCACCATGGAACGTGCTTGCATTGCAGGGAGTGGAAGTTGTCTCTCAGGATGTCAGTCAGTGGTGTCCTGCTGTTTGTTGGTGCACAGTTGCCAGCAGGGCCTTGTGCTCCCCACAGCAGTAGCCAGTGTCAGCCATCTTGTGAGTCCTTCTCCACTCCCTGTGATGTGAGCATGGTTCAGGGTGGTGTTGATGGGACAGTTGTGGGGGTGACCAATATCAGTGACTACGACTCCCATCATGCTATTGCCTCCACCCCCCTTCCCAGCATGCCCATGCTTCCTTCCTTTTGATTCTGCTTCCCTGTGGGGTGGGCTGGCTGTGCTGACAGGATGGCTGGGAGTGTTGTCCTGGCAGTTGTTTGGCTAAGAGTCCCAAGAGTGTCCCTGTGCTTCACACAACATAACCCAGGGTGGTGGTTCTTTGTGGGATCTTGTGTTAGGATGGGGGGCATTGCAGTCTACCAGGTGGGTTCTGTGGAGTTTGTGTTGGGGGGTGTGTGAGGGGAGGTGCTTGTGACTATGGTCAGTGCTGCAAGTCCTCCTTCCCACCCAGCCAGCCAGATATCCCACCATGGAACGTGCTTGCATTGCAGGGAGTGGAAGTTGTCTCTCAGGATGTCAGTCAGTGGTGTCCTGCTGTTTGTTGGTGCACAGTTGCCAGCAGGGCCTTGTGCTCCCCACAGCAGTTGCCAGTGTCAGCCATCTTGTGAGTCCTTCTCCACTCCCTGTGATGTAAGCATGGTTCATGGTGGTGTTGATGGGACAGTTGTGGGGGTGAGCTATGTCTGTGACTATGACTCCCATCATGCTATTGCCTCCACCCCACTTCCCAGCATTCCCATACTTACTTGCTTTTGTGGGGAGTTCAGTGTGTGTGGGTGTGAGAGCAATGGCAAGATGGCTGACAGTGGTGTCCTGCTGTTGGTTGGTGTGCAGTTCCCAGCATGCCCTTGTGCTCCCCACGACACAGCAACAGTGTCAGACATCTTTGATGGGCCTTTCCACTCTCTGTGGGATGTGCATGCGTGAGTGTGAGCTTGCTGGGCCATGTGGTGGGGGATGTAGAGCTGTGACTACGACTCCCATCATGCTATTGCCTCCACCCCCTTCCCAGCATGCCCATGATTCCTTCCTTTTGACTCTGCTTCCCTGTGGGGTGGGCTGGCTGTGCTGACAGGATGGCTGGGAGTGTTGTCCTGGCAGTTGTTTGGCTAAGAGTCCCAATAGTGTCCCTGTGCTTCACACAACATAACCCAGGGTGGTGGTTCTTTGTGGGATCTTGTGTTAGGATGGGGGCATTGCATTCTACCAGGTGGGTTCTGTGGAGTTTGTGTTGAGGGGGTGTGAGGGGAGGTGCTTGTGACTATGGTCAGTGCTGCAAGTCCTCCTTCCCACCCAGCCAGCCAGATATCCCACCATGGTACGTGCTTGCATTGCAGGGAGTGGAAGTTGTCTCTCAGGATGTCAGTCAGTGGTGTCCTGCTGTTTGTTGGTGCACAGTTGCCAGCAGGGCCTTGTGCTCCACACAGCAGTAGCCAGTGTCAGCCATCTTGTGAGTCCTTCTCCACTTCCTGTGATGTGAGCATGGTTCAGGGTGGTGTTGATGGGACAGTTGTGGGGGTGACCAATATCAGTGACTACGACTCCCATCATGCTATTGCCTCCACCCCCCTTCCCAGCATGCCCATGCTTCCCTCCTTTTGACTCTGCTTCCCTGTGGGGTGGGCTGGCTGTGCTGACAGGATGGCTGGGAGTGTTGTCCTGGCAGTTGTTTGGCTAAGAGTCCCAATAGTGTCCCTGTGCTTCACACAACATAACCCAGGGTGGTGGTTCTTTGTGGGATCTTGTGTTAGGATGGGGGCATTGCATTCTACCAGGTGGGTTCTGTGGAGTTTGTGTTGAGGGGGGTGTGAGGGGAGGTGCTTGTGACTATGGTCAGTGCTGCAAGTCCTCCTTCCCACCCAGCCAGCCAGATATCCCACCATGGTACGTGCTTGCATTGCAGGGAGTGGAAGTTGTCTCTCAGGATGTCAGTCAGTGGTGTCCTGCTGTTTGTTGGTGCACAGTTGCCAGCAGGGCTTTGTGCTCCCCACAGCAGTAGCCAGTGTCAGCCATCTTGTGAGTCCTTCTCCACTCCCTGTGATGTGCGCATGGTTCATGGTGGTGTTGATGGGACAGTTGTGGGGGGCAATATGTGTGACTGCGACTCCCATGATGCTATTGGCTACACTGACTTGGCCAGCATACACAGAATTCCTTCCTTTGAGTGGTCTTCACTGTGTGTTGGTGTTGTTGTGGTGGCTACATGTCTGGATGTGTTTGTTAGTTCTATTTGTGCCACTGCCTAGCTGTAGTTGTAGTTGTGTTTGTACATGTGATGGCACAGTTGGATGTGACTTTTTTGATGGCATGTGTTGTGTTTATCTGACTGACATACTCATTTTGGGATGATTCTGTTCTGGTTGCTGTGTAATTGCTATGAGTGCATGGTTTGACTCTCCCCTTGACAGTGATGTGTGTGTGTTTTGTGGCAGTATATTGTGTACATTTGTTGTGTACTCACCAGGCTCTGGGATGTCCTCTAGTCCATATATGCTCACTGGCGGAAGGATGGCCTGCACCTTCTCCTCCCAGGGCCTGAGGTATATTGGCTTGGCAGGAGGGCCACTGCCGGTGTATTGGCTGTTGATGTAGTCTTTCTTGAGCAGGTCCCGTACCCTCCTGCGCACGTCATACCACCTGTTCTGGATGTCGCTCTTTGTGCGCCGACATGGTGATTGTGCGTTCACCCTGTTGATGATCCTCTCCCACATCTTGGTTTTCTGGGAGATGGGGGTCTGTTGGACCAGTGTGCCAAACAGCTGTGGCTCTACCCTGAGGATCTCGTCTACCATGACTTCCAATTCACAATCTAGGAACTTGGGATTCTTCTTGGGGGGCATGGTGATGGGTGGTGATGGTGAGTGATGTGTGTGTTGGTGTGCAGGTGAGGGTGTGTGAGTGTGTGTTTTGCTGGGTGTATGTGAGGTAGGTATTTGTTGGTGTGCTGATGGTGTGTGGCTTGTGTGAGGGATGAGCTGTGGGTGTGTGGTTGCTTTCTCTTGGGTGCTGGCAGTGGAATGGCATTTGCAAAGGATCATGGTTGTGATTTGTGTCCTTTATATGGGTGGAGTTGTGGGTGTGTCTTTGTTCTCTGTCCCCACCCCCCAGTATTTATTGGCTTAGTAATTGCTTGTTTGGCCTTTTTTTGTGTATTTTTCCTTAGTACTTTTTGTGCATGTTGGAAACGTTCTTGTGACCGAGTCGGACCCTGCATTTGTCTCGTACGGTCTTCTCCGTTTCGTTCACGCTGTGTTTGTGCAGTTTTCTATGCTGCGTACGCGTCGGTCGCGGTGGTTTGTGTTACTTCGGCTCGGTTTTGTATGCGTGTCGGTCGTACGGCTTGTCCTCCGTCCGACTCGCTCGTGGTTTTCGCGCCTTGCATCGTACTTTCCGGTTTGGAGTTCGCGTGTACGTTTCGGTCGGATTTGTTCCGGGTGCGTGTCGGTCGGTTGGATTTGCGTGTTTTTCCGACCGGATTGCTGTTTTCCGTGCGGCTCGGTTGTTCGACTTGCGTTCGGTACGTGTCGGTCGGATTTTGCACGCCTTGCATCGTACTTGGCGTGTCGGGCGCCACAGGTACGTGTCGGTCGGTATAATTTCCGGATCCGAGTCGGTCGGTGCTTTTTCCGGCCCGAATCGGAATCGACCCCTATGTCTACGGAATTGGGCTTTTCTGTTTTGTCCACAAATGACTCAAGCAAAATGAAAAAAAAGATCTTTGGTTTATAGAAAGTGTTTTCTAAAGTTGTTGCCATGTTTTAACTATTTTCGGACAAAAGACAAAAAACAAACATATATCTCAATAAATAGCCAAATCCAAATCACAAATGCAGAATTAATAGGATTGCAGTTAAAATGAGGTGTAAAAGTGTTTTTAAAAACGTGATTTAGTTTTGCCACATTTTGGTAACAAAAACTCCATATTGGATAAAATGGATGCTGCTGCTGTCTTTGTTTTCACTCCTGCATTCACCCCCTCCCATTAGGTTCCTCTGCACATTTTATTCTCCCCATAGCTACGCACAACGAAGACAAGTTGGCATAATTTTCCTGTTATGCTATGATTGAATGTTCTAGTGTTCCTAACTCTAGCATTTTCCCCAAGGTCCTTCCACTGTGTTTCTGTAGCTCATTTCAGTCTTATTCATTTGTGAATCACTTTTGTCTAATGTTCCATATATTGTTCGAAACATCTCTGGATGACACTGACGTGTAGAAACAGGATGCGTTCTTAGAAAATTACATAGGGCTAACATATAATACTGTTGTCGTGAATTACTCTCATTAGCCAAATAATTGATACATGGGATCATACTATGCTGAATCTGTGGTTTTAGCTCATTTTCTATGCAAGAATTGTGTATAAGAACCCTATTGATTCTGGGGATGAGACAGAAGATTTTCTGAATACTTTCCCTTAATACTACTGGTGCTGTCTGATTTCCCTGTAATTCTGACCGAGAAATAGGGAGACTTTTGATTTTCTTATGAGAGATGCTGTCCAATTCTTTCTGAATTTGTAATGCTTACTTGGGATTCATTTCTGATTTTCACTACTCTTCATTTGAGCTTTCATGGTATCATTATTTCTGTACCGTTTGATTTTGAGATTTCTGAGATAAAACCCTTTAACCTTTCCCTGATCTAGAACTCAAATGTTGAGTGGTCTAATTACCTAATTATGATAATCTGCTAAACTGATGTTTGATGAGGTGCCTTTTGCGCAAGACCAACACAAATTGGGACTGCTATGGAGGACTGGAAGGAAGAACCCCCGGATGCTCAGAAAGGACTAAGGACTCGTACCAGTTGACCCCAGGGCCAGTGGGTCTCCCCAAGAGCCCAGGGGCTGGCTCCCTTAGACCTGCTGATGACCAGTTGGGGGAAGCTATGGACATTTGTGCCCAGAAACAAAGACCAGGAGAAAGGCTGGTGTAGGGAACCAGGAGAACCAGCTCCCTGAGGACTGCACCACTTTGGAGGTAAGGAGGTCTGGTGTAACTGCACTTGGTGGCTAGAGCTCACCACCAGGAGTAAAATGAGCCCAAGATCGTCAACATAGGCCCAACAGGGCCTGAGATATGGCATTTTAAAATTTGGCAACCCTTTTCGGCAACGAAGAGCTTGTGACTTTGCCGTCGGTTCTTACTTTACCCCCGTGGTGGGCCAGGCCCGTGGGTTGGTGCAGGATTTAGTTCCTCCATGGAGGGGGCAAGCTTAGTGCCGCCCTCCACTGATTTTCATATTCGCCCAGGGACCCCATCACCAGACATGCTTATCCTGCATGCCGCAATTGATGGGGGAGCACCATTGCACTCCCCAGTCGTGGCCAGCCCACCCCACTCCCCGTGCCCCTGTCTGGGTGGAGCGGGAGGCCATCACAGGCATAAGCAACCTTGCCCGCTCAGGTAGGTAGCACAGAGGAGTGCTGTGCGGGTGGGTAGCTGGTGGGGGCAGCCAGGGGTGAGCTCTCTAGGCTGCCACCCAACATGAGCAAAGTGTGGGGTGCCTGAGTGGGACCGGGCACCTCTGAAACAGGAAAAGGGCTGTGCGATGCCGCGTGGCTGAAAACAAAAGTAAAGAAAAGCTACGTGGCTCTCCTCAGCTCAATGGGAGAGCCGCTACTATAATATTCACTGCTCCTGGAGGAGCACCCCATAATGCCCTGCAGGGCCTCACTGTTTCTGCACTTTTCTGCTTGTAGTGGCCCCATCAACTTTACGAAGGAGGCCTCGGGGGGCTGCAGGAGCACAGCACCCCCCCCAAGGAACTTTTGTGAGTACTTATCGTACGTTGGTGGGGTGAGTGAATCAATGAACTCCATGTGATTTCCTTGTTTTTTCCAACACCCCCCCCCCCCCAGGCTGGAACTTTTTAATCTATAGCTAGGAGTGTTGTGTCGACCAGGGGTTACGTTGATGGTTGTAGGTGTTGTGGACTAAAAGGCCTGAAAGTAGTCAAAGAAGATGCCTATCTTGAAGCACCCCCAAGGGACCATGTTTACAGTTGCAATGCAATGTCATTACAATGATATGCCCTCTAGGGGCTGCTTTTATAATTGCAGTTTTATGTCTGAAAAATGTATAATTAAAATACACAAACATATGTTTTTCTTCTTTTAAATGCTTTTTTGGTTTCACAAAGTGTTGGCAATGATTATTGTTCATAGTGTACATGTTTTATTAACATTAATAAATGCATTTACACAGGATTATTATTTCTGATGATTGTATTTAAGTACAGAAATGAAGATTTTAACATGTGGTTTGTTGCTTTTGAACCTTAAACAAGCCAATAGACGTACTTGATGTTTGCATGACCCCTTTAGGGAGTCGATGGTGAATATGCAATGTCATATATGTTTTTTTCTATTAACCAATGTATATATTTGTAAATTACTGTGTGTGTGTAACAAATGTACTTCTCCTTTTCTAAAGAAAAAGTACAGACTGGACAATCATTTATTGAGTGTTATTATTTTGTGCCAGTGGATAGGTATTACTAGCCACACCACCTCCCCTGAGTAGGCCTTGGAACACTCTGCCTCGCCACCCTGAGAGAGTCAAGCGCTACAATGGGGTGCTTAGTTCCCAGTAAGGACAATTGTGGACCTATTACAGGTGCAGGCCACACAACTAATAACCCAATTTCCTACACCCACCTTCAAATACATCAAATTCAATACCACAAAAGACTATAAATCCAATTTACCACTGACAAACTTGTGGAGAGATTGTATCCACCAAGGACTTGGAAATATCAAGTCAGGCGATATTAATTGCTACAAAAAATGTCTCTTGTATTTTTATCTACCCAGGACTTGGAAATGCAGAGTCAGACAATATTAATTGCTACAAAAAATGTCTCTTGTATTTTGATAGGGGCAGAATTGAGATTATCAAGCATAATTTACTAGTATATGCCCCAGATTATGTTATTTTCAACTCGAAGTCTTGATAAGTTCCTCTCAATTTTACTCTCTGCACTCTGAGTATCGATGCTTTCAAAACATGATATATAGCCCAACAATCCTAAATTCCCAAGAGTTTTTAGCCCTTTTGGGATTTGTCATTTTTTCTTAGTTCAGGCCAAAATGCTCAGTGTTCTTGCTGGCAATATCTTGGCAAGGCATTTGGCTCTGTTAGAGAGATCTTATTTTATGTTCAGTCCAATCTGTCTTGTTATTAAAGTGCTATGCTCTTTGCATTTTCTAAATTCATGTTGAAGTATATAATATTGGATTGTATTCAAATACTTTATTTTCCATTTAATTCTCTTAAGTTTTCATTCTTTTATGCTTCTCTTGTTTACTCTCCAGTGATTTTACATTCCATTCTTTGTTTCAGTAAGTCTTCGACACCTATGAAAATACCCAAACAAATTGAAAATCTGTTCACAGAGTGCAATTGATCGTCCACCAGCATGGTACAAAATAATAGATACAATTGCCAGATTCTGACTTCCTTAGTGCCATGAATCCATAACTGAAGAAGCGGAGCAGAGTCTAAATTGGTGCCTGTGGGGAACACCTACATAGAAATAAGGGTGTTGTACAAATTGTATTGAATAAGAAACCAATGAAAATTGCTGCTTACGCAGACAGCAGTGCAATCTGTAGAACTTCTACTGCAATGGTTGTCAGTAATACTGAAAAAGAAGCCTTTCATGTTGAGTCTGTCTCTGGGTACTCCCTTAATATTGGTAAAATGCAAATCCTAACAAACTGCTCTTAAGTGTGCAAGTCGGAAAGGCTAAGCCTCTTAGCCCTCCACACAGGAGAAAGTCCTTGCAATTTTTTTTTACTTTTGACTCAGCACAGTTATTTATATTACTCTTGATAATTCAACAAACAATTCAAAAATATCAACAATAGTATGTCAAATATTGCACAGACTTCATCTTCATTTGTGAAAATAGCTTCTTCATTGAAAATCTTTTAAAATCATCTTCTTGTATTTGGTCATAGCCAATGCGTTTCATTCACAAGGACCTCTTCAGGGCTTTGCAATCACTTTCACTCTTTAAGTTCAGAAAAAATGAAATGTCACCAAATTGTACTGCCAGAGACTTTACACCTTTCAGGCTTTCATCTACCCGGCCCAAGATATTAACAAATTGCAAACCTGATTTCTTTTTGTCTTTGCTAATTAGCAGATTCCTATGCGTGACTCAAAATGTTATGCATTGGGTCATGTCCATCCCAAACGTTAGATAACCAGTCCCACATGTAATCCAATACAATATTTCAATCTTCCATCCACTTCACCTTACATCAGGCACATTTCTCCTGATCCAGTGAGCATGGTAGCTCCTAACCTTGTTCCTCCGCTCAATTTCAACTACGCCTTGGTTGGCCATCAACTGGCAAAATGAGAGTGGGGCGGAGCTGGGCACAGCCCCACTTGCAACTGAATAGACTGTGCCCTGCCTTCACACAAAGGACTTGTCATCACTGCATTGTTCATGCAGCCAGCTTGGAGCCAGGGTAGGCAGGAAAGTTCAAGAACTTCAAATGAAATTCTTTACAAACTTCTCCTACTTCAATGAAGGCATAAGTAGTGGACCCTCAGATCTTAAATGGTTTAGATCCTTCCTTCAGGATCAGTCATTTCAAGTGACTCTAAAATCATGTGTCTCAGACCTGTTCTGCTCTACCAAAGGAGTTCATCAGGGATCTATTCTGAGCCCCACATTGTTTAATGTGTACATGAGACCTCTGGCGGACATCATTGAAAGACATAATGTTCAAGTGGTTTCGTATGCTGATGACACACAACTTATAGTAAATTTGTCCAAACCCACCTCTATCTCGGCCGAACTTTTTAAAACCTGTTTATCGGATGTTGTCTCATGGATGTCTGACAAACGTTTAAAACTAACTGCCAACAAAACAGATATTCTGCTGGTAGAAAAAACTCCCTCAATATGGACATCGGCTTGGTGGCCAGTAACCCTGGGTGAACCACCAGTCCCTAAACAATAGGTCAAGAATCTGGGAGTGCTATTTGACTCAAAACTTTCTTTCGAAGATCAAATTAGAAAAACAGCGGGAAAGTGCTTTGGCTGAGAACAATTCTTGACCTAATTCCCACCAAGTCGTGGAAAACCATAGTTCATGCACTCATTACTTCCCAGCTGGACTACGGGAATGTACTATATCTGGGTGCTTCTAAAGGTAGTCTTAAAATGCTGCATCGAGTTTAAAATACGGCAGCAAGGCTGATACTGAATCTCTGCAAAAGATCATCAGCATCAGGTGCTCTTGACCAGCTACATTGCCTCCAAACAAATCAGTTTTTATGCCTTGTGCTTATGTCGCAGCATACTTAATAAACAAGGCCCCAGATATCTCCATTCTTTGATTCAAGCCTATATACCAGGTCGGATCCTCAGATGCTAAACTTTCTAAAATACACAAGATTAGGAAATCTAGAATGGGAGAGAGATCTTTCGCCTATGTAGTTGCTAAAATGTGGAACTCTCTTCCATTTGCCCTGAGAGCTCCTCCATCTGAAACTGACTTCAGGAAGAAATTGAAAACTTGGCTAGTCCTTAACCCAGTGCAACTCTAATTAGGCCCTTTGATCCTACTGCTTAATGGCTCCACCTCACTCAGATTCCTGGTCCAGCGCGGGGACACACCGATATGGTGTAACCAAGCGCTTTACAAATTATCTTATTGTTATTATTATTCAAACACAACTCTTCAGTACACTCCCGGGCCTGTGGATACTACAGAAGGAGGACTGCTTTACTGTTTTGCTGCCAGAAGGATTGATACTCTGCTGCCCTGTTACTCTGCTGCCCTGTTACTCTGCTGCCCTGTTTCCTGCTGCTCTACTTGATGAGAAGGAAAACCAGACTTCCACCCTTCATCCCATGCTGAAGTGACTCCAAGAGTCTGCTGACTGACCTCTTGTTCTGAGTTACAAAGACATAACAAGCTCCAGAGTGTCCCTGCAACTGTCCACTCACCTGCTGCCGTGACCTGCAACTGGACCTGCCTGAGCCCTGCTGGCCTCTGCTGGAGTGAGTTCCTGATCCCCAAGAGGTGCCCCTCAGATCCAGCACCTTTGGATGGCATCAGTGGAGCTCTCGCATCAAGAAAAGGAGAAATCCTGAAGTTTTGGGCTCTTTGCGAGTGTGAACTAACCTGTTCATGCTAAGATATTGTTGGCCGTGCCGCTCACCAAAGCGAAGCGCCGGTGAACCTGACTCTTTGTGCCACAGCAACCACCAGTGACGCCTGGCAACACAAGATCTGTGCTTCACACTACATCATCAACTACCTGCAGTGACCGCCAATACGAAGCTCCAGCATTAACTATCTGTGACGCCCGACAGGTTTTTGCGCTAGAGCAATGACCATCCATGACCCCCGGTCTACTCTTCGTGTCACATTGATGACCATCTGCGATGCTCTCCCTGCTCCTCGCAGCCCCCTCCACCGCAAATGAAACTCTTGATGCTGGACTTCTGAAGGTAACTCTTTCAGCGGGAATAACCTAGTCCCTGTATCCAGCCCACACTCCATCGCAGTCAGCTTGAACTTGTGACTTTCACCCTCTCTTGCATGACCAGACAGGCGCAAGTGGCGCTTTGTGCTGTTAGGTGCTTTACTTACCTGAAATCTTTAAAAGTTCAATCTCCGGTTTTAATGATTGTCTTTTTGGTGTCAAATAATTTATTAAATTATAATGTTCTGAATTGGTGTGGAATGTTTCTTGTGTTGTGTTTCCACTTTATTATTGTTTAAAGTGCTGCATAAATACTTCACACATTACCTCTAAGTTAAGTCTGACTGCTTTTGTGCCAAGCTCCACCTTTTGACGGTGATAATGTTGTCACCTCAACGGCGTACGATTGCTGCATTTTTGCTACTCGCTAAATGAGAATTGAGAACCCTGGTAGCAAAAGCTAAATCTGTGAAAGCTAATTCAGAACAGAAACTAGGAAATAATCACAGCAGTTATGTCGAGGAAACCATTTTATTAGCAAGAGGAAAATCACGTTAATAATATGACTTGACAGTCTGAAGTGGCAGGGCTTTGCTATGGGCAATTCACATACATGATGAGAGTGCTGCATAAACTGTTGTCAGTTGTTGTTATCCTGCAAGAGCATTTCCACAGTTTGTTTGCTAATCATATTTTGCTTTGTTTTTTGGAGCATTCTTTCTTGGCATTAATTGCAAGGTTTATTTTTGGGAAGTCACTTAGAGTTTTACTTACAGTTTAAGTACTTGAGCATGCATACCGAATCAAATTCATGTCCTGCCTGTACCATGATGTGGATATTCCTACGAGCAGAAGGAACTGGAAGACATGGTTTTAATCCAGAGTGTCACTCATATTATTATTTAAATGGATGAAGTCTTTGCATATTTTCTGTGCTTTCGTGAGCTTGGGGAAAGCATGGAGTGGATCACATTTATTTCTTCTGTTGTTGCCCTTTGGCTGGTGACACAAGGCAGCAGTGTTGGGGCAGGGAATGGCTTATGCAGGGCCTCTGAACCATTATATTTTGTATAATTGCGACACCATCTTCTACAGCATCAATATTTTTTTTGCCCTCTATTTTGACTCGGTTGGTGTCAGGGTGAGGGAAACCCCTAATTTGTTTCCAGCATCGTGACATTTTGAGTTATTGTTTTGGTAGGAGTCATAGATAGCCCCTGGGTGTTAGGCCTGGTATCCATACTCCTTACGTAGGTGTTTGTGCCACGTCTACTTGGCCATTTATTTGCCAAACTTATTTTCTTGTTTCTAATTGTTCCTATAATTTTGTAGAATGTAGTACTGCATGCAGGATTCATGGCAGCAGTAGCAAGGTGGTCATCCCAAATTTAGCCTTATTATTTTGGGTGACACCAGGTAGGTAGAGGTCAAACCAGGTTGCAAAACAGAAGTGGAAGTAGCTCTTGGAAGCCATTATTCTTTCGGTTGTCATGCGTGCTGCTTATCTAACCAACATTATTTTTTTATCCCCTACAAATTTGAAAGTTTGGAAAAAGACATGTGGGAGAAACTATAGTATAGAAAAGCTCAGAACGGAAAATTATGAACTGAGGGGCATATTTACAAGCCCCTTGCGCCACTTATGCGCCGATGCGTGACGCAACGGCGACGCAAACCATGCGCTGCGTTGCGCTATATTTACAACGTGACGCATCTAGGGAGATGCGTCACGTAGTAAACCCCTGCGCCACATGAAACCTGCGTCAGGTTTCATGTGGGCGTACTGCGCAGGGGGCGTTCCGGCGCAGGGACGCCTCGGAAAAGTGACGTAGTGAAATCTACAAGATTTCACGCAGTCACTTTTCCGGACGGTAGTGCGTCAAATCCTTACGCCTGCTTCAAGCAGGCGTAAGGATTGACGCACCATGTTAGGGATAGGAAGGTTGGAACAGTGCTGGAGTTGCGTCGCGCTTGCGGCACAACTTCAGCACTGCGCCAACCTTCCGCCGGCAGATGCGTCACGCATCTGCTTATCCTTGCGCCACGATGCGCCGCATTGTAAATGCGGCGCATCGGACGTGGCGCAAGGGTAAACTTGCGTGACGCATTTTCCCTGGCGCATCCCTGCTGATATGCAGGGATGCGCCAGGGAACGTAAATATGCCCCTAAGTTTATTTCTGTTTTCTGATGTTAAATGTGACAATACATGCAGTGCTTAATTTGAGTTGATGGTTGCTGATGGGTCTCACCGGCACTCATTTTTTGGGATCAGCACTTATTTACCTCATTCCTTTACAAAATAAATACTGAATTTATGTTTGTATGTATGAGGGTATTTCTTAAGAGCAAACCAAGCCAGGAGCAACGAAGCATTTTACAAGTCCATAAGAAAAGAATACAATCATGGGCATAGGAGGACTGCTGAGTTCTGAGAGGGGAGGGGATATTTTAAGTCTTTCAGAGGAGGAGGAGGAATTGATTGCCGAATCTGCAAAGTTTATCTTGTCTTGTGTTCTTAGCTCTTTTTCTTCGCTAATAATGTTTCCATACATTGTTTGAAGTATGTTGTTTTCTGCTTTTGGGTGCCATGGGAAAATCTACTGTGATCCTATTTCATATCTGCTGAAAATCTATTTATTCTGTTTGTTGTGCCATAGCTGGCACTCATTGCTTAGGTGATGCATAGCATGTTTAGATTAAATGTTCAAGAAAGCAAGTCTATACTGAAACTAGCATCTGAATGACTCAGACAGAGCCTCACCATTCTCCATAATGACAAAGCTGTGGTGCCTTCTATATTTTTGTGCATTATTGACAACGTGCAGAACGTGGATTTACACTCGAAATTACACTGACATACTGCTATTTCATTGAAACAAATTTGCTATGTCTTATTAAAGTGCATTTTTATGGCTTATGTTAACTAGGCCTCAATTAGGCCTGACGTCATCTTGTTCAAAATGGATGTCTCCTCCTGTATGCTCACTGTTCATCATTTCTGCAACACACAGTCCAGCAGAGTCATGTTTGTTTATTTCCATTGACGTACTTGCTGTTCTTGAAGAAAACTTTCCAACATGGACACAATAAAGTAGCATTTTTCCAAGCCCCTTCCGCTAGCTCACTGTACTGCAATCATTCACAATAGTTTGCTGTTGTTCTTGTAAATAGTTTGTCCTGCCATCTCTTGATGACATTAGCATAGAGTGGGCAGAATCTATTTTCATGTATTAGGATAGTGCTTAGATGCTAAGGCAACATGAGGCATCATAGAACTGTGCTCTGATTTCCTGAGACTATAATTCCTTTGCTCACACCTTGGTGATTTAGCAGAGACTGATGATTTCCTATGCAAGAAAACTGTATATAAACCCTCGATTTTGGGAGTGAGCCAGAAAGGTTTCCTGCTGCTACTAGGGATCCTGTCCATTTTCTTATTGATTTTGCTTCTCACTTGGGACTTAAGTGTTTTTTGATTTGCACATTATCCTGTATTGCTCTATTTACTTTAAGCTTTCATGGCAATAACTTTATGCATTTGCATTTATGATTTCTGTATTGCACCTTTTGAAATTTTGTAATAAATCCTTAAAAAAATGTATTTTCACTCTAGAACTCAATTATTGAGTTTATCCTTACTTAATTGACTGTATTTTGACATACTGTAAAGTGCCTTACCTCGGAGACAGATTGCCTCGTGAAAGTGAGGTTTAACAGTGTCTCTGATTCATCCACCTGTGGGTGTGCTGTTGAGGTAACATTTTGACGTGTAAAATGTCTGGTTTTTTCTTAACCCACAGAACCAAATGTGAATTGATACATAAGTAGGAAGTTACCTATGCAACCAAATTAGTTGCTAGCAATCATTTTAATGTCTCGACCTATCTTCATCCTTCTACCAATAATCGTTACCCCGCAGGACTGGGCAGCTCTTTCACTTCCAAGTAATTGGTCTTCTCGGAATGTGCTGGATCCACATATTTCCTGAGTGAGATTGCTGTATTTGAGTTCAGATGACTGGTCTGGCAAAATTCTTTGTGGTTGAGACTTCATATAAAGAGTTAACATTGACTGGGAAACCACAAACACCAGTTCCCAGTTCTCAGAGACTCAGCAGGTATTGTGTTAGACTGTAGCTTTTTTGGGGTCAGATAGGACCTGTCTATGTTCACCTACATATTAATAAATGTATTCAGGGTAGGCATGATTAAAGTGTCTATAGCTAAACAACATTTCTTTTGACAATATGATGAGGCAATCTGTGGCAATGTTTTCTAAAAGACAGTCAAAGTTGCTGACACATATTTATTTTTTGACAACTAAATGCACATTTAACAGAATAGTGTAAACATTATGTGAAAATAAAACATATATTTGAATGCAAATTTGCAGTAAGCAGTCATGTTTAGGCATTATAAGCTTATAAAAGAAATAATACTGTATTGACTTAAGCTAGTCTAACTGTCAATGCCATAATAACTAAAAATAATGCAATGATATTGAAAGGTCTGTATTTCAAATTGAATTGTTATTAGCACAAGATGTTTTTTTCTTCTTTTGCTGCAAATGTTGTAACTTTCCAGAAGCCTTCTGTTAGCTAGTGAAAAGGCATCTGTTTTGCATTTGACAATTGATTATGAGGTTCTCAACGGGAGGAGAGGATAAAACAGGAAGGATGATTCATGAGAAGATCAGTCTGAACCGCCAAATGTGGATGAAGTATCTTGTCAAGGACATGTGTCTGTTTTATTGTGTAGATGTGAGAAGTTGGGGCGGTTACCTATTTTCAGATGTTTGCTAAGATCCTATTGGATGTCATGGACAGAAAAGAGACTCTTGTTACCACCTAGAAGGTTGTCTGTTTTTATTAGTGCATGTTCCTAAAGTAGGTTTGGTCTTCTATCACTTGGGGGAGCTATTCTTTAGAGGGGGGCTTCTCTCAATCGCATTTGCTGGAGACTCATCTCTGAGTTTCTTGAAATCAAACCTCTCTTTATGGTAGTTTATTTAGCCTATTTTCTGTTTTATTAAATGTCTGCTGATTTATAGCTGAGAATACTTTCTAGCATGATCTTTCCTTTTAACTGGTGTGCAAAGGCTCATCAGAACTCTTTATTGGGTATCTGAACTGACTCCTTATTATTGATTATTGCAATTTAATTGATGTTAGGGAACTTCCTTTATGGAACACGCTTGCTGTATTATTACAAAATTAGCTGTAATTTTAACTTATGTTGCATTCTTACTTATATTGAGATATCAAGTTTTGGATTATATCAACTTTGAATACTGATATTTAAAAAATTAATAAATAGTGAATAAATAATTAAACTTAAGAATTGAAAATAAAACCTTTTAACTAACACAAAAATGTTCTTTATTGGCTGTACGAAAGTCATAAATAAGTTGTCATGGTATAATAAATTGCCCATGTCCTTTAATTTCAAAGCTTGAACTTGAAGACTGAAGGAGTTTGCAGTTCTGAGGGCGGTGAGTATCAATAGGGTTATGCGTTCCAATTGTTTCAGAGTTGTCATTGTGTTGAAGTTAATTGACTTGTTTTTTGGTACAGATGATAGATTAGATGTTAAGTGCTTGAGGTTGAGCAATTGCAGATGCAATTGAACTCGGAGTAGTCCAAGATCCCGGCAGAGTTAAGAAATAATAAGTTGTGACATTATTTGTCAGATAAGGTCTTGTGGTGAAAATTTGTGACGTACCATCGCCTGCACATTTGAGCTAGGGACTGTAACTATTTGTTGTGATTGTACTAACATTGATTGGTGTTAGTGGAACCTATTGTGCAAATGAGAAGCTATATCAGTCAGAGTGATTTCCCACTGATCAAGATTTCATTTCTATGAGTGTGTGTGTGAGGAAGTTAGAAGGTGTTAAACACCTTATTTCCAATTTGTTTCTTGTCTAAATGAACTATTTTGAATTGTTTTGCGGAGCAGACAAAAGTTATTTGTTTATTGTGCTTGCTTAAAGTTGTAAAATTCATGTACGGGAAAATTGTAAAGGAGGGTGAACCTCTGCGAGGAGTGAGAACAATGTAAGAGTGTGTCACGTTGGGATAGCTCCGTTGGCCTGATTGGTTGACGGGTCATCAAGTACTAAGCTGTGATAGGCTTACAAAAAAGGATTTTGGCAGGATTGGAGGACAATATTGATGTATAAGGAACTATAAAATGAATAAAAACATTGAAATTTATTGAACTGATATTTGCTCATTCATTGTTGAACCTTTGCAATCATTAAATGTTTTAAAGCTCTTGGAGATCTGATGAGGGATGATGTTTGAATCCCTGGTCGGGAGGGTGAAGAGGCTCCGTCTGAAGGTACGAAAGGTCATTATATGGTGATAAATGTAGGACTACACACATGTTTGTGGCTTCATCAATGGCACGAGATCACTGAAAATAAAGGACCATTCAGATTTCCACAATATGGTACTTTTGATTTAAAGGTTATTGAATATTTGAGGGAAGAATTATATGAAATTAAGCCACCTCCTAGACCTAGACCGTACACAGTACAAAGTATTAAATGTTTGGGAGTGAGCAAATCATAGCAAAGAAAAAGAACGGTATCAGAATAGAGCGAGAAGAGCAGTGCGAAATTACTCAGATGCCCAACAGGATGAAGGACAGCAGAGGTGGAGGAAATGCATAATCGGGTTGCTAAAATGTATGCAGCAATAGCAACAGAAAAGACTAAAAAGAACCGAAAGCAGGGAAATGATGATGAGGAAGCTGCAAGAAAAATTGACACTGATAGCGATTCAGGGGATGTAATTGTGGACACTTTGTTATCCTCATGTCCGCCTCTATATGTGGCTCCCATGACAGGTATACAGAAGGTGCTACAACCACTAGAGCTGCAGCAGCTACAGCTTCTTTTGATCCGAATATAACACAGATTGAGAGACCATTTCCAGTACTACCAATAGGAACAACACCTGTTGAAGCAGCCCCTATTGTGACTGTCCTTGCGCCCTTGGCACAGGTTGTAACAGCTCAACCCTTAAGGATTCCTATAGCAACTGCACTAATAAATATTTCACTGAATCTTACAGTTCTAGGTGTGGTAGGAGAGGTAGCTGCAACAGGGTTTATCCCGACATCGTTAAACTTAGAGATTGTTGCTTACACCACACAGCAGAATTTTCACTCATTGAAAGAAGGAAGAAGAATTGTCTTTACAAAACCAATAACACAAAGAGCGATAGGACTATTTGATGATTGAGGAAACACCTGAGAAGGAAAGAATGGGAAACCCAGAGAGGCCAACTACTAGCCAGGAAAGAGTGATACCTTTATATATACCAAATGTGAAGGTGGAATTTGAAGAGATCATTAGAGGATGTCTAGACATTTCACATTTGAATCAATATTAGGAAAATCAATTGATATATCTGAGTAAGGAGATAACAAGACCTACTGCTGCCACACATGATAGATTAACCGAGCTGGCAGGAAAATACAAGGTAGATCTTTACAAGAGTGTTCCCTTACAGAAATGCTTTAGGGCACAAATAGATGATGATTCTATTGTGACCATGTGGTCCTCAGGAATAAGATTGCACATTGCTGAATTGGTAAAATGTATTAAAAACTGGAGCGATTTTGACAGATTGGAGAGCAAGTGTGCAAAGAAACAGGGAAAGAAAAAGACACAATCAGAGACTACAGAAGCAAATGGCAAAACACCACCAGTACCCACAGAAGAAGATGAGTCTTTCAATCAATCAGTCTATCAGCATTTGTAGAACACAGCACTGTCACCTGCTGGGGTGCGAGCTCTCTGTCGAAGCGCGAGTTGTCTTGAGCTTCTTTCTGAAATCCGCCAGGGAGGGTGCTGTTTGGAGCTGGAGGGGCAGGTCGTTCCTGGTCTTGGTGGCAATGTAGGAGAAGAAGCGGCCCCCGCTGCAGCTATGACGGATGCAGGGGGTGTGTGCAAGGGCTAGTGAGGAGGAGCGCAGGTGTCTTGCGGGTAGATGGAAGTTAAGTTGATGGTTGATGTAGGCCGGCCCTTGATCATGTTGGGCTTCGTAGCCATGCTAGAGGATCTTGAACTGGCATTTATTTATTTATTTATGCACTTATAAAGTGCGCAGCTACCCAACAGGGTCTCCCGGCGCTGAACATGTGGAGGCAGAAACAACTTAGACATCAGGCGGAAAGAAAAACAGAGATCAAACCAGGTCACTAAACAGCAGCGTCTTTAAGCTCTTACGGAAGGCTAGCAGAGAATGACAGTTCCTAAGGTCAATTGGAAGAGCATTCCAGAGCCTGGGGCCAAGACAGGAAAAACAACGACCCCTCATACGGACGAGTCGAAACCTGGGAACTGAAAACAGTGAGAGGCTGGAGGATCTCAACTGTAGAGCTGGAAGATAAGGTGGTACCAGACTTTGAATGTAAGAAGGGGCAAGGCCACATTTGGCACGAAACATGTAACAGAGGGCCTTGAACTCAATGCGCTTATTGACTTTAAGCCAGTGGAGTTGGTGGAGCAAAGGAGACGCAGAGGCACATCTAGGCAGATGGAAAAGAAGACGAGCAGCTGCCTTTTTAATGACCTGCAGCCGATGTATTGAAGCTTTATCAGCACCCAGGTACAGCACATTGCCGTAGTCCAACCTGGATATCACCAAAGCCTGCAGAACCGTTCTCTTAGCTGCTGGTGGAATTAGCCAGAGGATTTTTTTGATCCATCTAAGAACAGCAAAGCAGGATGCCGCTACCCTGGAAACCTGAGGTTTAAGGGAGAGATTTTTATCAATAATAAAACCCAGGTTGTTGATAAGCCTGGGCGGTGAACTCCGCTCCGTTTGCGGAGTTTTCTGCACTCCCCGCTCCGCGGAGCTCTGCATAGTGCAGCGGAGTTTTTTTGCCTGCTCGCGCGCGCGCGAACGGTAAGTTTGCGAGAGCGAGCTGCAGCTCGGGTAGAATTTCTACCCGAGCGGCAGAAAAACCAACGCAAACAGTAGTTCGCACTGCACTCCATCACTTGCAGAACTTCGCAGAGTTTTGTTGTCACTTCGCGGAGTTCTGCGTAGCAAAACTACGCGAACTATGCCCAGGCCTGGTTTTTGACTTTAGAGACAGAAGCAGGCACAGGGCCCAGATTATCTCTTCCGGATGGGGACCCAGTGGAGGTTTTTGAGGCGGGGTGATGTGGGGCTGTTTGGGGAGGACCAGGATGAGTCTGGCTGCAATGTTCTGTACGGTCTGCAGTCTCTTGAGGAGCTGGGTGGAGATGCTGGCATAGAGTGCGTTGCTGTAGTCGAGGCGACTGGTGACAAGGGCCTGAGCAATGGTCTTTCTGGTATTGATAGGGATACATCTGAAGATTCTGCATGCGGAGGGTATGGAAGCAGGAGGAGGCGACCTTGTTGACTATTTGTTTCATGGTCAGTTCGCTGTCAAGGATGATTCATAGGTTGAGTGCATGGTCTGGAAGTGTGGGTGTGGGTCCGAGATCTGCTGGCCACCAGCTGTGGTCCTATATAGATGTGTGTTTCCCGCAGAGCAGTACTTCTGTCTTGTCAGAGCTGAGTTTAAGGCAGTTGGCTCTCATCCAGTTGGCTACGTTGGTCATGGCATTGTGGAATGGTCTGGTGGTGGAGGGTTAGGTGAGAAAGAGGATAAGTTGAGTGTTGTTTGCATAGAAAATTATGTTGAGGCCATGAGATCTGATGATGTTTGCGAGAGGGGTCATATAGGTGTTGAACAAGGTGGGGGTGAGGGATGATCCTTGGGGTATGCCGCATATGATGTTTTTGTGTTCAGAGGTGAAAGGAGGCTGGCGAATGCTCTGTGAGTACCCTGTCAGGAAGGAGGCGATCCATTTGAGGGCGTTTTGCTGTATGCCAATGTTGTGGAGTCTGTTGAGGCGGGTGTAGTGGGATACAGTGTCAAACACAGTCGAGAGGTTGAAAAGGATCAGGGCTCTCCGCAGTTGAGGAGGGTTCTGATGTCGTCTGTGGCAGCGATCAGCGCGGTCTCTTTGCTGTGGTTGGCTCGGAATCCCAATTGGGAGATGTCAAGCAGGTGGTTCTGTTCCAGGTATTTGGTAAGCTAGGATGGTCGAAAGACCCTTGTCATGGAGTTGCCTCTTTAGATCACCCTACTAACCTTGATCCAACCTTTTCGGCTGGTTCTTCTTCAGTGACCAATCCTACCATATTAACCACCGTTTCTCCATTAACCTCGGCTCAAATCCAAGATATACTAAGCAAAATAAAATCGGGGTCCCCTGTGGACCCCTGCCCTTCTAAAATCTTGCACTTTGTACCTGAGATTACTGCAGTTCATCTAATGAACATTTTTACCAAGATGTTCAGTGCCGGTTATTTTTCTAAAGAGTGGAATAAAGCCTTCATCCTTCGTCTTCTCAAGAAGCCTAACATAGATGCCTCAGACCCTAACAACTATCAGTCCATCTTGCGTCTTCCGCTCCCAGGAAAAATTGTCGAGAAAGCCATCAACTTGGAATTGTTTTCATTTATTAAGAATAATTATCTTCTGGACACGACCCAGTTTGGCTTTAGAAGTCAACATAGCACCAAACTGGCTTTGATAACGGCATCAGAAGAAATTAGACAGACTCTTGATGCTAGAGGAAATGCTGCCTTGATTTTATTAGACCTCTCAGTGGCATTTGACACGGTCAATCACAACCTACTTATTGCTCATCTTTCCTCCATTGGAATCAAGGACAGAGCCCTTTCTCTTTTTAAATGCTTTCTTACTGATCGTGAGCAATCTGTTGCTTTTGGGGATTTCACATCCCCTTCCTTTTTATTGCCATGTGGGGTTTCACAGGGCTCATCATTGTAACCTACTCTTCTTAATCTGTATGTAACTCCATGTACAAGTTTAATTAAATTGTTCAGTTTTTTACTGGTGTCCTACGCTAATGACACCCAGATTGTGGTGTTATTGGCCAGTAGCCCTGAGGCCACTACAACCAGATTCCACAACTGTATGCTCCAAATTGGGAGGTAAATGAGCTACAACTGTTTGAAATTGAACTCGGATAAAACCGAGGTTCTGTTATTTGGCAGAAACCTTCTTTTTGTTCCCCCAGCTGGTGGCCCCAGGAACTGGGTACTCTTCCCAGCCCGGTCTCGAAAGTAAAAAATCTTGGGGTTCTGTTTGACAGTAAGTTGTCTTTTGCAGGTCAGATGAACTCCATTACTTCCTTTCTTTTTGCTTAAACTACTCAGGAAAGTCCTTCCTTTTATTACTCTGGAATTGCAGAAAACTATGGTGTCCACTCTTATCACTTCTAAATTGAACTACTGCAATGTACAATATACAGGAAAGGTTTTTAAACAAATAACAGACCCTGCAGCACATCTGCTTTTAGGAATGTCCAAACATAAATTGACCTCACAGGACCTGATTCAGCTCAACTGGCTTCCTATCACGAAGCACATAGACTTTAAGGCCCTTTGTATCACATTTAAGCCTTACATATTTTTGGACCTGAATATCTGATACAGCGTTATATTCCCCCTAGACCTCTTCGTTCTTGCTCAGCTTTTAACCTTGCTGTCCCAAAATTTAAAAGAGCCGATTGGGGTGGCAGGAGCTTTGTGACCTGCACATCTAAGCTGTGGAATTCCATGCGTCTTGAGCTTAAAAAGAAGATTGACCTACTGCTTTCAGAAAAGCCTTAAAAACCTGGCTTTTAAATCATTAGGACCCTGTATCTGGCTCATTCTTCATATTTGTTTGGTTGTTCACTTTCTGAGCTAGCGCCTAAATTCCTCTGGGTATTAGCGCACTCTATACATTTTAATTTAATTTCATTGAATTTCAGCTCTTGGTTGATGGCCTTGTCTAGTACTTTAGCGTGGTAAGGGAGCCAGGAGATCGTCGATAATTTTTGAATTTGCTGGGGTCGGAGGGGGGTTTCTTTCAGAGGGGTCTGACCTGCGTGTTTCCATCTGTCTGGGAAGGCTGCTGTGGTGCTGGAGATTAAGCTGGCTCAAAAGGGATTCCAGAATCAACAGCATGTAGGGAATGTTGGTGATATGCATGGTGTTGGTTTTCACGCTGGAGGTTAAATTGCACAGGGTGGAGTTTGTACTCCACAGGTAGAGGTCGAGGTGTTCCGGATGATCCAAATTCAGGAGTGTACATTGCAACGCTGAGGAAATCGACTCCTTTTCATTATAACAATAGGCTTGGCATTGGATGAGGGAGTGTAGACAGAATCCAAATTGAGTAAGTGGTGATGGCTAAATGCAAGGGGTAAATCAAATGCAAATGCAAAATGTTCCAGGTCAGGTTCCGGTCCAATGAATACAGATGGCAACACAGTCACAAGTTCCTATGACACAGGTCCCACAAGTTCCAATGGCCACAAAGAATATGGGTAATCCCAGATTCAATATGAATTAAGTATCAAGAGTAAATCCAAATTTGTTTCAAAATCAGAACCCATTTCAACAGTTCCCCATGTTGGAGAATTACATCTTTTATTCTGACAGTTCAGAATGGTGGTGCCAGAGGGGGAGAGGAAGATTACATACTTAGTGCAGTATTAGAAGTAGACCAAAGTGGACCATTCGTAGAAGGAGAGGTAAATGGCCAACAAGTGTCATTTCTTATTGACACCGGTGCAACTGGTGCTTAGAACAATGGAAATCCCAGACCTACACCTCATGGGAAAAAAGATCCAAGGTGTAGGTGTCACTAATAAACAAATAACTTATCCTGTTTCAAAGAAAGTGCCTGTAAAAATAGGTTTGTTTAAGGAAGATCATCAATTTGTGGTGAGTGATTCAAGTCATGTAAATCTGCTAGGAAGAGATCTTTTGTGCACGTTAAATTGCACTATTTACTGCACACAAGAAGATGTTAAATTTCAAACACACGATGACGACGTTGAATTTAAAATGGCCTGACAAGAAATAGCTGTAGGATTGTATCCTGTAAGAATGGTAGAGGATTAACTTCCTGATTTAAGAAACACTGTAAAATCAGAAATATGAGTTTTTCAGAAAAAGACATTGGACTAATGAAAGGTTTAGAACTGATTTGAATCACAATAAAGACAAATGCAGTTGTTCCGAGAAATTCACTGTCAGAATTGGGTTACTGATTGACTGGGATGTGAGTCCTGGTCAAGCAGCAACCACAATCTTTATCAGGGTGAGGCACAAGCAAACCCCAAATTAAAGTGTGCTCAAACCCCTGGTATCTTGGCACAGAGTAAACAGGCCTAACTTAGGGGCAACGTGTAAAGTTTTTGTGCAACACTTCAAACAGTAATAAAGTAAAAAGAGCACACAAAAAGGGGCCTACATCAAGTTACAATAATAAAGCTTTCTTTAATAAATAAAACAAGTCCAAAACAACAAAAATCCAATCAGTAGAACTGGAGATATTACATTTTAAAGATTTAGATCAAATAGCGCCTAAAAGCATAAGGTGGCAGCTGTAGATATCTGGTCGCGCCAGACTGGGACAAAGTTAAAAGTTCAGGCTGACCGCGATGGAGCACGGGTTGGCTATAGGGACCCAGTTAGGCCTGCTGAATGAAGTACCTTGAATCCTGGTTTGTGGAGCGTTGTGTGGATCAGTGTCAAAGATGCGCCGTGTGGCCAAAATGATGCGTCAGTTCAAAGATGCGGCAATGGTGTGGTCTGAGGTTCTGTTGCCTCATCATCAAAGATCCTGTCAATGAGGGTTAGGGATGTAAAGGCTGGTGTTGAGGATGCAGTGCGCAGTTGGGGCAATGCGTCGGTTCTGAAGAGCTGCGAGGCAGTGAGGCGGAGTCCGTCGTTGTCATCCAGGCTGCCGTCAGTGAAGAATGCGAGGACCTTTGACGAGGATGTGACACACAGTCAGGGCGATGTGGCAGTTCCAAAGAGCTGCGATGTAAAGTGGGTCTTTGTGATGGATCCTATCCATGCAGCAGCGGTGATGCGACTATTCTGCTTGGGTTTGCACCACGCAGCAGAGGAGAGGTGTCGGTTCCACTGGAGCCACAGAGGCTGGCAAGCTTTCTCAACCCCTTCGGTGCGCAGGACGGGCGGGAGCCATCCTGCACCACGGTGCTCGTGTGTGCAGGACGGCTCCCGGCCGTCCTGGAACATGGCACCGGAAATCCCTCTGGTGCAGGCACCAGAGGGATTTCTATTTCTCCCCTGTAGCCTCGGGAGCTGGGGAAGAGCTTCCCCAGCTCCAGAAGCCCCCCCCCCACTTCAGTGAAATGACGATCAGCGCGCACGTCGCACTGACGTCATTTCACTGAAACCGAAACTGAAGTGAGCCTTTAGGCTCATTTCAGTTTCACTTTCCACATGCTCAGGGGGCCATCTCAGCCCCCTGAGCATGTAGAAAGATGGGAGAGGTATCATTGGAAAGGGGAGAATCTCCCCTTTCCAATGGTACCCCTCCCCAGTGGATCCCTGCTTGGGGATCACCCCAGGAGGGCAATCCCCAAGCAGGGATCCACCACTAGACACCAGGGAGGGGGGAGCGGCCCCTTGGGCAAGGGCCTTTGCTCCCCCCCCAAAGTTATATTGGCCATATTCAGTCTTTCTGCCCTCCCCGGGGGGGTCAGAAAGCCCACTTGATGCCAGGGATTTTTTATTGGCATATGTAATTAGGGTGGGGGCTGCCCAAAATGGGCACGCCAATACCCCCACCCCCGCCACCATTACAGCCTTTCTGCCCCCCCTGGGGGGCAGATGGGGCAGAAGCCCCCAATCTGCCCCCCCGGGGGGGGCAGAAAGCCCACTTGACGCCAGGGATTTTTCGTTCCCATATGCAATTAGGGTGGGGGCTGCCCAAAACGGGCATGCCAATGCCCCCACCCACCCGCCACCATTATTGGGGGCTTTCGGCAGTAGCCCCCAATCTGCCCCCCGGGGGGGCAGAAAGCACATTTGACACCAGGGATTTTTTTATTGGTATATGTAATTAGGGTGGGGGCTGCCCAAAACGGGCACGCCAATGCCCCCACCCCCCACCACCATTTCAGCCTTTCTGCCCCCCGGGGGGGGCAGAAAGCCCACTTGACGCCAGGGATTTTTTGTTCCTATATGTAATTAGGGTGGGGGCTGCCCAAAACGGGCATGCCAATGCCCCCACCCCCGCCACCATTACAGCCTTTCTGCCCCCCCTGGGGGCAGATGGGGGCAGTAGCCCGCAATCTGCCCCCCCGTGGGGCCGAAAGCCTACTTGACGCCAGGGATTTTTTTGTTGCCATATGTAATTAGGGTGGGGGCTGCCCAAAACGGGCACGCCAATGCCCCCACCCACCCGCCACCATTACAGCCTTTCTGCAGTAGCCCCCAATCTGCCCCCCTGGTGGGCAGAAAGCCCACTTGACGCCAGGGATTTTTTGTTCCCATATGTAATTAGGGTGGGGGCTGCCCAAAACGGGCATGCCAATGCCCCCACCCCCCCGCAACCATTACAGCCTTTCTGCCCTCCCTGGGGGGCAGAAAGCCCACTTGACGCCAGGGATTATTTTTTTATTCGTGTAGGGGTAGGGGCTGCCCAAAATGGGCATGACAATACCCCCACACCCCCAGAGAAATTCCAGTCTTTCTGCCCCCCCCAGCAGGGCAGATGGGGGCAGTGGCCCCTGATCTGCCCCCCGGGGGGGCAGAAAGCCCACTAGGCGACAGCGATTACGCTGGCTTTTTTTATGCGTGGGGTGGGGGCTGCCCAAAATGGGCATACCAATGCCCCCACCCCCACAAAAAAGAGCCACAGTCTTTCTGCCCCCCTTGGGGGCATATCGGGGTGAACCCCCCCTCCCCCGATTCCCCCCCAGGGCAACAGAAAGCCCACTAGGCACCGACTTTTTTTTAGCAATGTGCCTACCTGTGGATTTTGGGCCCTAGCGCAGCTGGCACATAGGGAAACCTAGCAAACCTGTAAATTTTTTAAAAATAGACACCAAGGGAAATCCAGGATGGGGTGACTTGTCTGGCTCTCACCAGGTTCTGTTACCCAGAATCCCTTGCAAACCTCAAACTTTGTAAAAAAAAAACACATTTTCCTCACAATTCTGTTGAGGGAAAGTTCTGGAATTTGCGTGGATCCACAAATTTCCTTCTACACAGCATTCCCCCAGGTTTCCCGATAAAAATGGTACCTCACTCGCGTGGGTGGGTCAAGTACCCGCGACAGGCAAGGGCCCAAAACCTAGTGAGGCGACATCAAAATTACCTATCACAAACCAACCTGGTTTTGCAAGGGGGGTCACCTGGGTTTTTGGCCCCGTGCTCGGCGGCCAGCTAGGGAAACCTACCAAACCCACACGTTTCTGAAAACTAGACACCCAGGGGATTCCAGGGAGGTATGGCTTGCATGGATCCCCCAACTTTTTCTTACCCAGAATCCCCTGCAAACCTCAAATTTAGCTGAACAAAATCACTTTTCCACACATTTTTGTGTGGGAAAGTTGTGGCATCACCGGACTGAGCCAAATTTCCTACCACCCAGCATTCCCCCAGGTCTCCCGATAAAAATGGTGCCTCACTCGTGTGGGAGGCCCAAGTACCCGTGACAGGCAAGGGCGGAAAACGTATTGAGGCGACATCAAAATTGCCTATCACAAAACGACCTGGTTTTGCAAGGGGGGTCACCTGGGTTTTTGGCCCCGTGCTTGGCGGCCAGCTAGGGAAACCTACCAAAGCCACACATTTCTGAAAACTAGACACCCGGGGGATTCCAGGGAGGTATGGCTTGCGTGGATCCCCCAACTTTTTCTTACCCAGAATCCCCTGCAAACCTCAATTTTAGTTGAAAAAAATCACTTTTTCCACACATTTTTGTGTGGGAAAGTTGTGGCATCACCGGGCTGACACAAATTTCCTACCACCCAGTGTTTCCCCAGGTCTCCCGATAAAAATGGTGCCTCACTCGTGTGGGAGGCCCAAGTACCCGTGACAGGCAGGGGCCCAAAATGTTTTGGGCCTTTGCCTGTCGTAGGTACTTGGGCCTCCCGCACGAGTGAGGCACCATTTTTATTGGGAGACGTGGGGGAACGCTGGGTGGTAAGAAATTTGTGTCAGCCCGGTGATGCCAAAACTTTCCCACACAAAATGTGTGGAAAAAGTGATTTTTACAGCTAAATTTGAGGTTTGCAGGGGATTCTGGGTAAGAAAGTTGGGGATCCACGCAAGCCATACCTCCCTGGAATCCCCTGGGTGTATAGTTTTCAGAAATGTGTGGGTTTGGTAGGTTTCCCTAGCTCTCCGCCGAGCACTGGGCCAAAAACCCAGGTGACCCCCCCTTGCAAAACCAGGTTGTTTTGTGATAGGCAACTTTGATGTCAGCCTCAATACGTTTTGGGGCCTTGCCTGTCGCAGTACCTGGGCCTCCCACACGAGTGAGGCACCATTTTATTGAGAGTCCTGGGGGACGCTGGGTGGTAGGAAATTTGTGTCAGCCCAGTGATGCCACAACTTTCCCACACAAAAATGTGTGAAAAAGTGATTTTTTCAGCTAAATTTGAGGTTTGCAGGGATTCTGGGTAAGAAAACGTTGGGGGATCCATGCAAGCCATACCTCACTGGAATCCCCCAGGTGTCTAGTTTTCAGAAATGTATAGGTTTGCTAGGTTTCCCTAGCTTCCGGCAGAGCTAGGGTTCAAAATCTACAGCTAGGCACTTTGCAAAAAAAGGGTCAGTTTTCACTGTGAAAATGTTGTGTGTCCACGTTGCATTTTGGGCCGTTTCCTGTCGCGGGCACTAGGCCTACCCACACAAGTGAGGTACCATTTTTCTAGGAAGACTTTGGGGAACTCAGGGTGGGTGGAATTTTGTGGATGCACGCAGATTCCAGAACTTTCCACCACAGAAATGTGAGGAAAATGTGTTTTTTTGGACAACTTTTGAGGTTTGCAAGGGATTCTGGGTAACAGAACCTGGTGAGAGCCAGTCAAGTCACCCCATCCTGGATTCCCCTGGGTCTCTAGTTTTCAAAAATGTATAGGTTTGCTAGGTTTCCCTAGGTGCCGGCAGAGCTAGGGTTCAAAATCTACAGCTAGGCACTTTTGCAAAAAACGGGTCAGTTTTCACTGTGAAAATGTGGTGTGTCCACGTTGCGTTTTGGGCCGTTTCCTGTCGCGGCCACTAGGCCTACCCACACAAGTGAGGTACCATTTTTCTCGGAAGACTTTGGGGAACTCGGGGTGGGTGGAATTTTGTGGATGCACGCAGATTCCAGAACTTTCCACCACAGAAATGTGAGGAAAATTTGTTTTCTTTGACAACTTTTGAGGTTTGCAAGGGATTCTGGGTAACAGAACCTGGTGAAAGCCAGTCAAGTCACCCCAGCCTGGATTCCCCTGGGTGTCTAGTTTTCAAAAATGTATAGGTTTGCTAGGTTCCCTAGGTGCCGGCAGAGCTAGGGTTCAAAATCTACAGCTAGGCACTTTACAAAAAAAGGGTCCATTTTCACCATGAAAATGTGTTGTGTCCACGTTGTGTTTTGGGCCGTTTGCTGTCGCGGGCACTAGGCCTACCCACACAAGTGAGGTACCATTTTTCTCAGAAGACTTTGGAGAATGTGGGGTGGGTGGAATTTTGTGGATCCACGCAGATTCCAGAATTTTCCACCACAGAAATGTGAGGAAAATGTGGGTTTTTTTTAGAATTTTTTAGGTTTGCAAGGGATTCTGGGTAATAGAACCTGGTGAGAGCCAGTCAAGTCACCCCATCCTGGGTTTCCCTGGGTGTCTAGTTTTCAAAAATGTATAGGTTTGCTAGGTTTCCTTCGGTGCCGGCAGAGCTAGGGTTCAAAATCTAGAGCTAGGCACTTTGCAAAAAAAGGGTCAGTTTTCACTGTAAAAAGAACGTGTGTCCACGTTGCGTTTTGGACCGTTTCCTGTCGCGGGCACTAGGCCTACCCACACAAGTGAGGTACCATTTTTATCAGGAGACTTAGGGTAACATAGAATTGTAGAGCAACTGTTATTACCTATTGACTTTCGATGCATTTCTGCCTTCCAAATGAAAGACAATGTGTAAAAAAGAAGTCATTTTGAAAAATGACCTATAAGTCTCATGCTAGTATGGGTACTCACAATTTCGGAAATGTGCATATATCTACTGTTTCTAAACTCTATATTTTGTTCCAATTTCAGAAATACATAGGTGTCTTTCATACCGATTTTTCCATGTATATATTTTCCCAAATTAATTGCTATATACCCGGAACATAATGAAAAAACATTGCAAGACGCTGCTCAGTTATTGGCTCTGGGTTCGTCGGGTTCTTGGTGAACCTACAAGTCCTATATATCCCCACAACCAGAAAGGTCTAGCGGTTGTAATGGTATATTGCTTTCAAACAGCTGTCACAATTAGAAGAAGTTACAGGTGAAAACGTTGGCACAAATGGCTGTTTTTTTCAACTAATTTTCAATTTTTCCTATATTTAACTGTTAGTTTCTATAAAGAAATCTTGAAGGATCTACACAAATGACCCCTTGCTGAATTCAGAATTTTGTCTACTTTTCTAAAATGTATAGCTTTCCAGGATCCATTATTGCTTTCATACAGGGGCGGTGCGTCCATGGGGGCGTTGGGGCGTTGCCCCCCCGCCCGTGCCCGCAGCTCCCTCGGCATCTCTGAACTTAGTTTACTTAAGTTCAGAGATGCCGTCACCGAGGGAGAACTGAGTCTGACAATCATGTCAGTCAGCATGACGTCGGACCGCCCACCCCCTTCAGAGTCTGAAGGGGTGGGCGGTCCGGCGTCATGTTGACTGACGTGCATTGCAGACCAGCCAGGGACAGGCAGCAGCACAAGTGCGCATGAGTGGGGAAGGTGAGCGAATTTTTCGCCCGTGCCCATTCATGCGCACTTGTGTTTCCACTGGCTTGCGCATGCCCATTAGGAGCCCCTCGGTCTCCTAATGGGCAGGCAGCGGGCGAAGAGTAACCGTGCCCTCAGCCAATCCTGGCGCTGCAGCAGCGCCAGCATTGGCTGAGGGGTTGCCACTCCACTCCTGATCGAAGAGGCGCCATTGCTGCAACGCGGACCAGGAGCAGAGGCGGTCAGGTAAGTTTTCTTAAATTTGTATTCTCCCTCGGCCCCACACCCCCGCACGACCCCCCCCCCCGCGAGTACTGCGAGCCGCGGCTGCGACGATCCCTCTCCGTTTTTTGGGCGTGAATATATTGTAGTCTTGTCTAGTTTTATAGTTTGCCACTTAGCTTGAAAGGGCGCGTGCAGGCAATATTAAACATTTTCATCACATCCATCAATTGATTTTCCTCCTCTGTGCCTTCCTGATCTATTTCTCAATTCATATTTCAGAGCACCAAAGCTGCTGTTTCCTCAAATGACAGTCTACCTTACCTTGCGGTTCCTCCTGTTCAGCTTCGAAATTCTAAGCGGTTGCCTTGAATTAATATTTAAAAGTGTAATAAAACACTCCCTTTGTCTTTGCTGTCAGAGCCTTGAGTTCTTCCGTTGTATTAAATCCAAGAAATGGCATTTTGATAGACGTGATTTTATTTCATTTCGATGTTCAGCTGTTTAATAACACATTTTCTAAAACTAGCCTTTATTTCGTTTTTGCAACACAACATGCATTACAAAGAGTTTTGCAAGGGTAAAGAATTCTGCGATAGTACTTTGACTGGAGGCAAAGTGCTGGTTTTCAGTTCCCAATGCTCACCTCTCAGAATGTTTCCTGTGACGGCAGGTCTGTGGTGTACTGTGATGCTTTTCTGATGCATGGCCTCAATAGCCTTTGTTGTTTAATATACACCATCCTCGGCTCTTAGTCTTACTGCGTAACACAAGTGAGTGACAAAATGGCGTCGCTCAGGATTCAAGGTTGTTAACAACATGGTAGTGCCACAGTAGTGCGGGTGTTGGTGGGTACATAACCCTAACTTAACAGTGGTTGTGTGTGTCTTGTGTGGCATTTTAGAATGTATGGCATTTGCTCTGACCGGGCTCCCTAATGAAACACAAACTGATCTCTTTTCATCACGCCGAGCATTTATGACCAGTGCACACATAACCTAATCCTCATAAGAAGGCAAATGTGAGAGAAAAGCTGAAACAAGTAAATGAGGCAAGCTGAATAAGGGGTTTAATTAGCTGAACATATAACAAATGTCATTAATGCCCTCTAGCATAGCTCAAGGAAATGAGTAGCTATCTCTGGCATGCTGGCTTTCAGCGAAACTCTGATAACTTGGCAGATCGATCAGTCCATTTGCAAAGCCCAGGACATGTTTTTTTGTGGTCCTCCAGATTTAAGCCCGGGTGCTCAGCTAAGCTGGGGTCTGATGCGGTCCAACACGCATCCCGTTCTGTATGTGTTTAGCCATGGAAAATAATTGCACCTGTGTGATCATGATGTGACAACATTCATTGATTTGAAGCTTCTCACCGACGCCGTGTTGTACATACATTTGAACATGTACTTGTGCAGCAGCAATGCATCAGCAGTAACACTAGTATTGTGAAATGAGGCATGTGATTTGTTTCTTTTCTGCTCGCAGCCAGGTGTCTTGGTACTGTCCTTAAAATAAATATGTAATTGCTAAAAGCACCAGTGTGAATGACAAGCATCCGCTAAAACCCACAGCAGCATTGTCATAGATTGTTTCCTTCAGCAAGTTTACAGCCCTGTGTTTATGTCCAGAGAAATGGATTCCGCCGAATGAAACTGCCAACAGCAGGCACTAATGCTCCTTCCAAGTGCAGGTGAAGCAATAAACACAAACCATTTGACGGGACAAGGGCCGGGGCCTGTAACAGATGGCATGACGTGTGTGGCCTCAGGCTAGAGTCTGTGTTGTGGTGTAAACTCTGGGAAAGCAAATCCCAGCCCTGCCTTTAATGTTGTGACCAGGACGGGAGTTAGCAGATCTGTGTTGCACAGTGTGTCTACTGATAACATGATAACGCTTACAATGTGTGGAAAAATTGCTTCTTGCTCTTTCTTAACTGTTGATATATTTTGAAACATATGTACAGTTTATTTGAAGGCATTTATTACATTTTACTGAGCTACAAATGTGTTTTGATGATACAGCCTTTCCCTCAGTTTCACACATCCTTTAGCACACGCAGCAGGATTGTCACACATTTGTTTCCCATTACAAAATCCTCTCACTTTGCAGTCAGAGCAAACATCAAAGTCAATCAGAAGCGATAAGCAGCAGTTTCTCAGAAGACACTGCCTGACATTTCACCTCTGTCTTTGAACCCCCAGCAAATAATGTGCATGTGACAAGATAAAGACAACATGTAAAGGCCTCCTTCCTGCATATTCACCTGAACTCCAGCATGGTTATTTTTGCCAACATTCAAATACTAAGGAGCCTCTTCAATCATTTTTCTCTTATGTGATTTTCCCAGCATACTATGGATTAACTTCTGTGAGGTACTCAGCATTGTTATCTCATTATGAAGTTCTGTGGTTATACTGAATAGGCAGCTACCTATGTCATTATCATATGAAGTCTCATTATTGATGCCATAACTACACTTTCACAATTGATTTATTAACCTTCTTGCCTTCTCAAATATGCTTGAAAATGCACCATTTGCCCACTAATTTTTCAAAATTTTCTTGGGCTCCCCCTTATGACGGTCTGGCTCGCTCGCTCGGCACAGGGCACTCATTGCGAATTGTTACGCCCACCACTTTCAAATGTCACCAGCCGCCACTGCTTTCATACCCATTACTACCATTAACTGGAAGGAGGTTGAAAGCACATAAAATAGCAAAAATAGGCTATGTCCCAGAAAAATGCAAAACTGTGTAAAACATTTTAGTTTTCTCACAAAAGTCTGCTTGTCCATGAAAGCTGGGAAGATGGTGATTTCAGCACCACAACCCCTTTTTGATACCATTTGCAGGGAAAAAAACAGACGCTTTCATCTGTAGCCCTTTTTTCCCATTTAAAAAAAAATGTAGTTGTATTTTGGCTAATTTCTGGGTCCCCTCCAGGGGAATCCACAAACCCTGGGTACCTTTAAAATCCCCATGATGTTGGAAAAAAAGGACGCAAATTTGGCGTGGATACCTTATGTGGTCAAAAAACTACAGGGGCCTAAGTGCGAACTACCCCAAATAGCCAAAAAAAGGTTTAGCACAGGGGGGGGGAAAGGCCTAGCAGCAAAGGGGTTAAGCCCAACTCCAAGGGTCCAGAACTGGGGTGGCACCCCTTGGCAGGGTAGACTCAAAGATGGCAGGGTTCAGGTGCAGATGTAAGGTGGTTGGAAGCCTCTTATGTCCCTGAGACTTAGGGTCACGAGGTCAGCCAACTAGCTCTTGGAGCCACTCTGAGTTCAAGAGATGCAGGTCCAGTCCTTCTCACCTAGGCAAGAGGATAGCAGGCAGCAGGTCAACATAGAAAAGCAGGCGTCCAGCAGAGTGACAGTCCTTCAGCAGCACAGCAGTCCTTCTTCCTGGCTGAGTATCCACAGGTCCAGAAGTGTACTGTCTTGGTGGTGTCTGAGGTCCAGTATTTATACCCAGTTGTACCTTCTTTTGAGTGGGGGGGAACCTTCTAAAGGTCTCCCTTTAATGTCCCCAGGCATCCTGCCATCCCTGCCCCGGCTCCAGCCTAACTTCAGGGGGTATACAGCCCTTTGTGAGGAGGCAGAACACAGCCTATTCTGGTGTAAGTGGGGCTGTGCCCAGCTCCTCCCTCCCATCCTGCTATTATGGTGCATCCAGGCAAACCTAAACTCTCTGGTGTGTGTGAGACACTCTAGGAGGAATACACAAAGGTGAACTGTTAGTTGCACCTAGTCATGTGACCAGAGACAGACTTCAGGCACCAAATGACTAATGCCAGAAAATGTCATTTTAAGAATTGCATCTTAAAATCCGACTTCATAATAAGTTTGGATTTTAAATTGTGATTCCAGAGACACCAAACCTAAACTGGTTATCTTTTCCCATTTGGAAATTGCACGTATAAAATATAATAATGCAACTCCAATGTTATCCTATGAGAGAGAAAGGCTTTGCAGTAGTGAAAAACAAACTTAAAAGTACATGTCCTACTTTTTAAATACATTACACCCCACCATTGGGGCTGTCCAGAAACCTACCCTAGGGGTGACTCATATGTATTAAAAGGGAAGGTTCGAGCCTAGCCAAAGGTTAATGTCACCATTAGGTGTTTAAAACTGCACAAGCAGACTCTGCAATGTTAGGCTTGATACATATTTAAAGGGCAGCACAATCAGTGCACAAGTAGTGCCACTTTCCTAGGTACTTATAAGTAAATTAAATATGCCAAGTGGGTATGTTAACATGTTTAGAGGGGAGAGCACAGAGGACTTATATGTAAATTAAATGTGCCAATCAGGTGTAGGCCAATTGTTCCATGTTTTAGGGAGAGAGGAAGCACTTTAGCACTGGTTAGCAGTGGTAAAGTGCACAGAGTCCTAAGGACAGCAAAAATAAATGTATCAAAAATAAGAGGAGGAAGGCAAAATGTCTGGGGATGACTCTGCAAAGAGGGCAAGTTCCAACACGACTTCCCTCTAGCCTAAAGCCAGGGGAAACTAGTCAATACCTTGATGGACTTCCCTGCTTATGCGATAAAACATAGTCAATGGCGCTCTATTGCAGAGGCACTTCTCAGGTTAATGCCCTTCTGAAGCCATCTGACTCCCTCTGTCTACTCTCTCCCGAGTCACTTAACTGGCCCATGGTGAGCCCTATCCTCATCTGTGGACCCCATCAGTGCACCACCTAACCTTAAGTTGCTCACACATGCATCCCACCATGGCCAACAAGGTGATGTAGCCCATTCCACTGCTTGGATCAGACTTCTGTCCCCAACCCAAGGAAAACTGTGCCCATAAGGACAGCAACCAACAAAGGCCACTGACAGCTGTCAGTTTCAGGAGCCAGGCCCGGGCCATCCACTGCCAAGGGGAAGTTCTAAGCAGGGACATTGGGTAGGCTTCTTCTTCAGCCTGGGGGCTGGCAGGGAGTTCCCTATGGGCTCCTGAGGTTTCTCTAACCTCTGAGGCTTTTGAGAGTGGGGGGCAACAGCCTCGAGTGTTAGGCACATTACTGCCATTCTACTTGCGACCAGTTTAGGGGTGGTACCCTGAAAATGGTTCTTCAACCCAGGGTCTGTAACCTGATGCTGACCAGGAGACAGAGGTGAGCCCTCCCTCACCATGCCCCCCAATCTAGGCTCCCGACTCTCTGCTTGGGAGTGGTACCTCCAGAAAACTGAACTATAAGAGCACTCTGAGCAGCCGCCCCTCTCAGTTTTCCTGACACCAGAGGTAACTATTCCGCACAATGTAGTCTATGGGCATCAGGAAACTAACTATAACTATCCTCTGGGTCATCGCCCCACCCCACTCGGGATACTAGAGACATTGGGCAGAAAAAGTCCCGTCCATGGGCCTGAGTCATCTTACACACCTGGCCAGTGTACTGCTCTGGGGAAATGATCCTTTTCACTATCATGGTCTGGCTAGCTCCGGTGTCCCCATTCACTTTCACCTGGTGGAAGTGACAACTCCCACCCTCAGGGATCACCAGCTCACCCTCAGGGCCTGATTCACAGAACTAACTTAATTCAAAAACGTAAAGTTAGTACTTTTTGTTATTCACAGAATACACTTACTCATTTTGGTATTCACAGAATGAACTTACTCATTTCGGTATTCACAGAAGTTAGTAGTCCTAACTTTAGGACTCCTAAATGCCTTCTGTGAATACCGAAAAGTCTTAAAGTTAGGATTTTTCTCAGTTTAGGAGTAGTAAAGTTAGGAGTCCTAACTTTAGGACTCCTAAATGCCTTCTGTGAATACCGAAAGTCTTAAAGTTAGGATTTTTCTCAGTTTAGGAGTAGTAAAGTTAGGAGTCCTAACTTTACTACTCCTAAACTGAGAAAATCCTAACTTAAGACTTTCGGTATTCACAGAAGGCATTTAGGAGTCCTAAAGTTAGGACTACTAACTTCTGTGAATACCGAAATGAGTAAGTTCATTCTGTGAATACCAAAATGAGTAAGTGTATTCTGTGAATACCAAAAAGTACTAACTTTACGTTTTTGACGTAAGTTAGTTCTGTGAATCAGGCCCTCAGAGCCTATCTCTCAGCTAAAGGATTATGACCTGCCCCTGATGACTACTTACCCCATGGCCATACTGACCACCCCTGTACAGGTCCCATCAGTGGGTGGTTTCTTTGGACAGAGTGCCCCTGCTTGTGTCCTAACTCTGAGCACTCAAAGCACCATATAATCTGACACCTGAAACAGTGGCTGGAATATCACTAGTGATTGAAAATATGCTAAAACAGGCAATTCTAGAAGAAATTGTTGGAAGTCATTGCAATTCACCAATCATGGCTTTACAGAAGCCCAACGTCAAGTATCGGATTGGACAGGATCTTTAAAAATTTATAGTATTGTGATCCCAAGTTGTCTCATAGTAGTGAATCCGGCAAAAATACTATTTCAGATTCCCTGTAGTACAGAGTGGTTTTCTGTTGTGGATCTCTAGCAGGACTTTTTCTCTATCCCGTTGCATGAGGATTGTCAATTCTTGTTCTCATTTGTATTTAGAGATAGAGTTTTGACATGGTGTCGAGTTCAACAAGTGTATAGAGAGTCCTTCGATCTTTAAAAAAATCTTGAAAAAGAATCTTGAGACTTTACAAATGCCTTGCAATTCAGTTCTTGTACAATTTATTGATGAACTACTTGTGGCATCAAGTACACAAGACGCTTATAAACAGGACACAAATGCTCTTTTAATTCATTTGGGTGAAAACAGACATAAGGTTTCCCGAGCAAATCACAATACTGTCAAAAAGAAGCCTTATTTTTGGGACATCTCATTAAAAAGGGAATGAGAGCGGTATCACAACAGAGAATCATGAAAATCCTGAAGACGAAGCCAACCAGAACTCAGACAGAGGTCAGAATGTTCTTGGGAGTGATTGGCTACAGTAGACAGTGGTTACTCAACTTTTCTTAGGCAAAGATGTACCTATTCTGCTTCCATGAAGCAAAGACTGCTTGAAAGCATTCCTAGAGCTGAGAGAAAGTCTCTGTCATGACACAGAACTGGGAATGCCTAATTCAGGGATCTCAAACCTTTTCTGTAGTGAGAGCTACTTCTGATCAGTGAAAATCATCCTGAGCTACTGAATGCTAAATAACTCGCACATTGTTACTAGACACCCTCACGCCCAGCTCCATTGACTTTAAGCCTAGTGTCCGTAGAACCAGACACTATGGTTTGAACAGAATACTTTGACTTGGGGCACTTTGACCGGACTTCCATGTGTGTCAGTGAAAGAGCGGTCTTTGCGGATGTATAAACACAGGTGGGTATGTACATATGGGTGACTGAGAGCCTATATCATATGTACTTGTGGCACTGGAATACCTTTCATCATATGGGGCACTGTTACATGTATAATACAAACATATAACCATTTTTTTAAATGGGAGAAATTCGAAAGTGAAGAAAACATTCTGGGGGCATGGCCGGGGAGGTAATGGGGTGAGACGTGCTGCTCTCGTTCTCCGTCCTCCCGGGGCCCATCGTGTGACTGCTTTCTGCAGAGGGGCACCTTACCGCGGATCTGAGGGTTTCTGGTCGTTCCCTGCAGTCGTTGGAGCTAAATGCAGCCTGCTGGAGGGCGAGCGGTAATGCCTGGAGCAGCGGAGAACCTCCGAGCGGAGACGGTGCACGGCGGGTGCCATTTTGTGCTGGGAGACAGCCGCGGCTTCGCTAATCTGTGCTGTTGACGGGAGCTGAACTCGACGCGGGGTGCGGACCTGAGACCGCCCCCCCAAAGGCATCCGCCTGAGTGCTGAAGCACGACTGGGAATTGCGGACGCTGCAGATCCCCACAGGCTGACTAGCGGTGAGGGCCGGCTGTGCCCGACATATCGCTACGCTGCATTCACGGCGGCCCCGGTGCCTGAAGCGCCTTTATCCCTGAAAGGGCTGGCTGGAGAACCCAGCCCCGGACTGGAGCTCGGTGGCAGGGGTGTGGGAGACTGTTTGCCTCTCAGCGGGACCTGCCTCACATCTTTGGAGTTGCGCCCTGCATGGCTGGAGACCTGCCTGGTGGGCAAGGGGCGTGGACTTGCCTCTCCCAGTAGCGCCGGCGGGCATTACAGATTTCTGGGAGCAGACTGGCGGTGGGAGCCTGCTATATCCCATAATACTGCTGCACTGCCTCGGCGGCAGTCCTGGGCCCTAGAGTACCTCCATCTCTACATGGGCTGGCTGGTGAGCCCGACACCTGCCTGAGGCTTGCTGAACGGGGTGTGGAGGGCTGTTGTTAGCCTCTCCATGCGGCCTGCCTCATCCTTCTGCAGCTGCGGCCTACACTGCTGGAGGCCTGCCTGGTGGGAGGAGCCCAGACACCATGATCTACTCACACGCTGGGTGGTCCCGCTGCTGGGGCACCATGTAGGGGACCTATTGGGCTGCCTCCTGGAGGGTCAACTGCTTCAAGGCTACTGGTAAGAGCAGCGCTGCGGCTTGAGCTGGCACAGCGGGAGACTTTGGAATTAGGTGTGTGTGGACTACCCACTGAGGCGCATATACCTAACTGCGCCACACAGTCAGCTTGCTGACGAGGGTTGGATGGACAGTGAGCACCTACTCACCTGCGGGGCAGATAGAGTGGTTAAGTGCAAGGCGAGGCTAAGGACATGGAGCTGCAATGCGACATAGGCTGGTCTGGAGAGTGGGTGCTTACCATAGTCGCTGGGGGACACGCTAGAGCATGCAGCCCTGGAGCAGGAACCCAAGATTAAGGGATTCGCTGGTATAACTGCCGTGGCACAGTGGGGGGAAGGTGGAAACTCTGGACACAGCACGCAATTTGGCCACATCGGACAGGCAGGATCCCTGCTTGGAGGGGAAAACCTAGGAGCAGCACCGCTACTGCCTAGCTCCGCTAAACCCCCCCACAGATTACACAACCTACTCTGACAGGTTCTACATGAGACTAGACAGCTGGTGGAATATCCTTAAAGTATATCCACAGAGAAATATCCCTGGAGATCACACCATCTACCAGAGACACTACCACGTGACATGCGTGCTCTAAAACAGCCAAGGACACCTCCGTGATGTCCCTTTGGAGCAAGCCCCCGCCCCCCCCACCTGAGGCAGCAACCCACCCTCCAACTCAGCATTCTGGAGCAACCGGGGTTGAACGCTCCGCCCCGATCACACAAGGTTATATGGAACGCTTCCTACAGGAGATCCGAATGGATATCTCCTCCCTTAAAGAGGAGTTCAAATCGGGCCTGCGGGACATCCGGAGAGAGGTGACTGAGATTGGTGACAGGGTAGACGAACTTGAGCGGATGGTCGAGGCCAGATCCGAAGATCATGAGATGCTGTGGAAACGAATAGCCACTCTTGAGGATCAAACTATTGAGCTGCAAACCAAACAAGAGGATTTGGAAAACAGGAGCTGCCGGGAGATAGCATCCGCATACGAGGTGTGCCCCTGGGGACGGAGGGCAGTGACATCATGGCTTTCACACTATGGAAACGTTGTGACTTCAAACCCATTACTGATAAGCTACGAGCCCTGGGGATTCGCTACCAGTGGGGTCACCCTTTTGCCCTCATGTTTCAATGGGAGGGCAAGCACCGTTCGATGCGCTCACTGGCAAAAGCTACAGCACTGTTGGGCCTCTCCGATGACATGCAGGGGGAGGATGGGCCTCCCTGCGCAGGTGCCCCGGCGCGCGACCTCAAACTCAGGTGGATCCGGTCCCCCAACGCAGGCCCAGCAGACAACAGGCGGAATCCTCCTCACAGGACACAAAACGAGACATCATTAGGCACTTGTGTGGCCTCAGTAGGGGGGTCTCCCCTGCTCCCTCCATGGCTGGATCTGAATAACCATAGCAAGCTTAAAATGGACAAGCACCTAAAAGAATGTAATGGTGTCTGTAGGCCTCTACCCCTGGAACTATTGATGCAAATGATGAACCCCGGGAGTCAGTGCGAACTACCCCAAATAGCCAAAAAAAGGTTTAGCACAGGGGGGCGGGGAAGGCCTAGCAGCAAAGGGGTTAAGCCCAACTCCAAGGGTCCAGAACTGGGGTGGCACCCCTTGGCAGGGTAGACTCAAAGATGGCAGGGTTCAGGTGCAGATGTAAGGTGGTTGGAAGCCTCTTATGTCCCTGAGACTTAGGGTCACGAGGTCAGCCAACTAGCTCTTGGAGCCACTCTGAGTTCAAGAGATGCAGGTCCAGTCCTTCTCACCTAGGCAAGAGGATAGCAGGCAGCAGGTCAACATAGAAAAGCAAGCGTCCAGCAGAGTGACAGTCCTTCAGCAGCACAGCAGTCCTTCTTCCTGGCTGAGTATCCACAGGTCCAGAAGTGTACTGTCTTGGTGGTGTCTGAGGTCCAGTATTTATACCCAGTTGTGCCTTCTTTTGAGTGGGGGGGAACCTTCTAAAGGTCTCCCTTTAATGTCCCCAGGCATCCTGCCATCCCTGCACCGGCTCCAGCCTAACTTCAGGGGGTATACAGCCCTTTGTGAGGAGGCAGAACACAGCCTATTCTGGTGTAAGTGGGGCTGTGCCCAGCTCCTCCCTCCCATCCTGCTATTATGGTGCATCCAGGCAAACCTAAACTCTCTGGTGTGTGTGAGACACTCTAGGAGGAATACACAAAGGTGAACTGTTAGTTGCACCTAGTCATGTGACCAGAGACAGACTTCAGGCACCAAATGACTAATGCCAGAAAATGTCATTTTAAGAATTGCATCTTAAAATCCGACTTCATAATAAGTTTGGATTTTAAATTGTGATTCCAGAGACAGCAAACCTAAACTGGTTATCTTTTCCCATTTGGAAATTGCACGTATAAAATATAATAATGCAACTCCAATGTTATCCTATGAGAGAGAAAGGCTTTGCAGTAGTGAAAAACAAACTTAAAAGTACATGTCCTACTTTTTAAATACATTACACCCCACCATTGGGGCTGTCCAGAAACCTACCCTAGGGGTGACTCATATGTATTAAAAAGGAAGGTTCGAGCCTAGCCAAAGGTTAATGTCACCATTAGGTGTTTAAAACTGCACATGCAGACTCTGCAATGTTAGGCTTGATACATATTTAAAGGGCAGCACAATCAGTGCACAAGTAGTGCCACTTTCCTAGGTACTTATAAGTAAATTAAATATGCCAAGTGGGTATGTTAACATGTTTAGAGGGGAGAGCACAGAGGACTTATATGTACATTAAATGTGCCAATCAGGTGTAGGCCAATTGTTCCATGTTTTAGGGAGAGAGGAAGCACTTTAGCACTGGTTAGCAGTGGTAAAGTGCACAGAGTCCTAAGGACAGCAAAAATAAATTTATCAAAAATAGGAGGAGGAAGGCAAAATGTCTGGGGATGACTCTGCAAAGAGGGCAAATTCCAACACGACTTCCCTCTAGCCTAAAGCCAGGGGAAACTAGTCAATACCTTGATGGACTTCCCTGCTTATGCGATAAAACATAGTCAATGGCGCTCTATTGCAGAGGCACTTCTCAGGTTAATGCCCTTCTGAATCCATCTGACTCCCTCTGTCTACTCTCTCCCGAGTCACTTAACTGGCCCATGGTGAGCCCTATCCTCATCTGTGGACCCCATCAGTGCACCACCTAACCTTAAGTTGCTCACACATGCATCCCACCATGGCCAACAAGGTGATGTAGCCCATTCCACTGCTTGGATCAGACTTCTGTCCCCAACCCAAGGAAAACTGTGCCCATAAGGACAGCAACCAACAAAGGCCACTGACAGCTGTCAGTTTCAGGAGCCAGGCCGGGCCATCCACTGCCAAGGGGAAGTTCTAAGCAGGGACATTGGGTAGGCTTCTTCTTCAGCCTGGGGGCTGGCAGGGAGTTCCCTATGGGCTCCTGAGGTTTCTCTAACCTCTGAGGCTTTTGAGAGTGGGGGGCAACAGCCTCGAGTGTTAGGCACATTACTGCCATTCTACTTGCGACCAGTTTAGGGGTGGTACCCTGAAAATGGTTCTTCAACCCAGGGTCTGTAACCTGATGCTGACCAGGAGACAGAGGTGAGCCCTCCCTCACCATGCCCCCAATCTAGGCTCCCGACTCTCTGCTTGGGAGTGGTACCTCCAGAAAACTGAACTATAAGAGCACTCTGAGCAGCCGCCCCTCTCAGTTTTCCTGACACCAGAGGTAACTATTCCCCACAATGTAGTCTATGAGCATCAGGAAACTAACTATAACTATCCTCTGGGTCATCGCCCCACCCCACTCGGGATACTAGAGACATTGGGCAGAAAAAGTCCCGTCCATGGGCCTGAGTCATCTTACACACCTGGCCAGTGTACTGCTCTGGGGAAATGATCCTTTTCACTATCATGGTCTGGCTAGCTCCGGTGTCCCCATTCACTTTCACCTGGTGGAAGTGACAACTCCCACCCTCAGGGATCACCAGCTCACCCTCAGGGCCTGATTCACAGAACTAACTTACGTCAAAAACGTAAAGTTAGTACTTTTTGTTATTCACAGAATACACTTACTCATTTTGGTATTCACAGAATGAACTTACTCATTTCGGTATTCACAGAAGTTAGTAGTCCTAACTTTAGGACTCCTACATGCCTTCTGTGAATACCGAAAGTCTTAAAGTTAGGATTTTTCTCAGTTTAGGAGTAGTAAAGTTAGGAGTCCTAACTTTAGGACTCCTAAATGCCTTCTGTGAATACCGAAAGTCTTAAAGTTAGGATTTTCTCAGTTTAGGAGTTGTAAAGTTAGGAGTCCTAACTTTACTACTCCTAAACTGAGAAAATCCTAACTTTAAGACTTTCGGTATTCACAGAAGGCATTTAGGAGTCTAAAGTTAGGACTACTAGCTTTCTGTGAATACCGAAATGAGTAAGTTCATTCTGTGAATACCAAAATGAGTAAGTGTATTCTGTGAATACCAAAAAGTACTAACTTTACGTTTTTGACGTAAGTTAGTTCTGTGAATCAGGCCCTCAGAGCCTATCTCTCAGCTAAAGGATTATGGCCTGCCCCTGATGACTACTTACCCCATGGCCATACTGACCACCCCTGTACAGGTCCCACCAGTGGGTGGTTTCTTTGGACAGAGTGCCCCTGCTTGTGTCCTAACTCTGAGCACTCAAAGCACCATATAATCTGACACCTGAAACAGTGGCTGGAATATCACTAGTGATTGAAAATATGCTAAAACAGGCAATTCTAGAAGAAATTGTTGGAAGTCATTGCAATTCACCAATCATGGCTTTACAGAAGCCCAACGTCAAGTATCGGATTGGACAGGATCTTTAAAAATGTATAGTATTGTGATCCCAAGTTGTCTCATAGTAGTGAATCCGGCAAAAATACTATTTCAGATTCCCTGTAGTACAGAGTGGTTTTCTGTTGTGGATCTCTAGCAGGACTTTTTCTCTATCCCGTTGCATGAGGATTGTCAATTCTTGTTCTCATTTGTATTTAGAGATAGAGTTTTGACATGGTGTCGAGTTCCACAAGTGTATAGAGAGTCCTTCGATCTTTAAAAAAATCTTGAAAAAGAATCTTGAGACTTTACAAATGCCTTGCAATTCAGTTCTTGTACAATTTATTGATGAACTACTTGTGGCATCAAGTACACAAGAAGCTTATAAACAGGACACAAATGCTCTTTTAATTCATTTGGGTGAAAACAGACATAAGGTTTCCCGAGCAAATCACAATACTGTCAAAAAGAAGCCTTATTTTTGGGACATCTCATTAAAAAGGGAATGAGAGCGGTATCACAACAGAGAATCATGAAAATCCTGAAGACGAAGCCAACCAGAACTCCGACAGAGGTCAGAATGTTCTTGGGAGTTATTGGCTACAGTAGACAGTGGTTACTCAACTTTTCTTAGGCAAAGATGTACCTATTCTGCTTTCATGAAGCAAAGACTGCTTGAAAGCATTCCTAGAGCTGAGAGAAAGTCTCTGTCATGACACAGAACTGGGAAGGCCTAATTCAGGGATCTCAAACCTTTTCTGTAGTGAGAGCTACTTCTGATCAGTGAAAATCATCCTGAGCTACTGAATGCTAAATAACTCGCACATTGTTACTAGACACCCTCACGACCAGCTCCATTGACTTTAAGCCTAGTGTCCGTAGAACCAGACACTATGGTTTGAACAGAATACTTTGACTTGGGGCACTTTGACCGGACTTCCATGTGTGTCAGTGAAAGTGCGGTCTTTGCGGATGTATAAACACAGGTGGGTATGTACATATGGGTGACTGAGAGCCTATATCATATGTACTTGTGGCACTGGAATACCTTTCATCATATGGGGCACTGTTACATGTATAATACAAACATATAACCATTTTTTTAAATGGGAGAAATTCGAAAGTGAAGAAAACATTCTGGGGGCATGGCCGGGGAGGTAATGGAGTGAGAAGGGCAGCTCTCGTTCTCCGTCCTCCCGCGGCCCACCGTGTGACTGCTTTCTGCAGAGGGGCACCTTACCGCGGATCTGAGGGTGTCTGGTCATTCCCTGCAGTCGTTGGAGCTAAATGCAGCCTGCTGGAGGGCGAGCGGTAATGCCTGGAGCAGCGGAGAACCTCTGAGCGGAGACGGTGCACGGCGGGTGCCATTTTGTGCTGGGAGACAGCCGCGGCTTCGCTAATCTGTGCTGTTGACGGGAGCTGAACTCGACACGGGGTGCGGACCTGAGACCACCCCCCCCAAAGGCATCCGCCTGAGCGCTGAAGCACGACTGGGAATGGCGGATGCTGCAGATCCCCACAGGCTGACTAGCGGTGAGGGCCGGCTGTGCCCGACATATCGCTACGCTGCATTCGTGGCGGCCCCGGTGCCTGAAGCGCCTTTATCCCTGAAAGGGCTGGCTGGAGAACCCGGCCCCGGACTGGAGCTCGGTGGCAGGGGTGTGGGAGACTGTTCGCCTCTCAGCGGGACCTGCCTCACATCTTTGGAGTTGCGCCCTGCATGGCTGGAGACCTGCCTGGTGGGCAAGAGGCATGGACGTGCCTCTCCCAGTAGCGCCGGCGGGCATTACAGATTTCTGGGAGCAGACTGGCGGTGGGAGCCTGCTATATCCCATAATACTGCTGCACTGCCTCGGCGGCAGCCCTGGGCCCTAGAGTACCTCCATCTCTACGTGGGCTGGCTGGTGAGCCCAACACCTGCCTGAGGCTTGCTGAATGGGGTGTGGAGGGCTGTTGTTAGCCTCTCCATGCGGCCTGCCTCATCCTTCTGCAGCTGCGGCCTACACTGCTGGAGGCCTGCCTGGTGGGAGGAGCCCAGACACCATGATCTACTCACACGCTGGGTGGTCCCGCTGCTGGGGCACCATGTAGGGGACCTATTGGGCTGCCTCCTGGAGGGTCAACTGCTTCAAGGCTACTGGTAAGAGCAGCGCTGCGGCTTGAGCTGGCACAGTTGGAGACTTTGGAATTAGGTGTGTGTGGACTACCCACTGAGGCGCATATACCTAACTGCGCCACACAGTCGGCTTGCTGACGAGGGTTGGATGGACAGTGAGCACCTACTCACCTGCGGGCAGATAGAGTGGTTAAGTGCAAGGCGAGGCTAAGGACATGGAGCTTCAACGCGACATAGGCTGGTCTGGAGAGTGGGTGCTTACCATAGTCGCTGGGGGACACGCTAGAGCATGCAGCCCTGGAGCAGGAACCCAAGATTAAGGGATTCGCTGGTATAACTGCCGTGGCACAGTGGGGAGAAGGTGGAAACTCTGGACACAGCACGCAATTTGGCCACATCGGACAGGCAGGATCCCTGCTTGGAGGGGAAAACCTAGGAGCAGCACCGCTACTGCCTAGCTCTGCTAAACCCCCCCACAGATTACACAACCTGCTCTGACAGGTTCTACATGAGACTAGACAGCTGGTGGAATATCCTTAAAGTATATCCACAGAGAAATATCCCTGGAGATCACACCATCTACCAGAGACACTACCACGTGACATGCGTGCTCTAAAACAGCCAAGGACACCTCCGTGATGTCCCTTTGGAGCAAGCCCCCGCCCCCCCCCCCGCCTGAGGCAGCAACCCACTCTCCAACTCAGCATTCTGGAGCAACCGGGGTTGAACGCTCCGCCCCGATCACACAAGGTTATATGGAACGCTTCCTACAGGAGATCCGAATGGATATCTCCTCCCTTAAAGAGGAGTTCAAATCGGGCCTGCGGGACATCCGGAGAGAGGTGACTGAGATTGGTGACAGGGTAGACGAACTTGAGCGGATGGTCGAGGCCAGATCCGAAGATCATGAGATGCTGTGGAAACGAATAGCCACTCTTGAGGAACAAACTATTGAGCTGCAAACCAAACAAGAGGATTTGGAAAACAGGAGCTGCCGGGAGATAGCATCCGCATACGAGGTGTGCCCCTGGGGACGGAGGACAGTGACATCATGGCTTTCACACTATGGAAACGTTGTCACTTCAAACCCATTACTGATAAGCTACGAGCCCTGGGGATTCGCTACCAGTGGGGCCACCCTTTTGCCCTCATGTTTCAATGGGAGGGCAAGCACCGTTCGATGCGCTCACTGGCGAAAGCTACAGCACTGTTGGGCCTCTCCGACGACATGCAGGGGGAGGATGGGCCTCCCCGCGCAGGTGCCCCGGCGCGCGACCTCAAACTCAGGTGGATCCGGTCCCCCAACGCAGGCCCAGCAGACAACAGGCGGAATCCTCCTCACAGGACACAAAATGAGACATCATTAGGCACTTGTGTGGCCTCAGTAGGGGGGTCTCCCCTGCTCCCTCCATGGCTGGATCTGAATAACCATAGCAAGCTTAAAATGGACAAGCACCTAAAAGAATGTAATGGTGGCTGTAGGCCTCCACCCCTGGAACTATTGATGCAAATGATGGACCCCGGGAGTCAACGGGGCCTGCTGTGGATGTAACCTGACACTACCGTTGCGCCCTTGAAGGCCAGCCCCCCTAGACTTTCTCCCCCAGAGGGTGACTCCTCCAGCGGGATTGGAGCGCTTCGGTGCCGATCTCCGCGGGCCAAAGAAGTCCATGTTGGGTCCTGTTGGCCCGCTGTTGGTGTTTGTATTACCTTGTTTTCTCTTACAGGTCACACACAGGATAGCACTCAGCTATGGCGCTGGGGTGCTCTTTGCTCTGGGCCTAGGGGGGGACTGGATGGGGTGGCTCTCTCGGGCCTCAAAAACTGAACGACTGATTGGCTGTGGTCGGGTCTAGCGGGGGCCTCCTGGCCTGGTCGGGCAGGGTGGGAGACTCAGAAACAAGGGACAACGACTTTTACACGCAACGCAATATGCATTAACACTCCGATGTTGGACTCTACACATGATGCCAGAGCACTTCTCCCGACCCCTCACTTCCTAATGGAGATTTTAAACTCCTCTCATTAAATGTGCGGGGCCTCAACTCCCTGAATAAGCGGAGCAAATATGACATTACATCCTACATCATGATCCGGATGTTCTAATGCTCCAAGAGGCCCACCTAGTGAGGGCAGACTTATACCACCTAACACACCTGAAGTATCCCCAACGACATTGGGCTTACACAACTTCTAAAACCCTGGGAGTGGGCATGCTCTGTAAAGCTCAATTCTACACCTCTGTAGTTAAATAAACCCGAGATAGGGAAGGCTGATACTTGCTCCTACAACTGCATCGAGGGGAACGTAAGCTGATGCTATCACGTGGCCCATGGGGACATTGTCATTTTTCACTAACTTAGCATGAGCACATTGCAGCTTGCCTGCTGCTTTGCACACGTTACTACGCGTCTTTATTTTTTGCAATATTTTCAAAGACTGCTTTCACTGGGGAACTCATCGCTGTGTTTGCTCTCTGTATGTTCCTGGGATTTTGACTGAACATTATGTGCAATGTCAAATAACAATGCCCCTTGTTATTTTGTTCTGGCCAGTCCTTAGCCCTTAGACAAAACATACCAATGCAGTTGTTGTTTGGACAGCGTACTTGGGTTTTTAGTGGGGTGCACGAATAGGTGACACACACTTGGAGAGGGACCTTTCCAGGGAGAAGAGCACCCATGATGTAGATCTACCATCTATAGGCTAAGTTATGGGGTCTGCTGACAAAGCCCAAAGATCTTCTTTTTTATAATAATACTTATTCTAAGCAAGGGGAGGGAGGTTAGGCACTATAGTCCTTTCTCCACTGTCTTTCTATGATGACATCACCCTTCATGATATATGGACTGTCTGCTATGCTGACAATATTTGTATTATGCATTTTCCTGCTTGTTGTGGCACGTATACTGCATGTTAGGGCACGTTAGTTAAAATAAACATTTTAAACTGTTTCGTGTCTCCATCAGATCTTATTGTGGGCGAGTACAAGAGAGTGAGCGAAAAGGTGTGTCTTGTTACCTGCGATTCCTGAGAGATCTGGGAGTGTTGTGTTCTGGGGTGCCTAATCATTTGTTTCTCTGTGAGTGAGTTGGAGAGCAAGTGAGGCACTATAGCTAGTTGGTCCTGGGTTTGTGGGTACTAAGGTGGTAGGAAGACTCAGAATCCCTGCAACATGGCGCCACTAATGATTGGTCTGGTTCTTATTCATGAGATACCTGAGTAGCGCTTGTGCTTGTCCATAATCCCCTCACACCAGTTTCCGGAGGCGCAGCCTCCTATATCTATGTTTTATAGGTTTTTCAAGCTTGAAATTTAAAAGGTTGTTTTTTCACTATTGACCCGCTTTTGCGCTACAGACGTATTGCTTTCTTGTTCTGCATTTATTATGACAGTCGCTATTGCAGTGCCTAACCGTGCAGCGGTCACAGCCCATTTAACTCAACATGGGGTCCCTAATGCGGGGGCTGATATTATCTTTGTTGTCAAGGTGGATGCAGCTCACCGCTTCGAGGTTTTCTATACTTGGATTACATTTCCAGCTGTGGATGGGAATGATAATTTGTTTCATGACTATACTGCAGCCGCGGTTCAGCAGAATTATCGCCCTTATCGATTACTTGATGTTCCCTTGACAGCCTGGGAGCATACCATATGGTTTAATGGCGCCCTTTCTCACCCTGTTTCCGTGGTCCGTTTAGGCCCCTTATCTGTTTATGGAGCCACGTGGTCCGTTCTGGCTGGTTTTACACCACATCTAAATTATCTTAATGTTACACTCGCAGAGCTGCGTCAATTACATATAACGTTGATTCATATACATAGAGCTGTCATACAGTTTATGTCTCGTAATATTCAAGTGGCCCCAGCTGGAGCTGCAGCTCAACCCCTTGGACATGGTGGTGGTCTTGTCATAAGTCCCCTCATGATTAATTCAGTGATGGGCAAACGTCCACAGAATAGGGATGATTTCCCTTACTGGCTTGCTGAAAAATTTGAGCAACTCGAGGCTGTTTTCCCCATACTACACTTGTTGATAGACACAGGATCCTTACGATGAGTTTACCGATTGGTATTGTTCCCACTTTAACTGATTGCACCACCTGGGGGACGGTGTTTGAGGCGGTGTATACACTGTGCTTTGGCACCCCCTCCATGAGCGTTCTACCCAGCGTTCTGAAGAAGGTTCAAGATGAACACCGGGCTGGTCCAACCCTGGAATTGGGGATGAGATTAGTGGGCATGTTACCTATTGTCTCCGATATGATTCTGGCCAATGTAAAAGTTGAAGCAGTTAGCTTACAAGTGCATCAACGCCTTTCGGTGGTGGCAGACGTTGATCGGCAGCGGCAGTTACCAATCATTATTGCGGATGTATATACATCATTGGGTCGCAATAGTTTGTGAGTAAGACCTTATGCTCAGGTACAAAGTCAGCCCCCTCCAGACAAGGAGGGTTGTCCAGTCTTTCCTAAAAAGACATGGAATAAAAATCAGCTTCAGCAACAACAGAAGCCTAGTTCTCGTGCTGGTTCACCCACACCAGACGCTTCTGACCGTAGATATGATTTGGGTGACCGCTCTAAAATTAAAACACCTGAGATGTTCCAGGTCCCTGATCCTCGTTCTCCTCGTTCCTTTCAGGAATCATTGGATCAACAGTTCGGTGGGGGTGAACGTCAGGATTGCAGACAAGGCAAGTCCACGCAGCCACGACATGACCCGCAGCGCCAGTTTGACGTAAAAACCAAACAGGAGGGACCACCTCAATATCGTGCCCCTTTTCAGAAGAAAAAAGTTGCTGCACTGACTGCAAAGTATACCTCAGATGGTGAGAACCCTGCTCCTCGATTGGAGATGGGCGGTATCGCTCCTCAACAGCGCAGTGGAAGTTACCATAGTGCGGGAGGCACTCCACCAGTGTCTGGAGGCGAAAGCAACTGACACGTTCATTACAGTGGAAACAGCTGACACACGAGTTGCACTCCCCGATAGGCTTTATGAGATAGGCCTCCAAATTGAAGGTGATATTAAACGCACAATTAATGCAGACTTTTGGGACAACCTCACTTCTTCCTATGATATTTTGTTGGTGGAGGTTGATTGGCCTCCCCCATTTGTTCTGGCTTCTTATAGAGGAGTGGAGGATGTTATTCTCCCGAGTTTTTCGCGTTATGTCTCGGAAGAGGCTAAACATGTTTACGCGTCGGAACAGGCGCTAGCGCTTGCCCCGGCTGTGTATCGTAATCAGGGGGGTTGTGATATGGAGTCTCCAGCACATGAGATTCCTTTGCGATCAATGCCACAAACCCAGCCACAATATCCAATTAAACGTGAAGCAAAAGCTTCCGTAAGTGAAATCTTGACCCAATTGGAATATCAGGGTGTAATTGAACCCTGTGTTTCATTCATGAATAATCCTCTTTTTCCGATATCGAAACCGGACAGTTCATATCGTATAGTTTTGGATTACCATCATTTGAACAGTCATGTTCGTATCTTTGCGGTACAGAACACCCACAGCTCTGCGTTAGTCGATACCATTATTCGCCAAAAATATAAAACGACTCTTGAGATCTCAAATGGATTTTACAGTCACAATTTGGCTTCTGAAAGCCATGACTGGACTGCATTCAGCACCCATGGCAATCAAAAAAGGTATACTCGTTTGCCTATGGGGTATAAGAATAGTCCCGGTGCTTTTGCGGCACGCATAGTGTCTCTTTTGCATGAAATTGACCCTGATGCTTTCTCTTACGTCGATGACATTTATTTGATGGATGACAAATTGATACCGCATCTTGTGCGGGTGGACCGCATCATAATGTCTTTTGCTGACTTGGGGTACAAATTAAACTTTGCCACGTCACATATTGCCTGTTTGGCAGTACTTTTTTTGGGTTATGTACTCACTAATGAAGGTAGGGGGTTGGCCCCCCCCTTTCAGGAGAAATGTGCTCAATTGCAACCTCCTTCTACTCTCAAAAAATACAATCTTTGCTGGGTTTTTTGAATTTTTGGTGGACATACATTCCTGATTATGCCCAGCATATCAAACCACCTTACTCTTTGATACAACCTTCTTTCTTGGCTTCCTGTTGGCTTACGGAACATACCACAATTCTTCGGTCTCTGCAGTCTGACCTGCTTGCGACCAACTTCTTGTTAACACGTGACAATTCCACAAATTTGGTCATAAGGATTGTACCAGGCGCTTTAGGTTTCACTTACTTGACGCTCAATGAGGGGGACACGGTCCCCATTGCATATAAATCACATTTGTACACATCGGCTGAGATGCGTTTCTCTCCTACAGAAAAAATAAATGTTGACGGCTGTCCAGATGGCGATTCTGAAAGAACGCTCTCTGGCTCAGGGTAAACGCATATTCATGGTCTCGCCGGTACCTGCCTTAGAAGCGGTTACGAAGGCTAGTGTCCCGAATTCTAAAGCCTTGCATCCACGCTGGATACAATGGGCTAGTTCTTTGACGTTGGCTGATGTCAACTTTATCTTTGACCCGTCTTTACAGACACAGGAGTTTTTACAATATGAACATGTTCACCCACCTCCTCTGTCATTACTTCCTCTTGATCAGTATAAATGCATTGTTTACACTGATGGATCTGTGCAGCCGGCCGTTGGTTCTAATCACGCTTATTCGGCGACATGCGCAATAGTGGCAGGAAAAATTGTTGATGGGGATTTTAAATCCTCCTTGGTGCACACACAGTCTCTCGGTGACTGCACGGCTCAATTGGCGGAGCTACGTGCGTTGGTTTTGGCACTTGAATTTGCTGATCCTGATGTTCCCACTCTTGTGGTATGCGATTTGTTTTACTGTGTTTTAAATGCATTTATAAAATAAAGCGCATACTCCTACGATGCCTGTCTAGATGTACCTAAGTGTACCTAGCATGTGAGTAGGTGCGAAAGAAGCCAAGAATCCAGCTAGGATTTAGTCAAACCCCATTACCTGAATAATGAGAGTGTGGGACCTCGTCCTGGTCTCGAGTTGGACACCCAGCAAGGGATGATTAGACCACTGTCAGCTGGAGCGACTTCAATGACAACTTATTCTTTTGGAAACAAAATGTTTTCCGTGGTTCTAAAGGTGGCGCAATCAAGCATAAAATGCTTTGGGTTCGGGTGGCCGCTCTTAAGGAATTGTCAGCTGGAGCGACTGCATGCAGGAGCCTCAGCGTCTCTGGTCAGTGTGTCGGCCTGGAAGTCTCAGTTCCCTCTAACTACTGATAGCAAGAGGTGCTGTATTTATACAGAAAAGTATAGAGTCCCTTTGTCCCTTGTGTTAGCCATTGTTGGGTATGAAGATGACGTATGGGATGAACCGGTTACGTAGATGTTTATGCAGGTGGATCCTAGCCCCTGCCTGGTTTCCTAGAACTCTTATGAATATTTAATCATACTGGATGAGCACATTGAAGATGGTATAGGAGGCCATTGTTCGGGAAAAACCCTCCTTCTGTACCCAAACCACAGTCTAGATAAGGTTCAGCCCTCAGCGCCCGTTATTGTGGAGAATAGGGAACTAATGTAGGTGAAAGATTATGCCTATATTAGGGCATCTCAAACTATGCCTATATTAGGGCATCTATATGAAACATAACACCCACTCCTCTTAATAGTCAACAATAATAAACAATGACAGCAAACTACTAAGTCATACTAGGTGATAGCGCATATAATTGTCAGTGAGCCACATAAAAACATTTTTAAAACATTAAAAGCATATTAAAAACATTTCTAAAAGGGAAAAAATGTGTAAAGTCAGTTTTTGAGTTTGTACTGAAGCTAAAGTTCTAGCTGAGTCCCTTTCATAGAATTGAAAACTTTTACAAGCTTTTTAGAAGGCCATGCTTTCTCTAGCGATAGTGTTAATTTAGTAGGAAATGTTCCAAATTTAATCAGAGTCGAAATGAAAAAGGAAACTCCGAATTCTTTCCCAGCACATGATGAGCCAATTGAAGATTAAATGTCCTGGCTGGGAGACGCAACATCACAGTCACTTGCTGTAGGGGACGGGAATTGTAATATTTCACACAGTATGTCGATGGAGCACAGATGATATTCAGTACTGCCCATAGTTGGCATATCGGCAGCCGGTGCTGTAGTCGATACCTCAGTGCCCGTAGTGCTAGTTGTAGCGCTTGTGCTGGTGTCAGCGCTAGTGGTGGCTGAGCTGATGCTCAACCCAGTTGTAAAAGGCACCTGCGGGTTTTCAAGGAATGCATTCGTCAGGATAGGAATACGCTGGGGACACAGCCGAGCGTGGGACCTCAGCGGTTCCAGCCTCGTGTTCAAGTCCGCAGGCGTCTCTGACTCGAGTGCCAGACAAATGTCCAACACGCATTCTTCACCGCAAAACAAGCATCGAAGAACAGGTAAGATGCAGTCCATCCAGACTGGTCTAAACGATAAGAACCAAGAAGCATTCAGTTCTCGTAGGCGAGGCGTGCCCAGATGTTGTACCATGCGCTCACGGTATCTACGTTCCAGAAGAGCTTTCGCCATTTTGTTCGTGATTGGGCCCTCCATGGCGTATCAGGAAAATGACGATCAGGATTCCAGCTATTAAAAGCAGTATCAGAGGTAAACCTCCAAAGATGCTTCCAAATACGGAGTGTAGAAACTTTGGGATAACTCCGAGGACTGTTTGGAAGGTGCTCAGAAATCCTGACCCTATGGTCTTAAATAAGTGTACAATACCACTCGTATCAGGCATGTTAAAGATACGATCCACCATTTCTACGAAATGGAAGGGGCAGTTTGTACGAATAAGTGCCTGTATCTCGGTCGAGGTCCTTGCAACTTGAAGATCAAAGGTCTCTCGAGCGGAGGTTAAGGGTACAGTTCGCTGTAAAAGCATGGCTTTCATTCTGCTCAAAGCGTCAAATATTATAAAAGATATCTCTAACGAAGGCCACAAAGGCACCTCCCTGACTGTACTTGTTGGGGAAACAATACTTGCATACAGCAAGTAACCCTGGTGTTCACGGTGACCAGATAGGCAATGCCCGGAAGCATGCCACAGCAACCTTGATCATTCAGCATCAAGTAGCTCCCATTCGAGAGTAATTTGAAAACTGGCGTGATCACGGCAGCTGGAGTCCCTTTCATGTGGCAAGACAGATTTGCCACCGAACCATTACAAGCTCTGTGTAAAATAATGTCCTGACACATGAGAGAGCCGCTTAAAGCGTTCCTGCAGTTTGTACCACTCAGGAATACTTCACGATCCCCACTCCGGCACCAAAATCTATATGGTAATTCCCAGGATTCCTTAATGTATTCTTTACCCAATTTTTCATATCTGCCTGCCTGCCTTTGCTCAAGGCAATACTGAAACTGAAAGGTCGTGACCGGGAGAGTGATATGGCAGTGGATTAGCCATTCCGTTGATGGTGATTCCGCCACTGTGAATGGTAGCCTGTCCAGTTTTTCAATACACAGCATTGTATATTTAGCTCCCCTTTGTGCCATTTCTATCTGTGTATCTGTTATATTGTATTCAGAAAACAGAGACATACTGTTTATAAAACGCCAAGGCACAAAGCCTGCACGCAAAGATTGCAGCGTCCAGCTTAATAACATAATAGAACGTAACTGAGATTGGCCGTGTTGTAATATGGCTAAATCCTGTTGCAGTATGTCGATAGCAGAAGATACAATGTTGCCCAATGAATATATTCTGGAGGTCAAAGTAGTTAACCCATTATCTACCACAGCTAAAGCTTTTTCTAAGTTTATACGGTCTATATCCCGTATTCTCTCTGCGGCATCTTGTTGGGAAATCGTCCAGTTTTCATTATAGGCAGCATATATGCCTGCATATATGAAATGCTTTTGACGTGTTTTCCTGGGTCCTAGTAAAAAGTCCCTAAGATCCATGTCAAGTGAGAGTAAAGATAAGTGTTGTTTCACTTCTGCAAGTGTTGAGGTTTCTAGCCAACCGAGGCACAACTTCCCAACAATGTAGGATGTCCCTACCCCTGGATGTTCTCTCTGTACATAACGTGGGTCTGGCCTATGGATACTGAGACCCTCGGTGATGTTCAGGAATCGCTTATGACAGCTATTTGTGTCTAAGGGCCAAACCACCCTCTGTTTCCAATTTAGGTCTGTTCTATTGTACTCTAAGATGTCATCTACTTTTGCCCCTTCTTTTGTAGTTGAATTCTGCCACCCCCCATATGTTGGTGTTGGAAACCTAGGGGTGTTCAGGTCCTTGCTCTCGGCTAGTCCAAGACAGGATGTCTGTTGCACAGTCTCATTTAAAAAGATCATCTGCTGTGGAATGAGGCATGCTCTAAATAGTGCCTCTGTACCCCAGACTTGCCAGTCCCTTGATCCCCAAACTGATTTTAAGTCAATCTCGTCTTTCCATAGGTCGAAACCCTGTTCAGACAATTGGGCCAAAATGGAAGCAGAGTAAATCTGTTTAGTGTTTGTCAACATAATTTTCAGTGCTGATGTTGGTGCAACCTTGTAGTAATATGAGGCTGGATCTGTGGTGTTAAACCCTGAAAAGTATGAAAATTTCTGTGCAAAAGTTTGTGAACTACTTCTTGGTGGTGTTGGGCAATGTTCCCACTGATGGTACTCAAAAACATTCCTAGGTGAAATGGATTTGTGCAGGAAACGATGACCATAATGTTGGTAACAGTACAATGTGTCATAATCTGAAGAACCCTCTAACATTTCATTATTAGAAAATGCAGCAGTTTTCTCTAAATCAGACAACATGTTATTAACTGTTTCAGAGTCCCAATCATCAGAAAATGTACTTGAGGTAATGATATCACTTAATGAAATTTTAAATATATGATTAATTTTTAAAAGTTCTGTCGAACCGAATATGTTAAAATCAACCTTGTCCCATACTATACCATCCGGTATAGGAACTGCTGTAATGTTCACTGATGACAAGTCTCTTTGCTCACGATGTGATGATGGATGTGGCTTCAGTAGTATGTTGACCTTTTGGGCTGTGGAGCTTTGTTGAAGATAGCGTCCATTAATAAGCATACTAAAAGTTAGTACTAAGCCAAGCCAGAAAAGAAAAAACAATATCCCAGAAATTACCCAGAGTTTAATCCAAGGCGATACCAGGTATGTCCTTTTTAGAAAGTGAAGAAAGTTCTTTATTTGTTGCATGAATGGTGTTTTGGCTGGTGTCGTTTCCGGCTCGCTTGGATCCAGAGAAAACGTATCAAAGTTCATGAAATAGCCAGAAGCAGTTCGATCAATTGTAGGAATTGCATCGGGATTAGTTGAAATGTTATTTTGCTCTTGACGAGGCATGTTGACGTAGACTTCTGTATTAGGTCTAGTTGCAACTTGTGAATTATTCTGATGTTCATTTTGAATTTGAATGTTTGGTTCAAGTGGAACAAGTTCCATAGCAGTGTTGCTTAGTCCTTCATTCCTTACAGGTGGCTCTTCAAACGTGATGAGTCTTTCTGTTTGAACTTCTTGGATTGTAGCTAGAGGAGGGCGTCTGCTACTGTGGAGACCACGAGGCCTACTGCTTATTGTTGGCCACATAGTGTGGTTTGATTAAGTCGATTGAGACAAATCTTTTCTCTTTTTTTCCGGCAAGAGGCGGCAAAAGTACAGTTCTTGTTCCTTGTACTGCAAGGACTGGTACAGGTGTTCTGTATGAAGGTCCAAATTCCTTTTTGTCCGCAATTTTCTCTCTGACCAGATCCCCGACTTTTGGGATCCAGACAGGTCTTGCCGTGTCTGCCTTGACTACCCCAGTGGCGGTCTGCTTTAGTCGGACATTGCTTTGTTTTGCCCTGGATTCATTTAGATCCTGTAAAACAGCCAAACGATCATGGATATCAAATGGTTTTTCATCCGCCACGCGCCTTCACAATCAAGATCAGGTACCCACATTCGTGTCCCAAAGAGGACTTCATATGGAGTGACACCCCCTAGAGAGTTTCTTGGCTGGTTGTTTAACACCCACTGTACCCCATAAAGGTGTTTGACCCAACTACCGCCCTTGCCTAATACCCTAGCTGTTAAAGATTGCTTTAAGTCCCGGTTTTTCCTCACCACAACCGAATTTCCCTCGGGATGGTACGGAGAGGAGTACCACAATGCTACGCCCATTCCTTCCATGGCCTCTTTGTAAGCCCGAGAGCTAAACAAAGGGCCGCAGTCAGAATGTAACGTGCTAACTGCGTATGTGCCGATAAAGACTCGCAAATCTTTGATAACAGTTCGAGTGTCAGCCGAGCGCTGAGGCCATACCCATAGGAATCTCGAGCAGGAATCCACTGCAACCATGATATATTTGTAAGCCTGGGGCGTGGTCAAGCCGCGGACCAAGATGGCCACGCGGCTTTGAAGCTCCGTCCGGTTGCTCAAGCAAACTCCGACTGTCTCCCCAAATACAGATCGCCATGGCGCTTTGACTAGCTACGCTGAATCCCCCTCCGATGGTGCCGCTGTGAAGCTGTTTTGAGCCCCCGAGGCCACCTGCAAACCGAAGCAAATTGCTCCGTGAGCCTGATGGGAGGGGCCTGTTCTGCCGTCCTACGCAGCCTGTTGGAGCTCCCGGGCCGCCGGCAGCTAGATCGATCCTTCGGCGCCCGGTGGAGCACTCCTCGGAATCGCTGGCTCTGACTCTACGGCGGTGAGTGTGACGCTTGTTGGGCCACCCCCCTCCCTCCTAGACCCGATATTGCCGTCGCTGCGGGCTCCCTCCCCCAGCTTCCTTGGGAGATGCGCGAGCCATCGCTGACGCTCCCGGAGGCCCCGAGGAGACAGGGTTCTCGGGTGAGCCAGGGAGGCAGCCACCCGGCTACGCACTGGGTCTGCTGGGAGTGTGTGGCTGGATACACCGCAGGCCCTCTCCCGCTCGCGCTACGTATCGCCGGCAACACAGTTGGGCAATCAGCGGCCCCACCCCTCGATCCACAGCGCTATGAGGTGACGGCGCAGGCCAAATAACATGGCACTAAGGGGGCAAAGAACCGAATAGCAGCTGGCTTCCGCTCAGGGAAAGGTCACCTTCAAACGCACTAGGAGAGGCCAACGAGATCGCTGGAACCCTGATTTTCCCCTGCCTTTTATTAACTGGAGAATCACTTCAAGCCTAAATAACCGAGCTGACTGGGGGAGCACGCCACTCCTTGGCCACCTGTTCAAGGTACACTCCCTGCCGAGAGGTCTCCCCTCCAAAAGCTGGCCACAAACACACTGAAACACTCAAGGCGCCTACTGCAATAGGCTGAAGACTGGATGGGCACCTGAGTGCTTGCACGACAGCGCCCCACTCTCTGCACGTTGGCTGCTGCGGCGCTCCTGCTGCATTAGATTGGCGTTGCTTCATCGCGCTAAATTGCCTCACCAGACTAGCCACCGTCCCTAACTGCAGATTTACCGCTCTGGGCAAAGTCACACAGGTATGGGCAAAAAAGACCCTAAACAGAGAGTGTTAACATTCCCCATCGCAACAGAGAAGACACAAGACCACAGCGCCATCATGTCAGAGGGTGGCTATGATGCGGCCGTTGAGTCTGAGTCTGCCTCCACCCACTCCGCTTTGTTAGCGGAACTCAGAGCCGGATTTAAATCTTTAGACAGCAGATTTGATACGTTGGACAAACACCTTGACTCACTAGGGGCCAAATTAGACATCCATCATCGACGGCTGGACACAGTAGAAGGCCGAGTCTCTGACCTCGAAGATGGGGCCGCACAGTCAACGAAACGCATGGTGCTAATGGACAAAATGTAAAAAAATATTGCAACCTAAAACGAAGATTTAGAAGCGCGCAGCCGGCGTAACAATCTCCGGGGTCTCTTGGGGTCCCGGTATTGACCAACACGGAAAGAATGGATATCTTTGTGGAATCGATGCTCGGCGACATTTTTGGAAAAGAGGTCTTCACCCCTGGATTAGTGGTGTAGCGTGCTCACCGCTCCTTAGGCCCCCGACCCAACCCTGGCTGTCCACCTCGGCCTATCATAGCACGCATTATGAACTTCCGCGATAGGGACACGGCACTACAGCTGGCCAGAGAGCGTGGAGAACTTACCTGGCAGGGCTCCACTGTGTCATTCTTCCCGGACTTCACAATTATGGTCCAAGAAGCTCGCCACAAATTCTCTGGTGTTAAGTCAGCGCTGCGGAATTTGGGCCTCCGGTATGGCATGCTATACCCTGCACGCCTACGAGTTGACATCAACGGGCGGCCCCACATATTTGACAATCTCACCGTGGCCCAAGACTTTTGTAGAACCTACACAAAATCCGGAAGCAGGCAGAGGGACGCTGGAGTTGGCTCTACCCCTCCTCACAGCGGTTGTGTTGCTAGTGTTGACCTTTTCTCTCATGAATAATCTTCATGGCTATCCTTTTTGTTTTTCTTTCTCTGCATATAGCTGTCTTATGTGTTCAACTAAGCCAAAAAATAATTGAGACAGTTTTAGTAGTATATTTTTACATTATTCTGATTATGCTGGGCACCGCCGGAGCGTTGCCTCCCCCCTGGGTGCGTAGCACTATGTCGAATTCACAGATCAAAATGCATCATACTGAGAACTTGTATTTCCAAACGAGATGTTTACAGGATGCATTAGGTTATTGGTTATTTGGGTTGGTACCTTGCGTATTGGGACGCGAGGTTGGGAGGGGGTGGAGGGAGGGGATGTTTTTAGAAATGTTAGATACTATTTGATTACCAGCTCCATGCATGACAATCAGTGGTTACTCGCCGCTTATCACACATTCATCATACTGCTCCATGGCAATAATGTCTACAGCCCCTAATCTAGTGGACCACTCCAATCTGTCGGTCATTACTTGGAACGTCAGGGGACTTAACAACCCCAGAAAAGGAAAGCACGTATTAAATTATCTGCAAAGGCACATTGTAGATATAGCCTTTCTACAGGAGACACACCTGCCCAAATCTGACACCACACAGTTTGCAGCCAGTTGGGGCTCTCACCGTTTTTTTTCCAATTACAGTACATATGCCCGAGGCACAGCGATTTTAATCACAAGAGACTTCCTTTCTCTTTGCTCCGCAGCCACAACGATAGGGAGGGCCGGTTCACAATAGTAGTGGGCAGACTGATGGGCCACATAGTGACTCTGGTATGCATTTACACTCCTAACACTGACTGCCTCGAATATTTTCAGGAACTAGATGCCACAATTCTACGTTTGGGCACTGACAGTATGCTGCTGGGGGGGGGACTTCAACCTGCTTCTTAACCGCACATCAGACAGCTCCTCTGAGGCTGCAGACACTAAACCCCACGTGCGTCGGGTGCTGTTAGACACCTGCGAGACATTCCAACTCTCGGATATGTGGAGAGCTCGCAACCCTACAAACCCAGGTTATACCCACTACTCAGCCCAACATGACACTTGGACCAGGCTAGACTACTGGCTACTTACCCCGAAACCAATCACGTGGTACAAAGCAATCATGACACTGCCCAGGACATACTCCGACCACGCCCCAGTTTTGCTTAGACTCTGTATTCCCAGACCAGAGGGACATGAGCGTCAGTGGAGATTCTCCGGTAGGGCGTTGAACGATGATTTGTTTGACTCCGAAATTAGAGAGGCAATTGAGGATTATTTTGACCTAAATACGGGGTCAGTGGACACATGGGCGATGCTTTGGGAGGCATTTAAGGCCTACATCAGGGGAGTTGCCATATCAAAACATGCTGGGGTATTAAAAGACCTGAGAAAAACACTAGCTAATATTGAGCAGCAGCTGACGGCGTTGGAGGCCTCTATGCTTCTCTCCCCAGACGCTGTAGAGGGAAGAAAGCGCCGATTGGCGTTACTGGTGGAGTTCTGGGAAGCTGCAGATAGGGAACCCCACTTCCTGAGCAAATATACAACAGTGCGTAGATATGGCGAGGGCGAGAGACCGGGACGCACCTTAGCACAAATGCTGAGACCTCCATATTCCAAATCATACATCACAGAACTCCGTGCTGACTCTGGGCATACCTTAACGGATACAGTGGACATCCGTGGTGCATTCCTAGCATACTATGAACAATTGTACACATCCAAACTCGTGCACAACTCCTCGGAGCGAGATGATTATTTTGCTGAGATTGCACTGGTGTATATGGAAAAATATATGCAGGACTTCCTTGCCGAGCCATTTTCCACCGACAAAATAATTAGTGCGATTGAGGCATTGAACGGCTCCACTGCTCCTGGCCTCGATGGCTTTACAGGTGACTTTTATAAAAGATACAAGGATATATTAGCCCCGAAGCTCCTAGAAGTTTACAACGAATCCTTAGAACGGAATCAGTTGCCTCCCACTCTCAGAGAAGCAGTGATTGTTTTATTACCCAAACCTGGCAAGGATCCCTTGCTGTGCGGGTCGTATAGACCTTTGTCACTACTAAACTTAGATTACAAAGTATTGGCAAAAATGATCGCTTTGCGGCTCGCCCTACTACTGGATCAAATAATATCCCCAGTCCAGTCGGGGTTCGTGTCCCACAGATCAACCTCCTTAAACCTGAGCACACTCTTCACAGTCCTACACCGAATCAATCCGACGACTCCGACAGCAGCAGTTCTGCTGGATGCGGAGAAAGCCTTCGACTCCCTGGAGTTGCCATTTCTATTGTCAGTTATGCGTAGGCTGGGCATGCCCTTTGGGTTCGTAAATCTCACTGCACTCCTATACTCGGCTCCCACTGCCAGACTACGACTAAATGGCACGCTGTCCGGCTCCTGTACATTATCCCGCGGCACCAGACAGGGATGCCCCCTGTCGCCACTCCTATTTATATTAGCAATGGATCCACTCGTTAGACATTTCCAGGAGCGTCATCTACAAAGGGGGCTCCAATTCAACACTGGGCCTCTACTGGTGTTACTGTATGCAGATGACATCATATTATATGTTAGAGACCCTCAAAACAATTTAGAACCACTAATCAGAGAGGTCATCAGGTTTGGCAGCTTCTCCGGCCTTGGCATAAATTGGCACAAGTCTGTGATATTTCCCCTCACCACGGGTACCACAAGATGGGAATGCGAGTTCCCACTGGCCTGGTGTTCTGACTCAGTAAAGTACCTGGGGATTAATATACACTTGAATACCACGGAAATCATACAGTTAAACTACGGTAAGGCAGTACACAAATTGGAAATGCAAGTAGACAGGTGGCTAAGACTCCCACTCTCGATTGCTGGGTGAATTGCACTGATAAAAATGATTGTCCTGGGGGCGTGGTCTCACTGTCAATGGCGTGAGACGCACGCTGAGGAGCTCCGACTGACCCCCACACTCTAAAGCCATTAGCGCGGAGCTGGGGCTCAATCGGCGCCACTTTTCGGGGCGCACAGGTCGCGAAGGGTGAGGAGCCCCCACCGACGAGCGGACAACAGCGGGGGCTCGCTGGTGACGGTGGGGCTGTGGCCTGGCGCTGGTCTCCCGGCTCTGCAGCTGCCATCTTGGGGCCTTCCAACCCGGGCCTCCTCCGCGGCCCGCAAACAATCTCCCGGACCCCCCTGGTGCTGCGCCCCATCAGCAGAGGCGCCGGACAGCGCTGGAGATGGCCTGCGGTGGCCATCGCCGTCCTCTGACCTCGCCGGGGGCTCCTCTCTGTTGCCCCGGCTGCCTGTCATTTTGAAGACGGGTGTGGGCCCGGTGGCGGCCAGGATCGCCTGGGGGGCTGCCACCGAGGAGCGCTCCCGAGGACCGGACCCGGTGGCGGTGAGTGGTGCTGCTGTGTGGCCGGCGGTGGGCTGAGGCGGAGGAGGGGCCCGACCTGATCCTGCTGTGAGGCACATCGGACTTGCCGCGATGTGGCCCTGCTGGGGACGGAGGGGGGGTGCTGGCGCGTTGCCCCTTGGTGCGGACCCCCGCGGAGACCGTGCGCCCTGCCCGAGTTGCCCCGGCCGGAGCGCTAGGCCCCACTTTGAATCTACTGCGGAGGGGGACTCGCCTGCGGCCTTTTAGGTCTGCCCCAGTTCACTGGGTACTGAAGCACTTGGCCATTCCGCTGAGGCCTACGGGGGGACCGGCTAGGCGTGGATGTGCCCGTCCCTCAGAACGGACTGCCTCTGACACCGCCTGGACCTTTGTGGCCTAGTGGGACCGGGACACAGAACCGGCTTCTCTGCACCGCTTTCACCCCTGCGGTGCAGAGAAGCCGGTTCTCTCCTTTGGCGGCCCCTGGGCCCTGTAACGATCCGGCCCCGGGACTGGGGATACAGCGCATAGGGGTGTGTGGACGCTGGGCGTTGGGCCGGGACCCTGCTGCACACCACCCCAAGGTCTGGGCGCGCTTGCCCTGCCGGGGTGCCTTACCTCCGCATCGGAGCGTTGGCGATTTCTTGGTGTCCTACCGGTGCCTGCTTAGGGGAATACTTTGGCCTGCACTGCTCGGCTGGGGGACCCTGCCTGCGACGGCGGCGGCGCTCTAGCCCACCCCTCCACCCGCTCACACTCACTGGGAGGCCTCTCTTGCCGTGACCCGTGCCCTGCAGTTTTGGATTGGGGTAGGCACGGCTGCACCCTTAATTGCCCTTCCACGGCTCTACACCCTCCTCTCACCGTTTAGCCTGGCTTTGGGAGGTGCTGGACTCTGCCGGGAGATGACACGCACCAAGGCGGTGAAGGACACAGCGGCACCCCCAAAGGACAATCCTGTCGCTGCGCTCTGGGGCAAGACGGGCGCTGCTGCCCCTGAAGCAATGGCTTCGCAAAATGGAGGGGATTCGCCACGGTCACCCAGTCCTTCATGGCCGGCTTCATGGCAGAACTCAAGACGGAAATCGGCTCCCTTCGCACGGAGGTACACTCCTGTGTCCGGGAACTCCGGAGGGAGGTTACGGAACTTGGGGACCGAGTGGACGGTCTTGAGCGGACGGTGGATGCGCGTATGGAGGATCAAGAGCAACTCTGGCAGCGCCTGGCTACCTTTGAGGACAACACATCGATTTGCAATTAAAGCAGGAGGACTTGGAAAACCGGAGCCGCAGCAACAACCTCCGCATCCGGGGGGTGCCAATTGGGGCCGAGGGGTCGGACATTATGACCTACGTGGCACAGCTCCTCCACGAGGTATGGGGTGACGACGATGCCTCTCCACCGGCGCTGGATCGTGCACACCGGGTCTCTGGCCCCCCTGGTCGACCGGGCCTCCTCCCTGACATCCTGACCCGAGTTCATTTTTTCACGGAAAAGGAGGCCATCCTGAAGGCGGCTCGTACCAAGCAGGAACTTACCTACAAGGGAGCCAACATCCAGATCTTCCAGTACCTAGCACCCACGACGCTTCGGAGACGCCGCGATTTCAGGCCTGTGTCCGCCAAACTGCGCAGCCTGAACATCCAATACCAGTGGGGTCACCCCTTTGCGCTAATCTTCCTGTGGGAATCCAAGCACCGGATGGTACGATCCCTTCAGGAGGCGGCAAATCTTCTCCATCTCTCTCTCACGCCACCCTCAAGTCCTGCACGCCTGCTGCCCTGTGCCGGGGCCCCCGCCAAACCCTCCTGGTCCCAGGTTAGCCGTAGCCGGCGCTCTCTGCACCCCGGGGAGCACTCGTCCTCACAAGCCAAAGATGACATCATCCAACATATCCGCTCCATGGAGGGGGATCGCCCCTCGCCCAGCCCTCCGTCCCTAACTACCTAGTTGACAAGGCTTTCACTCACTCTGGTGGAGGATCACTCCGGACTATGAACTTTCTCCCTGTGCCTGAAGTGGTGACGCGCAGCTTCATGTGGTGAAGTGGTGACGCGCAGCTTCATGTCTCGACAGCCTCCCAGCTCCCTGATGACATCTCCTGTGTCCAGCGACTCGCCCCCCATCTGTTCCTGGGAGAGTGACTTCTCTGGGACTGCCTGTGCCCCTGGGCCTCAACGGTCCCTAGACTGGAACAGGACACTGTGGCCCTGTTGGCCAATATTGATCGTATTCGTTTTGAATGTCTGTCCCTCTTTCTTCTCTTTTTCCCTCTCTCATCTTTTCTCTGTCCTTTTGTCCTTCCTGGGTGGGCGGGGGCGCCTCCGGTGGTTCTCTTTCTACCTTCCGGAAGACAGCGGCTCTCCCCCTTCTCCTTGCCATTGCCCCGCCCTGCCCCCCGGTGGGATGCTTAGGCCAGACCGCACCCCCCACAGACCATGGCTACTACTCCCTGCCTGAAAATCCTCTCCTTCAATGTCAAGGGGCTCAACTCTCCCAATAAGCGGCATCAGATATGGCGATACCTCCTTCAGCAGCACCCCGATATAATCCTTTTACAGGAGACTCACCTGTTGAAAGTTGATGTCCCTCGCCTGGCACACCCCCGGTACCCCCTCCAATTCTGGGCTTCGGCCTCCTCCAAAACAGCTGGCGTGGCAATACTCTGCGGCCCTGGCATCCGGTAGGGGAAATCTAAAACCTTCCGCAGCCCAGATGGCCGCTTCCTTAGAGCTGAGGTCTTGATCGGACATCGGTCCTTCACATTGTGCAGTATTTATGCGCCTAACCAGGCGCAGGACTCCTACCTTCGAACTCTCTTGAGGGAACAAGTACCGCAAGACGACCCCTCGCTTATTATTGGGGGCGATTTCAATCTGGTTTGGGACCCCGCCCTGGACCGTAGTGACGGCTCCTTTCAGGGCACCGGGGCTATGTCCTCCACCTTAAAGAAGCAACTGACTGATCTTACGCTACTTGACTCCTGGCAGTATCACTCCCCGAAGCTCGTGACTACTCATACTACTCACACGTGCATCGTTCATACTCACGTATTGACCACATCCTTATCTCACATGCCCTTATTGGCGAGATGGTTTCCGCTTCCATGTCTGACATCTCGGTCTCTGACCACGCTCACGTGGAACTTCTCCTTCGCCATAGTTCTGCACGCACCCCACTCCCGCCTCGTTGGCGCCTCCCGCCATGCGTCCTCCGGGACCCCGTGGATGTGGCGGAATTGCGGACGGCCATTGACTCTTATTTTGAGCTTGACGACCTCCCCGAAACACCCTTCCCTGTTGTGTGGGACGCATTCAAGGCCACCATCCGCGGCCACATCACTTCCATCGTGATTGCGCGAGCTCGGGAGGCGCGTCTCTTCGAAGCCAATCTCACTAGGGACCTGAAGGCCCTTGAGAGGCTCGATCAGGAACGCCCTTCACTTGCCCATAAGCGGAGCCTGGCTACCCTCCGTGGTCAGCTGCGGGCTCATCGCACCAACAAGGCTGAGGGTGCTCTGTTAGCACTGAAGCAGCGCTATTACGAGGGGGGCGACAAGGTGGGCACGGTCTTGGCTCGGCGCCTGCGGAAACGCGCAGCTAAGGCCCACATTGCTAATATTTAACTTGGAGACGGCACCCGCGCGACCACGGAAGCCTCTAAATGCGCCGCATTCCAAACATACTACTCCTCTCTATATGCCCCTGCCTCGCCCTCCCCAGACCTGATACAGACTCTGCTTGATGCCTGCCCCTGGACCCCACTCAGTAGCTACCATGCCCAGCAACTGGAAGACCCAATTACTTGCGAGGAGCTCGCTGGGGCCATGAAGGACCTCCCCATCGGAAAGTCTCCGGGGCCGGATGGTCTTCCCCTCTCTTTTTACCGCATGTTCCTGCCGCAGCTTCGGAAGCACCTCGTCCGTCTCTTTAACTCTTTCGCCACTGACGCTGGTCCTTCCCAGTCTATGGGGCTGGCGGAAATTGCCCTCATTCCTAAGCCGGGCAAGGACCATGCACTTTGCTCGTCCTACCGTCCCATAGCATTGCTCAATACGGACCTGAAGATCTACACGAAAATTTTAGCCAAACGACTAGATCCGCTTCTCCCCAGCCTCATTGAACCGGACCAGGTCGGCTTCATCCGCCATCGCCAAGGTGCGGACAACGTGTGGCGTATTGCACACCTGGTGTGCAAGGCCCATCACTTGAGCATCCCGGCTTGCCTTCTGTCGCTAGACGCGGAGAAGGTGTTCGACCGGGTGGATTGGACCTTCCTTCGGGCAGTCCTACATAAAATTGGGCTCGGCCCGTTAATGATAGCTCGGATGATGGCTCCTTACTCGTCCCCGACGGCCCATGTGCGGGTTAATGGCCGGCTATCCTCTCCTATCTCGATAGGCAGAGGTACCCGGCAGGGGTGTCCCTTGTTGCCCTTATTATTTGCTCTCGTAGTGGAACCCCTTGCCATTTTAATCCGCCAGGCCTCCGACATCCACGGCATTCCCCTCGGAGGCCAACAGCATAAAGTGGCCCTTTTTGCGGACGATCTCCTGCTCACACTCTCTCAGCCCCACGTCTCCCTCCCGGCCCTCCTGGCTCTTCTCCGTTCATTCGAGTTGGCGTCCGGTCTTAAAATTAATCACGAGAAATCCTGGGCTCTCAACCTCACGATCCCTCAGGACGAGATTCCTGTGCTCCAGGCCTTAGTTCCCTATCAATGGGCCTCCCACTCCATACGATACCTTGGCCTGCAGCTCACCCCCACTCTCGCTTCATGGTCCCAAATTAACTGGCAGGAATGCCGGAAGTCGGTTCTTGGGGACCTTCGAACATGGAAATCACTTACTCTTTCCTGGCTGGGGCGGCTCCACGCAATCAAAATGTCGGTGCTTCCCAAAGTCCTGTATCTTTTTCAATCCCTTCCGACTCCCATCCCGCTCCACCAGATCAACAGCCTCCAGCGAGACATTACCAGGTTTGTCTGGGGAGGACGCAGGCCGCGTTTCTCCAACAAAATCCTCATGTCCCCTCGCGACAGGGGCGGGCTGGCTTGCCCCAACCTCTTGGAGTACTATTGGGCCTCGCACCTCCGCTTTATATCGGAGTGGAAGGCGTGGCAGAGCGAAAAGGTGTGGTTCCACATGGATAGGGCGGTGACTGGGAGATCCATCTGGGACCTCCCGTGGCAGCACCGGGCTTCGCGATCGCGTAGTGCCTACTTGGCCCCCCCGACTCGGACGGTACTAGATATTTGGGATAAACTTGCAATCTCTAAGGGCCTCACCACATTCCCGTCTCCCTTCACCCCTATTGCTGGGAACCTCCAGTTCCCACCGGCAGTACGTCCCCTAGTGTTCTCTGACTGGCTTGACGGTGGGTGTCGCACCATTAGAGACCTCTTCCTGGGCGACGCCTTTAAAACTTTTGATCAGTGTAAGGCAGACTTTCACCTCTCGGAAGGAGCTCGATTGCAATATATCCAATTGCGACATTGGATACATACCTCCTCCTGGACGCAGGCAGCTACTCGACCACTTACACCTTTTGAGCGCCTAGTGAGCGCCTTCGACGATTCTAAAGGGCTCATATCCCGCACTTATCACGTATTGCAACACCCTCCAATCACTACTCCCCATCTCTATCAGCGCAAATGGCAAACGAACATTGCCTTGGATGTAGCCCCCGCCCAGTGGAACCGCCTATGGCTCGATATCCCGAAGGTCTACCGCTGTATCTCCCTGCGGGAGACCGCCTATAAGACCATGACCCAATGGTACTATACGCCTCTCAGACTGCACAAAATGTTTCCTGCGACATCCCCTTTATGTTGGAGGTGCTCGAGCGCATGGGCGACTTCCTCCATATTTGGTGGTCCTGTTCTTTCTTGATCTCATACTGGAAGGAGATCCTTAGCCATATCAAAGAGGTGCTTGGCTTTCCCCTGCCTGCCACTCCTGCCACAGCTGTTCTAGGCCTTAAACCTGATAATCTTCGCGCCCTCACACGCAAAGACTGGCACATTTCCCTCCACATGCTGGGCGCTGCCAAACAGCTCATCGCCCTGTACTGCAAAAAACCAGAGACCCCCCCAATCACTGTTTGGTTTACGCGCCTATGGCACACTGTCTCCATGGAATTGCTCACTGCTCGCCTACAGTCCCGTGATTCCCACTTCACGAAACTGTGGCAACCACTTGTCACCCATCTCTGCAAACTGGAGCACGCCCGCCCGCTTCCAGCCCCCGAAACTCCAAGCCCTACACCTCTTTGAGGACGCAGTCTACCCCCCGGATACAGAATAGACCCCTCCCTGTATGCCATTCGTTACCCCTCGGGGCTTAGCGCTTCCTCCCTCGCCCACCTCCCCCTCCTTGTCTCTCCTATTTTTTTCTCTTCTTCTCTATCTCTTCCTTCCTCTCTCGACTTGCCATCTGCTCTTTCCATATGTATGACACGTATTGGCACCTACTCTCAGACGCGGCCGGCCCACATTGGGTTGTAGGCGACTTGCTGTGTGATCCGCATGCCATACTGTTTAGTGGTGCTTCATACTACTACCTATCGACTGCCTGTCTACCCTATGCGGCCGGCCCTACACATAGGGTTGTAGGCGAAACGCTGTGTCAACGAGCAGTCCCCCTATTCTTTCTTTGCAAAATAAATAGTTTGAACAGAAAAAAAAAAAATGAATGTCCTGCCCAAATTCCTGTACCTTTTTAACAATATCCCTATCCCACTTACAAATCGATTCTTCAAGTCATTATATACCCATCTTATTCGATTGACTTGGGGAGGCAAACGGCCCAGGGTCCGCTGGGAGGTAATGACACTTCCGTACCATAGAGGAGGCTGTGGGGTCCCCAACTTTCAATTATACTACTTGATCGCACAGTGTAGCTTTGTACACTCCTGGTTCCACCCCGACACCAGGATTCCTTACTTACGCCCTGAGGCAGATCTGATCCTGCCGGACACACTTAATACGGTACTACCCCTGGGCTACCCACGTGACCCTACTGACAACCAGATGGTCTCCACTACCAGCTGGGCCTGGCAGAAACTGGTCAGAGTAATGGGGTCACCTGTACTATACTCCCCGAGCCTACCTATTCCAAATAAACGCTGGATTCCTATTACCGGGGAAAAGATAGTACAGCGCACTCTATCTAAGTACGATATGAACACTATTGGAGATTTATACATAGAGGGGCACGTATTTTCGGTTTCCGATGGAGATAGGTTTAATGAGGCTACCTTCATGGACAAATTTGTACTTAATCGCCTTCGATCAGCTCTGATCCCTGGCTTTCCTATCGAACCTGATCCATTCACCCCACTCTCCACAGTCATAGATAGCACCAGGGGGGAGCATTTGGTTTCCAAGCTCTACCGGGCTTGTGCTGATATAATTCCAATTCACGATGCTAAAATAAGGACTACTTGGGAGGCAGATCTGGGCCTCCCTATTACGGACGACCAATGGGCTGCATGTTGTAGATAAACCAAGGAGGTCTCCTTGAATAGCCGTCATAAATTGATCCACTTTAAATTCCTGCGCAGAATATACGTCACCCCTGAGATGACACATAAAATAGACCCAGACAGACTCCATTGCTGTTTAAAATGTAAAGCCCCACACGCAGACTTTGTACACCTCGCCTGGAATTGTTGCAAAATAAAAACGTATTGGGCCGAAATCTATCATACCTTTGGGGAAATGATAGGCTTAGACATTGAGCCCACTCCAGAGGTTGCATTGTTGGGATATGTGAATAACATCCCAAAGCCAGTCCGGAAATTCACTGCATTGGGGTTACTTCTGGCCAAAAGAGAAATAGCACTCAAACGGGGACAAAAAACTGCTCCGACGCACAGGGAATGGCTAGGCAGTCTTGCAAATTTGCAACACCAACTACGAAGATATATTCCTCCACTCTTCCTAGTACGTCCCGCCCACAGGATTTTTGGGGCCCTTTCAAATGCTACACAACAACGACACAGCCACAACCTTCCACACAGCTTGAGCGTGGACTTGTGCCCGCGGGCATAGGTTGATCAGATAGAAACTGTATACTGGACACAGCAACGTAATATTTTATTTTCTCCATAACGTGATATGTTGTGCAAATTAGTATAAGTAATTTGCAACTTCGCAAATGAGCACAGAGGGAGTGGTGCTCACGATATAGTAAAGTTGAATGACTGTGTTGAGCAGATCATGATGCTGGTACATTTATGTGGGGCTGGCAAATTTCTGCACCACACACTGTAATGTCATAATGCCATTGTAATGGAGCTCGAAGATTTATTGTTCTAACTTTGAAACTGGTAAATAAAGTGTTAAAAAAAATATATATATATATTTGTAAGCCCCGTCCTTTTGTAAGGGGCCGCAGTGGTCCAAATACACACATGCGAGAGGTTTGTCTGATTTTAATAATGGCGTCTGCGCGGGTTTCGCTACCGTGGAGCCTTTCATCTGCTGGCAGATGTCGCAATTCAAGACATAGTCTTTAGTTTGCTTAGGTAACCCTGGCCACCAGTAGCGCTGTTTCAATAAAGAAATAGTCGCTGTAACGCCTGTGTGCACAGAGCCCAAACCCTTGTGTGCAGCTAGTATTAAACCTTGCCTACGATCCATATTTGGTATTACCCTATCCCCCACTCCAGGAATCGGAGCATATGGAATGTTACTTGCATCTAACTTGTAGGAGTATTTGATTGGAAATTGTTTAGGTACTGCTGTGCTGCCTTTGTGTGAAGCAATGACAGCTACCATAATCTCACCGTCTATTCTCGTTTTGGAACGAGTGAGTGCAGCTATGGAAGCCGTGCGAACAGCCCCTTTTGCGGCTTCATCAGCCAATGAATTCCCTTCAACGTGAACGCCGTCACGTTGATGACTCAGTGTATGGATCACGTGAGTCCTTGGTAGCTCGTTTTTCAACTCTGCTACCTGTTCCCATAGCATTTTATGCTTAATTGTGCCACCTTCCGCATCTTTAAACCCGTTTTGCTCCCAATGATCTAGGTATTCATTATATGACTGAACACAGTAAAATGAATCACACACGAATAGTGTGGGGAATTCATGATCCGTACTTACCAGTGCCAGTATCAGTGCTTTTAACTCTGCCAACTGTGCCGTGCAGTCTCCTAGCGATTGCGTTTTTGTGCAACTAGGATAGAACTTTCCATCCTGCATGTGGCCTTTAACGAGAGCACACGCTGCGATGTATTGCTGCTTACTTCCTATGGCCGGTTGCGCAGATCCGTCAGTATAAATAATATATTCATACTGATCGAGAGGCAAGATTTCATTTGGACATTCGTGTTTATATTGCAGGAATGCCTGTGTTTTTAAACTTGGATCAAATCTGTATTCAATGTCCGTTGCAGTAAGAGAATTATCCATCTTGGATGTAAGGCTTTCGCATTTGGAATGCTAGCCTTTGTAACAGCTTCTAAAGCCGGTACCGGGGTTACGGCAATAATGCGTTTCCCCTGTGTCAGTGCTCTTTCTCTTGCTACAGCGGTCTGAACAGCTGTCAGGATTTTCTCTGTTGAAGTGAAACGCATTTCTGCATTTGTGTACAGGTGTGATTTGTATGCGATTGGTACTGTTCTCCATCATTGAAGGTTAAGTAAGTGTACCCGCATTGACCCGCAATTATACGGATCACCAAGTGGCGTACGTTTATGCGTGTTTGCAAGTGTTTGGAAGCTATCATGTCTTCCTGGAGTGAACAAAGAATATTAGTATGTTCTTGTGTCCAATTTCTGGCTGAAAAGTCAGGTTTTATTAGGTCGTAGAAGAGTTTTACCCTTTGTGCATAATCTAAAATGTATGTTCTGCCAAAATTTAGGAATCCCAGTATTGAGTGTAAATTTTTTAATGATTTTGGAGGCTGGAGCAGCGCACATTTTTCTAAAAAGTTTGCTGCTAGACTTTTCCCTTCACTTGACAGCTCATATCCCAAAAATAGGACATTGAGGTGGGCTATTTTTGATTTTTTAAAGTTAAATTTGTAGCCCTCAGTGGCAAATCCCTTAATAATGGTGCTTACCCTGGTCAAGTGCCTCTCTAAGTCATCGTCCGTTAGATAAATATCATCCATATAGGACAATGCTTCTTCATCAAATTTTTGAAGTAACTCTGTTACCCTTCCTGAAAATACCCAGGGGCTAATCTTATACCCTTGGGGGAGTAGACAAAATTGTCGCTGTGACCCTAACACTGAGAATGCGGTCAAATACCTGCTTTCAGGCGCTATATTTTGGCAGAAAAATCCATTTGAGATATCAAGTGTTGTTTTGTATTTTTCCGCACAATGTTATTCATTAATGCTGCACTATGTGCATTTTGGACAACAAATGTCTTTGTGCATGAGTTTAAATGTCTGTAATCTAAAACTAGACGATATGTATTGTCGGGTTTAGATTCGGGAAACAAAGGATTGTTCATTGGAGAGGTACATTTTTCAATGACCCCCTGGTATTCAAGTTGATCTAAGATCTCCCTGACCTGTTTTTTAGCTTCTTGCTTTATTGGGTATTGCCTCTGAGCATTAAGTGAAACTTTTAACGGGATCACGTGGTAGGTTGAATCCTCATCCCACCCAGCGTGATTTTTGTACATTGCTGGAGCTTGGGCTACTGCCCACTCCCGTGCATATGTATGTTTAAGGTGAACAGGAATATGGTCGGAAAATGCAGGAAAAATTATACTTTCTCCCCTGGGGCACTCCATTACGAATGCTGGCGGCCAATCTTATTCGGCTAATAGGATGTCATACCCAGATGATAAGTTCTTCCAAAAGAGACCTTTTATTTTCCTGGGCTTGTCCCCCTCCATCCGGAGTGTTATTTCTAGGCCTGGGCGGTAAATTCCGTTCCACTTGCGGAATTTGCGGAATTTGGGTAATTTCGCGTTCCGTGGAGAACGCGGAATTACCAAAAATTCCGCGATCCGCGGCTTCGCGGAATTCTTTGCTTGTTCGCGCTTTCAAAATGCGTGTTTGCGAGATATTTCTCCCCGAGCACGCAAACAGCGTTCGCGAACAGGAAAATAGCATCGCGAACGGGCGGAACAAACAATTCCGCGTGTTCGTGGAACTTTTGCGTGCTCGCGGAGATTTTTTACTGTTTCGCGGAGCTTTACGTAGCGCGACTACGCAAATTCCGCCCACCCCTAGTTATTTCATGTAACTTATGTGGGACGCTCACCCTTTTGTCTGGTGTTTCCACCGTGATGTAATCAGTCAAGTCCGCTGTCACCAGAAATTCCTTCAGGTTCTGGCGAGCTATTGTTACTTCTTCTGCACTGTCTTGCATCGTCAGAGCCCATTCCCCGTTCAGAAGTTGTGTCCTCAGAATTCTGGGCACGTCTGATTTTCAGACCAGCAACTTTCTTTTTCTTAAATTGAGGTTTTGATTTTGGCTTAGCTTCTTTTTTGGAAGTAAAGTCTGGAGTGCGCTGCTTGTCTCTGGACTGTGTGCATTCCTCTCTGTGTCCTGACTGTCCTTCTCTCTCTGAGTTTTTCTTTGAGCCCTGAAAGGAACGAGAGGAACGTGTATCAGTATCCTGATACCTGTCAGGTTTCCTAATATTATCTCTATTCCTAAGGTTGTACCTCTTTTCAGAGGGCTCCTGTGGAGGAGACCTACCTCGGGACTGAGATCTGTTGTCTTTAAACTTTTGTTGTTTTTTATTATCCCACTTCTTTTTAGAAGAAGTCGGTGTCTGCTTAGAAGTGTCCTTTTCGGGCCTGCCCATTAGTTGAGGTTTTACAGCATTTCCCCCAAAACTATCCCTGCCTAACTCTGCATATGCAGTTTCAATTATTTTGGGTAGTTCATTCTCCTGTTCTAATGGAGAGAACTCCCATAGGCGGATTGCCACTGATGCTGCTTCCCCTTTAATGTTAGCTAGTATTATGGCTGATACCTGGTCGTAGTTATTTAATAACGTCATCCCTAAGTTCAGAGCAGGCTCTGCTCCATACTCATTTTGTATTTGTCTTAATACATCTGGTATCACTGCTAATAAAGGATTACCATGAGTTCTGGTATATATGGCAGCAAAGACTGTACCCCAAGAGGTACAATCCTCTAACTGTGGTGTAATCCCCGTGGGCAAGCAGATTGTTAACATTCTGTGTTTTTCAAATGGTGTTGTATTTGGGAATACTGCTTCTAACTGGGTTATTTTCTGAGCTACCCAGAAAGGAATTTGTTCACGTTTTGTGGGCAATTTACCCATTACCGCGTGTAATGTTTGTGGAGTAATTTTAGTAGCTGTGCTCTGTGTAGGAGCTGTATTTGGTGTAATTACTGTTGGTTGGACCACAAGTGTCCTCATGACGAATTGTGTCATGTTTCTGTAAAGTTTTATCAACTCTTTGTGTTGAAAAAGCAATTCATCATTTGGCATTGTGTCAATGTCAGGATGTGGTGCATAGGTCGCTAATATCGGCCATGTTGCTCCTGGTCTTCCTAATGGACCAAGTCTTGCTCTTCTTCTTGAGTGGGGTAAGGCGCCATTAAACCAGAATTTATGTTCCTGGTAGGTAAGCGGAATTTCAATCTCCTCAAACGGAGTGTAGACCGCTGGGACTTCTTCATGTATATAATAATGAAAAGTTTTTGTTATAGCATTTGCTGCTGGAAATGTAACCCATGAATAGAACACCTCTGTTTGGAAATCTTCACGAATATTACTACACCTCCTCTGGCTGGTACACCATTTTTGAGGAGTTTAACTGTGATTGTGTGTCTTACATTGGGTGCAATATGTATTGCATTGGCATCTTCCTCCTCATCTGACTGAGGAAGTGCTTGTGTCAGTGGGTCTAATTCTCCGTTTTCGGTAGTCATTGTGTTAAGAACACGGAATAACTGTCCAAGGAAATTAAGATAAGGTGTTTTGCACAATTTTGGGAACTAACAGGCACATGCATCAAGTGTTAAAAAATTAGCTAAATTTGCGAATCGCTAAAATATGGCTTTTGCGTTCGCAAAATACCGTGTTGCAATGCATCAACTGCATAATTGCGAAAACACAAGAATTCGTAAATATAAAGAATCGCTAAACAATCTGCGAATAGAATTAGCGAATCAGTATTTGCGTCTCTCAAATTCTGATTCGCAAATAAGGATTCGCAAAATATATGCATGAAAAATCGCAAATAGCGATTTCCCAGGAAATCGCAATTCTGCAAGTGCTAAATAAGAAGGATCACAACCAGGTGGTAATCATGAGTGCAATTCAGATACAGCTGAAAATCTACTTAAACCCATTGAAACACACCCAGAATGAGCTACCACATTTCACAATGACAGGGATTTACCTGATGGCAAGGAGGATGAGGCTGCAGGCTGCTGGACACAGACGGAGGCGAATAAATGAGCGCATTTTCAGAGTCCGCATAACTTTGCTAGGACAGCAAGAGGATGAGATATACGATAAGTATAGGCTCAATGCAGCAATGATCCATGATCTAATCAATTAACTGGATCCCATACTGCAACGACAGACACGTAGGACCAATGCTATCCCAACGCATGTGCAGGTCCTATGTTGCCTACACCTACTGGCGTCAGGCAGTTTTCAGGGGGTCATTGCAGTAGCTGGAGGTGTATCGCAAAGCGCACTGTCAAGAATATTCAAAGCATTCCTTGATGCCATGATGGCCCGGATCGGGTCACACATCAATTTCCCCACCACCGCGCATGACCTTGCAAAAACAAAACAGGAGTTTTACCAGATAGCTCGCTTCCCACATGTTATAGGTTGTATAGATTGCACCCATGTGGCAATATGTCCCCCTGCAGCACAGGAATATCTATTTAGAAATAGAAAATGTTATCATTCCCTTAATATTCAGGTTGTGTGCAATGCCAAAAACCTAATCACTGACATTGTGGCGCAATTTCCAGGAGTGCACATGATTCTTATATTTTCAGGCAAAGTGGCATTCATACCCGTCTTGTCAGGGGAGAATTTGGAGAGGCACATCTGCTCGGTAAATATGTGTAATTGATACTCACAGTCATTGTACGTATGCCAATGTCAAACTGCCACTGACCCTTTGCTTACTTACATGTAGGTGACAGCGCATACGCCTTGCGTAATTACCTTTTGATGCCTTACATCAATCCCACAACTGCCAACCAACAGAGGTACAATGCAGCACATATTTCAACAAGGAACATCACAGAGCGCACATTTGGGCTGCTGAAGAGCCGATTCAGATGCCTCCATAAGACCGGTGAAGCACTTCAATACAACCCTGAACAATGCTGCAAGATAGTAGCAGCATGTGCCATGCTGCACAATATTGCGACAAAGGGAGGAATGGAAATCGAGGTGTCTGAAAGCGACTCGGAGGATGAGCACCAGCAAGTGCCACACCGCCGTGCAGCACAAGGGGCAAGCGCAGCAGAAGGGCGCAGGAGAAGATTGGACATCACACAAAATTATTTCTGAGGTGAGTAATGATGACACAAAAAGTGTATATTGCAATCACAGAAATTTTTATTTAAAGAAAATAATGACATGAGTGTTGGAGCACACTTTCAATGTGACCAGTGGCACAGGTTTTTAAGTAATGGACATGAGTGGTTTGAAAATAAATAATGACTTGTAAGTCAGTCAAAAGGTCCGATCACATCCATGGTTACGTCACCATATCGGAATGTCATTGTACGTGGCAGTCTAGCGCTTTCTCCCACGAACACCCAGACGCCTGTCAGAGCCAGCATCTTCATCCCTCATGTTGGAAGCGGAGGGGGTACTGCTGCGTGTGTTGCGTCTTCCTGCAGTGGCAACTGGCATAGCTATACTACTCAAGCTTGAGGCCCCCTCACTACCCTCTTCCTGCGTGGACATGTTGGCCGCAATTGTGGAAGCATTCATCATTTCTACTGCATTGGTCACCTGGTCCAGTGCCTTAGCCACATCCCCGCTCCAATGGCACATTTCTGTTTGCATGGTCACAGACCTACGTGCCAGCAGTGCAGTTGCTGTGGCCAGCCTATTGTTGGATTTAGCATAGATGTTGAGGTGCTGCATTAGTTGACGATGGTGTCTTTTCTGGGATATATGTCCCTCCTGCATTACCTTGGTCAGTTGCTGCACACTATCGGACAGTACTGCAATGTTGGCTGCCATCTTCCCAATTTGTATCTGTACTGAACGTGTGTTTTTGGTCTGCAGGCGCTGCGTACGTAGCATCTGTCCCTCAAGACCACCCCAGACATCATTTGGTTGGTCCTCCTGCTGTGTTCTGAGTGATCTAGCTCTTCTACGCCGGACTCTGACATTGCTTCTGCGGACCTGTGTTTGTGGATTTGGGATGGATGTAGCTTGGCCATGCCTGGACTCATGTGTTGCATTTGCCTCATCATCAGAATCCATGGTGACCAGTGGTGGGACAGTTGCCCTGCGTGTGTTTGGGACACGTGATGGATTTGTTGGCATAACCGGTGTGTCCATGTTTTCAACTGCGCTGGTGTCCTGTATGTCCTGCTAGTCACTATCCTCAGCTTCTACACGTTCTGCATCTGTGAGGTTTAACAGTGCAAAACAGCATTAATTTATGTCTGTGGTGTCATTTCACAGTAAACAAATCTTTGCTTTGTTATTAAATTGAGAATATATTACACTATTTTGACTTGTTTTTTTCATATTTGTGTGTTTGTCATTGTAACAGCTTGACCTGCCTACATCTCCCATAATGCACTTCCCTTCATGAATACATTGTGTACTGGATGTTCAAAGTGTGCACTTGTGCTGTACTGAGGTGATGTTCTACCTTTATAATTTAGGACAATGTTAACATGCATTCATCTTACCTTCAGATGTGTTTGCTGCTCCTGACGTGTCTAGCTGTGTCACACCGACAACAGCTTGAGGCTGGATTGTGGATTCAACCATGTCCTCCATGGGAGTGTTCCCAGTGTGTGTCGGTGTTCCCCCTCCTGTCATCCTTGCTTCCTTCAGCCGGTCAGCAATGCGCACCTTAGCCTGACTGCGCAAGTCGTACCATCTTTTTTTGAGCTCATCGATGGTGCGGTGTGTCACCCCAATGGCATTCACCCGGTTTTGGATCCGGATCCATATTTTTCTTTTCTCCTGCTCTGCCACTTTTAATGATAATTTCCCAAACAGCTTATCATGGCTGTGGACAACTCCCTCAATGAGGGTGTCAATTTCTTTTTCTGAAAATTTCATTTTCCTCTTCCTGCCTGTTTGGCTGTCCTCTGCTGTTTGTGAATTTTCCATTTTCTTACAAATGCCAGGTGATTCCAATGTCTCAATCCCACTCCTGTTTAGCTCCCAGAGCCAGCTCCCACCTCTTCCTCTGACTGTGCACAGAAAATGGGGCTTGTGCTGCTCACTTCCTGGTTCTGATGTCATCAGGATGCATCAAAATGCGACTTCGGTAATAGCGATTTCGCTAATAGCGAGATCGCTAATAGCGAGTTTGCAATTACCGAAATCGCTATTATTTTTGCGATTAATTGCGATTCTTTATTTTCTCGCGAATTTTTTGTTGCATCGGGTTTTGCGATTCTTTATTTGCTAATCCTTAAAATTCGCAAATAAAGATTCGCAATCTTCAACTTTGATGCATGTGCCTGTAAATGTCCCTCAAGCTTGATTAACCAACAGCCAATAAATAGGATTTCTCGCCTACTCAGCTGTGGCGGAGTTTGTGCCCACCCACTCCAGACATCTCTGGTTTTTGTGAGTAGGGGTCTCTGAGAATAAGCACGACCAAACTACTCAGATTCTACTGTTAAATAAGTACCAAACCAACGTTGGTGGCGCCATGTAGTGTAATTCCTATAGTACCCCTGCAGGACCTGCGCTTTTGGATAACATACACTGTGGGCCTGGTGGCATACTGATTCTGAGCACCCCCACCGCGTATGTTAGCCTGTTTGCATTAGCTAGCTCACAGTGCCACTAGAATCTCCTTTTTATCAGAGAGATTAGTTTTTGGCAACCTCAGAACATGGCAACCCTGATTCCTCAGACTTGTGGAAACAATGTACTACTTTCCGCTCAGTCACTCGTGCTTGCTCATTTCGTCTCAGCGAGTTTCACATAAGAAACAGATGAGCGTGTTTACAATAAGAATTTATTGCACAGTTGTTCTTCTAGTATAAAATATATGTGCTGCGACAACTGTTAAACAGTAGCAGAGATATATGATCAGCAGTACACTGAATAAAAAAGGATAGTACAGTTCTACCATTTTGCAATAGTCATGAACATATACATAAATATAAAATGCATTTATAAAATAAAGCGCATACTGCTACGATGCCTGTCTAGATGTACCTAAGTGTACCTAGCATGTGAGTAGGCACGAAAGAAGCCAAGAATCCCGCTAGGGTTTAGTCAAACCCAATTACATGAATAATGAGAGTGTGGGACCTCGTCCTGGTCTCAAGTTGGACACCCAGCAAGGGATGATTAGACCACCGTCAGCTGGAGCGACTGCATGCAGGAGCCTCAGCATCTCTGGTCAGTGTGTCAGCCTGGAAGTCTTGGTTCCCTCTAACTACTGATAGCAAGAGGTGCTGTATTTATACAGAAAAGTATAGAGTCCCTTTGTCCCTTGTGTCTTGTGTTAGCCTTTGTTGGGTATGAAGATGACGTATGAAATGAACCGGTTACGTAGATGTTTATGCAGGTGGATCCTAGCCCCTGCCTGGTTTCCTAGAACTCTTATGAATATTTAATCATACTGGATGAGCACATCGAAGATGGTATAGGAGGCCATTGTTCGGGAAAAACCCTCCTTCTGTACCCAAACCACAGTCTAGATAAGGTTCAGCCCTCAGCGCCCGTTATTGTGGAGAATAGGGAACTAATGTAGGTGAAAGATTATGCCTATATTAGGGCATCTCAAACTATGTCTATATTAGGGCATCTATATGAAACATAACAGTTCTGTAATGTAGTTTGCTTGGACGTTGCAAACACTCAAAATGGGAAAAGTGCTGTGGGATTATTTGAATACTTCTTCACTGTTTTTACCATTTAATTTGACTGATAAACAGAAATTAATGTCTATGAAGGATGCCACATACACATTGTTACATATTGAACAATTAGAACAGTTACCGTTTTCTGTAGCCGAAACAGAGTCAGCTGTGTGGTTAATACATGGGGTTATTTCACTGCCTATCTCACTTTTTCAGTTCACAGCATGCATGAAACATCATCCTGTTGGGTGTTATGAGCCCCTCTGCAATAATTTCATTCACAAATTATGGTCATTACCTTTCGCTTACAGAAGTCAATGTGCAGAAAAGGAGGTGTTCCTTACAGGGGAGGACTGCGATTCCACAGTAGGACATTCCCTAGTCTGTAAACAAGTTAAGCTTCACGGAGCCTGTAACGTTTCGGCCCCTAATCTGGCTTGTTTTTTGAAAGGTACCCCTGTCCCGGCTATTATTCCCATATTAACTTTGCTTTCTAATGGTAGTTATCTTATTTTGAATAACTATGATTGCTGCCGCTTAAGAGCTGGCATCCTGAATATAGTAACAGTTTCACAACGCGTTACACGTTGCAGCAATGTCCTATTTCCACCCCTGCATGGGATTGTAGATAGGTCGCTTTGGCCTTCCATTCCAACTTTGAAAACAGATTTCAATAAACTAAGCAGACTCAAAGCACTATTGTTTCAAGAAGAAGTGGCTCTCACATCAGCACCTAATGAGCAGTGGTATTTAGTTGGGTAAATGAAGGCGCCACTCGGGAGAGATAACACAAATATTTGATATTTACTTGCTGTATTGATCACGGTGCTGCAAGGTGAAGAGAACCACTGACCTCCTCAAAATACAAAATGGCCTTGGCCAATTGACAGATATACAAAGGAATTCCTCAGCACACGTCTGTTATGTCACAATATACATAAACATGCTAGATGTGAGCATAAGTAAAATACAAGTAGGTAAGTTCTTATTTCTTTTATCCTTTTTATTTTCCGATGTTCAGACAGCCGACACGTGTTTCGTCGCTTACATGGGAATTAATCCTGCGACTTTATCAAGGCTATTGTCTTCCTGTGTATAACCTTTATTAGTGGTGTTAATTCCAACCCACACTGGGATTCAATATCTCGCGACGTCTCACTTCTCAATGTTAAATCCAAGGGATCCCTGTATGTCCCAGAAGTCCAGAATCTTATTTCTTAGTAGTTTGATCCCACACACGGACGTCGCTCCTCGTGTTGCCGAGACGTCGCGAGATATTGAATCCCAGTGTGGGTTGGAATTAACACCACTAATAAAGGTTATACACAGGAAGACAATAGCCTTGATAAAGTCGCGGGATTAATTCCCATGTAAGCGACGAAACACGTGTCGGCTGTCTGAACATCGGAAAATAAAAAGGATAAAAGAAATAAGAACTTACCTACTTGTATTTTACTTATGCTCACATCTAGCATGTCTATGTATATTGTGACATAACAGACGTGTGCTGAGGAATTCCTTTGTATAGCTCTCACATCAGCTCGAGAGACCTTCGAATTGCAGGTGGCAAGAACTGCAAGCGAGATACACTCGCTGCTAAACACAAATCTCCCACTCCATTTTGGAGAATTAATACACCAAATATTTAATGCGTCTGATACGGATGGCCTTGTTCACTTTTTTAAACTTGTGGGATCCGGCCTTGTTTCTTCCTTTCAGGCTAGTTGTGGAGTAATTCCGGCCTTTATTCATTCTATTCTTTCCAGCGCCTTCGGAGGGTTTCCCCTGGTTCTCCTGTTGGTTTGCGGCGTACTGGTTCTCCTGTTGTTGCTTCGCAATGGATGCTCGATCTGTGGAGCAGCCAGACCCGGTCCAGTTGCAGCTGTACCGTGATCGAATGTGGCAGCTTTTTGTTGCTATGCCAGTGGAGTCTTTTGCCATCGATTACTGGCTGACCTTCTGTTATGCCTACTTAACCTGCGAGCAACCTGTATTTCACTGCCTCCGGTGCCCTTTTCAATGGGCCATGGATGTCTGCTTGTCAAATACCACTCACGCTGCCCTGGATTACGATCTGTTAATGGGTCCGTTAACGGCCATGACCAGGTATGTGCCAGGAGTAGGCGTTTGGTGTGTGATCCTCTACTCAGACCAACAGCAGACTTGAGTACCTGTGCTCTTGCGCGGTGCCTCATTGTCCGTAGTTTCATCAAGGTTAACGCAGGTTGCCCTGAGATGCTCCTAACAGCCTCTGGATATGAGGAGCATGTGTGCTCGTTCGATCTACTCTAAACTGGATGGCATACCTTTTCACAATGGAAGGAACGGACAACATACTGAAATTCATGGCATTCCGCTTTTTCCGCTACATTTTTTACATTGAGGACTAAAATGTATGCTTAGCAATTTTTGAGCGCCCAATTGGCAAAATTTTTGTACCTTATATCCTGGTGTTACACAATAAAAATATTTTTTGGGCTTCAAAGTTACACGAATTGGCCTTTCACAAAGATGCTTTGCCTCTGCTTACCTCTGATTTTTGTATTTTGCATAAGGCTAACGCCCTGGCCAATGGGAGGGTGTCACGTGGCCCATAGGGACATTGTCGTTTTTCACTAACTTAGCTTGAGCACGTTGCAGCTTGCCTGCTGCTTTGCACACGTTACTACGTGTCTTTATTTTTTGCAATATTTTCAAAGACTGCTTTCACATGAGAACTCATCGCTGTGTTCGCTCTCTGCATGTTCCTGGGATTTTGACTGAACATTATGTGCAAGGTCGAACAACAATGCCCCTTGTTATTTTGTTCTGGCCAGTTCTTAGCCCTTAGACAAAACATACTGATGCAGCTATTGTTTGGACAGCGTACTTGGATTTTTAGTGGGGTGCACGAATAGGTGACACACACTTGGAGAAGGACCTTTCCAGGGAGAAGAGCACCCATGATGTAGATCTACCATCTATAGGCTAAGGTATGGGGTCTGATGACAAAGCCCAGAGATCTTCTTTTTTATAATAATACTTCTTCTAAGCAAGGGGAGGGAGGTTAGACACTATAGTCCTTTCTCCATTGTCTTTCTATGATGAGATCTCCCTTCATGATATATGGACTGACTGCTATGCTGACAATATTTGTATTATGCATTTTCCTGCTTGTTGTGGCATGTATACTGCATGTTAGGACATGTTAGTTAAAATAAACATTTTAAACTGTTTCGTGTCTCTGTCGAGTCATATTGTGGGTGAGTACAAGAGAGTGAGCGAAAAGGTGTGTCTTGTTACCGCGATTCCTGAGAGATCTGGGAGTGTTGTGTTCTGGGGTGCCTAATCATTTGTTCCTCTGTGAGTGAGTAGGAGAGCAAGTGAGGTAGTATAGCTAGTCGGTCCTGGGTTTGTGAGTACTAAGGTGGTAGGAAGACTCAGTCCCTATACACCAAGGTCCCATTTCCTGCGCATAGTTCAGTATTTGTGCAGAATCCCGGCAACAACGCTACTTAATATCCATGCTCCGAACACTGCCCAAGACGCGTATATCAGAAGCATCCTACGAGAACAGCTAAACAGGATAGAAGGGGAAATATTGGTGTGTGGGGACTTTAACCTGGTCTGGGACCCCTCCTTAGACAGAAGCAGCGTGACATTTCAAAATATCGGGGCCATGTCGGCACATCTAAAAAAAGACATTGAGGATTATGGGCTGTTGGACACATGGCGCTACAAGCACCCGGGCGTGAGGGACTACTCCTTCTACTCACACGTGCATGCTTCCTATTCGTGCATAGACTACGCCTTTGTCACCCTCTCTCTCCTCAAATGCCTGCGCACAGCGGAGCTTTCCGAAATCTCTGTCTCTGACCACGCCCACCTAGAACTTACCTGGAAGGATCGAGCTTTCCGTCCGGAACGCACACCGTGCTGGCACCTGCCCCCGCATCTCCTACGGGACCCGGTGGACATGAAGGAGATACGCAGGCGAATTACTGACTATTTTCAGCACAACACATTGCCCAAGATCTCCTTGCACACATTATGGGATGCGTTTAAAGCCACAATAAGGGGCACAATAATGTCCATTGCCATTGCTAGGGGGAGAGAGGCGAAATTGGTAGAATCCAAACTCACAGCAGAGATTCAGCAGTTAGAGCGTTCAGATAAAGCGGCCCCATCTCGGCGAACTAAAAGACAATTAGCCTTGCTGCACGGCTAACTGCGCGCCCATCGTACGGGTAAGGCGGAGCGCGCACTACTGTCCCTGCAACAGAAATACTATAAGGGGGGAACACAGTGGGCAAGCTACTGGCCCATAAGCTGCGTCAACGGCAGATTAAAGCACATATTGCTAAGATTCAGACAGGCAATGCTAAATGGGTGACAGCAGAAAAGGACAAATCAGAGGCCTTTCGGGACTATTACCAGCGACTTTACTCTCACGAAGACCCCTCCCCCATGAGACTTCACTCCTACCTTGACAACTGCAACTGGGAACCTCTCTCCACACATCATGCGACCCTCCTAGATAGTCCCATTACAGCCAAGGAACTAGGCGCGGCTGTTTGGAGCCTTCACCTAGGTAAAGCTCCCGGCCGGGATGGGCTTCCTGTCCTCTTTTACCGTTTATTTCTCCCTCAGTTGCAGGAACATCTCCTCCGTCTGTTTAATTCCTTCTCTGGAGACTCGGGCCTCACCCCCACAATGGCGATGGCCGAGATCTCCATTATCCCTAAGGATAATAAGGACAATAGCCCTCCTTAACACAGATGCGAAGCTTTTTACCAAAATATTAGCTACTCGCCTCGACCCATATCTCCCTGGCCTCATTAGCCCTAATCAGGTAGGTTTTATCCGCCAACGACAGGGTGCAGATAATGTCCAGCGTATAGCCCACTTAGTGGAAAAAACGCATCGACTGAACATCCCCGCCTGTCTTCTCTCGCTTGATGCGTAGAAGGTACTTGACAGGGTGGACTGGTCCTACCTCCACGCCGTGTTGAGTAAAATAGGCCTTGGGCGGGAAGTCATCTCTAAAGTCATGGCGTCGTATGTTGCCCCAACAGCCTGCATCCGAGTGAATGGATGGATCACGAGAGTGATATCGCTACACCGTGGCACACGACAGGGGTGTCCACTTTCGCCCCTGCTATTTGGGCTGGTAGTGGAGCCCTTGGCCATACGGGTGCGTGAGTTAGCTGAGATTAAAGGCATACCCTTTGGTGGCCAGACCCATAAAATCAATGTATTTGTGGATGACCTCCTGCTCACCTTGACTCTGTGTAGTTGAAAGCTTACAGACTTTTGAAGTTGTCTCCGGCTTCAAGATTAATATGTCCAAGTCGTCCGTTCTCAACATTAACATTCCGGCCCTAGAGGTTAAAGTGCTGCAGAGCCTGACCCCCTTTCAGTGGTCATCAGACTCCATCAAGTATTTGGGCTTCCATGTCACCCCCACGCTTTCTTCATGGTCCTGTGTCAACTGGTCCGTTCTTCGTCGTTCAGTCCTGGCGGACCTCCAGAGGTGGAAACCCCTCTATATCTCCTGGTTAGGGCGTATTAACATTATCAAAATGAATATCTTACCACAGGTCTTGTATTTATTTCAGACGTTGCCCACACCGATCCCACAGGTGGATATACAGTGTCTACAGGGGGATCTACGTGCTTTTGTGTGGAATGGGAAGCGCCCTGGCATAGCACACTCACTATTGATGTGACCACAAGATAGAGGAGGCCTGACATGTCCACATCTCCTGGAATATTACTGGGCGGCACATTTGAGATATATCTCTGAATAGGTAGTACGCGAAATCGAGAAGCACTGGCTCCACATGGACCGTGCGGTGGCGTGCCGGTCTCTGTGGGATCTGGCTTGGCTGCCTAAGCATGCCTGTCCTCGGAGCGCATATGTTGCCACCCCAACTAAAACAATATTGGACATCTGGGATAGAATAGCTGTAAAGAAGGGACTAACTATACTTCTGTCCCTGAACACCCCTATCTCACGTAATCCGGAGTTTCTGCCAGGCCTGCCAGCACTCGCATACAGTAGCTGGAGTGACGGGGATTGTCGGACGATACGAGACTTATTCATGGGGGATGTCATGAAGACCTTAGAAGACTGCAGGACTGAGTTTGCACTCCCTCCCACTGCACGGCTTCAATACCTTCAGTTAAGACATTGGCTATCCCATCCTGAGATACGCGTGGCGGCGGCCCGCCCCTTTACTCTCTTTGAGAAACTAGTGTGGGCTTTTGCTGGCACTAGGGGATTGATCTCTAAAACTTATCAGGTGCTACAGCACTCGACCCTGAATTGCACCCACAAATATCAAACTGCCTGGCATGACGCAACCCCGAAACCCCAAACAGTGGGAAACACTATGGTGAAACATTCCCAAAAACTACTGCAGCCTCGCCTCCCACGAGACTGCATATAAGCTGATGTTTCAATGGTACTGTACACTTGCTCGCCTAGCTGCTATTTATCGAATGGTCCCTAGCCTCTGTAGTAGCTGCGGGAAGGACGAAGGCACTCTGTATCACATATGGTGGACATGTCAGGTGATAACTACATTCTGGAAGGAAGTTTTGAGGCACATTAAAGGCATCATTGGTTTCCCGCTCCCACACCAGCAACACACAATAATCTTAGGTATACGTCCCCCCAACATCACTGCGATGACCAGCGCTGATTGGGCTCTCATAACTCACTTACTCCTGGCAGCGCGACAACTTATAGGTGTGTGCATGGAAACAAACCTTGCCTCCCTCTGTGGCCCAATGGTCGCAAGGGTATGGCACATCCTAGCGATGGAGAGACTTTCCCACAGCTTAACAAACACCGAAAAGAAATTTCAGCGCATATGGCAGACATTGATATCTTATCTTATGCGCATAGAATTTACTTGCTTTAGCCCCCCAAAGCTTAGAGCTCTCCATCTCTTTACATGCGACTAAAGTGAGCGCCCCCTTAGCCTCCAGGGAATACACCAAGCGCTGTTGGTGCCTGCTTCCCCCCCTCATGCCGGATCCTGGAACATTTTCTGGGACACCCCATACCATATATCACGCTATGACCTGTATAGATTATGTTTGGTTGATGTTGTTAGCTTTATCTTTCAACGCTACCCTGACCATAGGGACCAACACACACTAAGTTATGCGACGCTCTTGGCATAGAGTGCGAGCAGCCACGCCAGAGACTGAACAGGGCCAGGCACTCCCCCAAGGCGACGGTTGTGCTTCATGGACTCATCTAGTGCAGCTGTGCTTAACTAGGGGCATACATACATAACGTTTAATGTTACTTGCAATGACAAGCCACCCTAAGTTCTAAACATATTGATGTCCTTTTGCAGCTCGTCCATAGCATTTGTAGTGGTTGTCTTAACCCTGCCGGCTCGAAGAGGTTGTAGGTGACTTGCTGTGTATTTATCTATCCGTTGCCTTGGTGTCATCCCATGTATTCACGCTGCCGGCCCGCTCAGGGTTGTAGGCACAATTCTGTGTTCAATAGCGATTGTTTCAAAGATGCTAATAGAAGTTTTTAAAACAGAAAAAAAGAAAACATTCTGCAAAGATGTTCATGATATGTAAAATGTTTTAGCACTTCAAATTTCTCCCACTTAAAACGATGGGTGTATTTTTCAATAAAAAATATGGTATCATGCCTATCAGCCACTGGGAGCAAGATGTCTGTTGTGTGTATGTAAAGGCGATACTTTGAAATGGGAGAAAATGAAACTGAAGTGTTAACTTTATGTTTCTATGGATTCCATAAAACTCATCATTTAAATTTAACCCCATTTCCAAGTGTCACATTTACAAACACCAGGCATCTTGCTACCACTGGCCTTTAGACAAGGTGTCATATTTATAACAGAAAAATGCAGCCACTTGTTTAAATGGGAGGAATTTGAAGTGAAGAAACATGCTTCATAAAACATTAAGATGTAATTGGCTTAATTGAATGTGGAGAAAAACATTAAGACTAATATAATATCATAGAAATATTTTTCTTCACTTTAAATTTCTCCCATTTAAAAAAGAGGACTGTATTTTTCAGTTATAAATATGGTGCAGTGTCTACTGGCTGCTAGGAGCAAGAGGCCTGCTGTTTGTAAATGGAACACTTTGAAATGGGAGAAAATTTAAATGAAGAGTTAACTTAATAGGGTCATTTTTTATTTTAATTTGCTACCATTTCAAAGCATTTAGAAACATAATTTTGTTCTCACACTCCAATATTGAGTTGACAAGGACTTATTTAAGAGTTAAATACCTCAGAACTTCAGTTCTTCACCTCTATGACCTGGGTCATAAATTGGACTCCAGTACTGCTTATTATCAGGCCCTGCTATCTGCAGCCTTAAGATAATAATATAAAATAAACACAGCCGTCCTTTAACTTGAAAAGAAAAAAGTGACTCTGTGCTTTTTTTATAAATGAACATAAGGCTGTGAGCTACTCTGAAGGTGTCAATGATCACTAGTTGGAGACACCTGGCCTAATCACAGTAAAATGTTCACCCTGTTTTGCAGTGAGAGAGAGAGGGCTCCGCTTTCTCAGTGCTTACTCAGATGCATGGAGACTCTCAAAGACCTGTGGCTTACTTTTCAACTACTCTTGACTCTGTTGCCACAGGACTACCCGGCTGCCTTAAAGGGGTTGTGGCGGCTGGTGTCCATATTGAGAGATGTGAGAGCATAGGAATGGGATGCCTTCTTACTGTGATGGTCCCTCACTTCGTGCAGATGATGCTTACTCATACCAAAACACAGTATTTGCCAAATAGCAGACTCACAAAATAAGAAGAGCAAATCCTTTCTGTGGATAGTGTGATTCTGAACAGGTGTCAAACCCTCAAGCCAGCTACACTGTTACAATTTCCTGAAACTTAAACTGATGGAGATGAGTGTGAACAAATGTGCCTTGATGTTACAGATCTATGGGCCAAGATCAGACAATACAGATGAATCTCTCGATGAGCCTGTCTATAATTTTTGTAGATGGCTCATGTTTAAGAGACAATGAGGGGAGTTTGAGAGTCACTTATACTGTTTGCACAATTCACAAAGTGGTAGGAGCCTTCTGGCTTTGAGGTGTTACCTCTGCACAAGTGGTGGAATTCATTACCTTCACAAGAACATGTAATCTTTCAGCACAATTGAGAGTGACAATATTTACGGATTGTCAATATGGCTTTGGTGTGGTCCTTGCTTTTGGGCAGTTCTGGTCGCAGTACGATGCCTCTGACCTGCGGGGTGCCTCAGGGCTCCTTGCTGAGCCCCACACTGTTTAATGTCTATATGGAACCACTAGCACGGATAGCGCATGAGCTTGATGTCTCCATGACATCCTACGCTGATGACACCCAGCTGGTGATTTCCCTAGATCCCAGATCCAACTGGGACTCTGATAGTCTAGCTCCCTGTATGGAAAGGGTGGTGGGCTGGATGACAAACAGCTTCCTAAAATTGAACGGGGAAAAAACAGGGCTGATGGTCCTTGGGAACAAGGCAGTACCCCGGCCTTTAATCAGCTCGCCCAACTGCCTATGTAGCCCACCTACTCCGAAGGAATCTATCAAAAATCTTGGTTTCTGGCTCGACTAGGATCTAACAATGGTGACCCAAGCCAAGAAACTAGTAAGCACATGTTTTGGACTACTTAGAATGCTCTGCAAAATTCTGGAGTGTATTCCCATACAGCTCAGAAAGACAGTAGTCCACTCCCTGGTCACGTCACGCCTGGACTACGGAAACTCACTTTTCCTAAGGGCACCAAAATACGTGATTAATAGAATTCAGGTGCTCCAGAACAGAGCAGCAAGGCTGCTGTGTAAGGTCCCAATCCAGGAATGTTATGTTATGTTATGTTATTGTATTCTTATATAGCGCGTGTATACCGACAGGTCTCTTAGCGCTTCGGAAGAAGAGAACAGCGTCAGGGCCGGGTGGTCACCATGGTACTAGGGAGAATTAGGTCATGTCTAGAGCCTCTCTAAAAAGGATGGTTTTAAGCTGCTTCCGGAAAGGGAGCAGACCATGTTCTTTACGGAGAGTATCGGGCAGCCGGTTCCAAAGTTGTGGCAGGAGGACCGAGAAGGCTCGTCCTCCTTTGGAAACACAATTGCCCCGCGGGCAGACCAACTGGGCGGCCTCTGCTGAGCGGAGCGCCCGTCTAGGCACAGGAATCAGCCGGGGAGCATCTCAAAGCACTCCACTGGCTCCCGTTGGAGGCCAAAATCTAATTCAAGGCACTCTGCATGACTCACAGAGCTCTACACAACATTGGCCCAAGTAAATTCAGAAACCTGTTGACCCTCTATGTCCCAAACAGGAGCCTGAGATCTGGCTCCGAACGACTGATAAAAACTACGAGAATCAGGAGAGCAAGGTGGGGAGGCTGATCCTTCACCCACCTGGCATCCAAGTTGTGGAACTCATTGCTATGCGATTCACGACTCCTGATAAAGGAAGCAGTATTCCGGAAGTCGATTAAAACATGGCTGTTCAATCAGTATCATTAACCTACCTCTAGCCTTCTCTCAGTATCAGTTTCTTAGCTCTGGGAAGCCCTCGGGTAGCTGCGCACTCTACAAATCACTTAAATAAATAAATTAAATAAAAAGAGGTGATTCATGACATCATCTGGTTTCCCTCTAAGAAGCGGTCAATACGTGATGAAACTGTTGGAAGCATTACAGTTAACACAAAAAAATTCAGCAGTTAAATGTGTACCATAGAGAACTGGCAATGATTATGTCACACCTGGAAATAGATATGCTGATGAAGTTGCACTATATTGTGCGATTGTGGCATGCACATTTATCGGTGAATATGCAAATGTATCTGATGAGGACACCACCTTTTCAATGTTGTTGTCAGACAGACCAGCAAAGGTGGATCAGAGCAGGCTGTGTTAAAATCCAAATGACATTTGGGTTTCCGCTGATGGAAGACCAGTGTCGCCAGATAGTTTTTTTGCTTCCCATGACACAACATTTCCATGGTCCTGCACACATTGGGAAGGAGGCAATGGTTAGGTTGTTTAGACAAAGCTGATTCAATCCCCGATTTTTAGTTCTAGCTGAAGAGCTATGTCATAGGTGTGTGACAGGCCAGAAGATAAATGTAGGAAAATGAACCTCTGTCACATTAAGCCCTATAAGAAGATCAAAAGGCCTTTAATAGAATGCAGTTGGATTTAACTGAAATGCTTGTTTGTAACAAGATGAGAAAGGTCTAAGTTATAGTGTGTGTTTTTTCCCAATGGGTTGAAGCCAATCCAACAGAGAGAAATTACAGTCTCTCTGTAAATAACTGCTGCTACATGAACTCATTCCACGATTCGCATTCCTGATTTCTCTGGAGTCAGACAAAGGGACTAATTTTCTTAATGAGGTCCCTAGAATGCTCAAGTGGAACAGAGATTGCATTGTAGCTATCATCCCAAGGCTTCGGGCATAGTTGAATAGATGAATGGGATGCTGAAATCACTTTTGACTAAAGTCTGTGCATCAACCCTTATTGAAATGGCCAGTTGCTATATCCTTGGTTTTAATGAGTCTTCAAGGCACTCCTGATAGAAGGACAGGATTATCTCCTCACAAAACCTTTATGGGACGTGCTATGTGACTGCCTGCTGTGCCTGCGAATGTGCTTCAAAACATCAGAGATGATATGATACTTGACTACTAGGATAAGCTAATGTGGTGTGTTCTGTTTCTCACCAGGCTGGAGCTGTCACTGCTATTCCGAACCAGGAACAGTGTCACAATCTTAACCCCAGTGACTGGTTTTTAATCAAATAAATGTTCGAAAATCCTGCTTGGAGCTGAGGTGGGAAGGCCCCTACAAAGTAATTTTGATTACCCACACTGCTGTCCAGTGTGCTGGAATACCTAATTGGGTGCATGCTTCGCACACCCATAGAGTGAGGTGCCCGGTTGACGACGTGGTGTTCTTTGAGCCAAGTACAAGACCTCCTGTGATAATATGTCCTGAAGAACCAGAGGGGGTGAAGTACAGCAAAATCTCTCACCTGTACAAGTTCCTGAAATTTCTCAAAGTGGTGTAGAAATATCCACTCAAAATGAAGAATTGAAAGTAAAGGAACTGTTGAATCACCGCAAGAGCAACCAAATTATCCAGATAAATGGACAAGTGTGAGAATAGAAAGACTCCTATGGAGAGCGGAATGACCAAATTAGGAGGAGATAGAAATCTAGTGTCAGGTGAACGTGTATGACAAACAACCGATGGAAACAATATTCAGTGGTATAAGTGAAATGGAAGAAGAACAACAGAAACCAAGGAGATCCAAGAGAGCAAGGGCACCTTGTCACTGGTATTCTGCTCCTGAATAGACTTATTACTCTGAGAACGTACCTAATGCATCAGATCAAAATCCTAATGAACATAGATCAGACTCATTCGAACCTCCATGATATGCCACACTAAAACAGCACTGATTTAAGATTCCTGAAACAATATTACAAACAAGAACTTGACAAGCACTGTATAGTGAATTCAAAACTGAAAGAACTACTTGTGACAAATGATGAACTACGTTTAAAGTAAATCATAAGAGACTGTGATAAAAGACTATGACAATATTCACTAACAAAGACAAAATCGAAAGAATTTGAAGAGTTCCCTATGTCGAAGGCTGCAGTAGAAGAGTAGAGATAACATTTTCAGATGAAGATGGTGTAGGGCTAGGGATGCCTCACAAAGACTAATGCATAGAAGCTAAATGAAAAAACTGAACGATAACTTCCAAACATTTTGCTTGCCTCACAAGGAGACAATGACACATAATATTGAATTTGTATGCTGCTATATTGTACTGCAGGTCTGACTGTAGACAAACATGTGTGTCCTTTCAAAGGTTAAGTGTAGAATAGTGATTATTGTCACATAAGTGGCTGTTGTGCTAGAATTTATAATTCTTTTAGTTGGAATGAGTTTTACCCCAGAGATAGAAACCCTAGAGGTTGCAAAAGAAGATTTCTCAACTAATGTTTACTTTAGATTATTTCAGGACTACACTAGAGCTTCACATACTACAGATTGCTATGTCTGTGTACATTTACCTTCTTCAGCTGCAGAAGCTGTGACCTATCATCACATCCTACTTTCATATGCAATTAGATGTAGCATTTTATATAGTTTATTTGATGGACAGAAACGTTTCAAATATTATTTTTCCAATTATGATATGATTTTTTCCAAGGTTCCCCTTCATAAAAGAATTAATTCTCATCCACAAGCAAAAGACATGGAAATTGCATGGTATTTATTTAGGTCCCCTACAGTTATGGACACCCCCAAGGCATAAAAAAGCTATCTAACTTGTTTAATGAGACCATTAGAATATATATTTATTCTAGCATGAGAAGAAAGTAGAGTTCACATGTTCCACAAGGAAAATAAAGAGGAAGATGTTTTAAGGAATGTTTGGCATGAGGAGGAAGAGGAGTTCAAGAAGAAAATGTCATACCCAAAATTGAAATTAGCTAGATGACAAAAAAGGAAATGATGTGTTTATAAAAGGAGAAATCAGGTTAGAAAGAGATACTTTAGGATAAGTAGCTGTGAACACACATTTTAAGTTCTTAGAATTTTAACAGGGGTAAAATCAGTTATTTCCAGAGTTTATTTTGTTTGCAGACAGGATACATATTTCCAGTTACCTTCTGGTTGGGAGGGTATTCGCTATTTAGCTTTATTGCTTTGCAAAATATATCATGAAAATAGTAAATATGCTTTGACAATGACTACCTCTCACAGATACATACATAGTACTATTGAAGGGCCACAATTAATAGGAGATATTTTTGGAGCAATCATACCACCAGTAGGAGTAGTTTTAAACAATGAGAAAATTAGAAATGTATCTACAGTAGTAGTTAGACTAGTTACTAGTACATCTGGTGCTTTGCTAGCAGTTAACAAGGAATTAGTGACTATTAGATTCATAGTTTTGCAGGATCGATTAGCTTTAGATATATTGTTAGCAGAGAAAGGTTCAACATTGCTCCTCATACATACCACACAAGAGTAGAATGATAGAAGAACTGGCAAAGAACATTTATGACCTGGAACCTGAATTAGGATCTTTAGGAACTGCTAGTGTGTAAGAAAATTTAGGTAAGGGAGCTTCTGTCATTAGCAATTGCTGTGCAACTATAGGAGGAGGATTTTTTAAAGTCATGTTGAAACCTATTAATAATTGCTGGTATGTGTTTCATAAGCTTATATGCTTTGTAGAGTATTTAGATGCTACTCAACTAAAAGGAAGAACAAAGAAACAGAAAAGCAAATGAAAGAAGAAATAGAAATGGAAGAAAGTAAGAATAGGGCATACACGAAGTTGAAAGATGCAAAAACCTTGAAAAATAAATTTGGTTACAGAGCAAAGAGGGAAGATCCATATGTGAGAAATTGTGGTGGTTATTCAACCATCAAACGGGGGAAGTTGCTGACGCAAATTTGTTTTTGTTTTGCAAATAAATGCGCATTTAACAGAAAAGTGCCAAAAGGTTGTGGGAAAAAAACAGCAGTAAGCAGTCATATTTTGGCATTATAAGCTTACAAAAGAAAAAATATTGTACTGACTTAAGTTAACCTAACTGTCGATGACATATTAACTGGAAATAATGCATTAACATTGAAAGCCTGTTTTTCACATTGAATTGTTGTTTGCACAAGATGTTTTTTTTTATCATTTTGCTGTTGATTTTTTAACTTTCCAGAAGTTTTCTGTTAGCTAGTGAATAGGGATTTGTTTTGTATTAGATAATTGATAGCAAGGTTCTCACATGGAAGAGAGGAGAGAAAAGGAAGGATGATTCATGAGAAGAATAGTTTGACCGCCAAATGGGATCGAAGTATCTCTTCAAGGACATGTATCTATGGTGTGTTGTGTAGATGTGAGAAGATGGGGAGTTTATCTATTCCCAGGAGTTTGCTAAGATCCTATTTATTGATCTTGCAGAAGGAGAAGAGACACTTGTTACTATCTAGAATGTTGTGTGCTTATATTAGTGCATATTCCTCGAGTAGGTGGAATCTTCTATCACATAGGTTTATTGACTGTCCGAAAGCCATCAATAAGCTGTCATGTTATATGCTTGATGTAGATGTTTGCTCCTTTTTGCTTCTCCTTATCAATAAACAAGGGGTCATACGACCAGTGGCCTGGGTTATTTAATGATTACGCCACAAGATTGGGGTACAGAAAACCCTGCTCCGTCAATGTTTTTAATAGATTTTCTCTCATGACTTTTAACAAATTCACTGTTTTTCTATTCTTCGCACATTACCACACATTTACATTTTCAAGGATTGCTGGATGCTTTGGGGATGATATTGTGATTTTGTTCTTGTTTCACTCTCTCATCCTGTTGAACGTTTAAGTTGAATTTCTGAAGATAATATCTCCCTACCCTCTGATCTATTTGATAATGGGTTCTTCGATCACCGAGATGGAGAGTTACTCAGTATGCAATCTGCACACTCTTGTATAACTTGCAGGTCAATTGGACTGGAATCTGCTGTAAGTTGATCTTTCAGACCAGCTCCAGTATGAGTTGTCCTTGTCTGTCAGATTTCGGCTTCAAAGGTTATAGTAGTGGAACATTCCAATGAATATCATTCTCTCCATTACAGTCATCTTTGTTCTCACATACATTCAAGTTTGCTGCACGGAAACAGATGCTTTCTTATACTTTTTGTGAGGATCAGATTTCATAAGCTTATGCAACTCAGCGCTGCAGTTGTCCGTATTACTGACTCCTGGGAGAAAATTGCTGTTGACTAGTAATACAAGAGATAGTGACGACAAACCACTATGACTGATAACGATTCGGCTTTAGATTTGCTAGGGAGGTATACATGTTTTGTAGGATGGAGCAGAGAATATGCATGCAAGAAAGCAGATGAAGAGACGCAGCCTTGAAAACTTAGTAGGTTGGGCACGCTGAATAAGTTGGAAGAATTGGAATTAATTAAAAAGAAGTTCTGAGAGCGGCTAAATTAGTTTATTCAAATTTGTCAGTGAAAGACAAGGTGAACAACACCTTTACATCTTTGGATTGGTAGAGCGATAGGGTTTTCCATTCTTGGCAACTGAAAACACTATACAATTAAAATAAAATTGAGTCACTGCTCAACACTTGTGTATCAACAATTATTCTAAAGTGGCATTACTGGATGAGTTGACTGGGGGTGAGTGTTTGATTGGCTCAAACGTTCCGTCCATCATCCCCTTTTGTATCGCTTTGGTCGCCCTAAGTTGGCGGGGTATGCCCAGACGTGGGTCCCTTGCTCACTTTGCCACTGGATTCAAGCAAGCCTGGCTGATGACGGCTGAAATGCCAGAAACCGGTCCTAGGGTGCTTGTTTCCGGTCCAGGGAAGACATGGCTTGGCAGTTCGCGCTGGACTGTTCCCATGAGGCACAGGGTCAGACTGATTTGCATATGGCCATGTCTGAACTGGGGTGGTGGAGTGAGCTAAAGAATGATGATGGATTAAACCCAGATCAGTTGACTGGGGGTGAGTGTTTGATTGGCTCAAACGTTCCGTCCATCATCCCCTTTTGTATCGCTTTGGTCGCCCTAAGTTGGCGGGGGTATGCCCAGACGTGGGTCCCTTGCTCACTTTGCCACTGGATTCAAGCAAGCCTGGCTGATGACGGCTGAAATGCCAGAAACCGGTCCTAGGGTGCTTGTTTCCGGTCCAGGGAAGACATGGCTTGGCAGTTCGCGCTGGACTGTTCCCATGAGGCACAGGGTCAGACTGATTTGCATATGGCCATGTCTGAACTGGGGTGGTGGAGTGAGCTAAAGAATGATGATGGATTAAACCCAGATCAGTTGACTGGCTCAAACGTTCCGTCCATCATCCCCTTTTGTATCATTACTGGATGATACACAAGTTGAAATATAAAACATGCTCCACAAATGTTATAAGAGGATATATGTATTCATAGAGATTGAACTAGATCTTTCTTTTTCTCTTTCTTCTTCACAAGAAGTCCTTACTGTGTTTATATTAAAAGAAAATACATCTGACACATTGCTTTTCCTACTAGCCAAATTTGTTGTTATACAGTGTTAGTAGATTATTTGGCAAACTTCAGCCATCAGGGTTGAACTCTTGTTTTCAGTTCCTCATACATGAGGATCAATAGAACACTTTTTATTCAGGTAATCAATATCTCCTTCCCAGAAGAGCTAATAATCTTTGCGATGAAAATGGACATTTACCGGCAATGAAATTGTGATGTGAGCTTTATTTAATCCTGATTTAAAGTAGTTTAAAGCTGATCTTGATTCAAACTTTCAAAAGGGCATTGCTGTCATTTAAGATAACACAGGTGAACCTGCCGAGGTTAATAGGGCAATCCCTCATAAGCTAGTGGTTTAGAGAGAAATATATCAATAAAGACTGAAGGCTGATGCCATTCTGCTATATACCTGTCACCTTCAAAGGTTTCCCTAAGGGCTGGCGATTTTGAATTGCATCAGTAGGGTACTCCATTTCTAAGACTAATACAGTTAAATCAACATGAAACAATGGAAAACTGATGATTCCTTAAGTTTGATTACAACTCAAAACCAATATTTATGTGTTCTGATATCTAGGAAGTTTGAGCATCTGTTACAGGTGAACTATGACATGCTACTGAGACAGATTATGGCACCATTAACCCTGTGGCTGCAAAGATTTTTCCTCCTAGACTGCTGAGCACTTTTTTTTGGCTATTTAGGGTACTTCATGCTTAGGTCTCCATAACGTTTTTGTTCCACATACCACATATCCATGCCAAATTTGTGTCCTTTTATTCCATCATCCTTGGGAATTTAAATGTACCCAGGGTTTGTGGATTCCTCTGGAGGGGACTGAGAAAATAGCCAAAATATAGCTACATTTAGGTTTTGAGGGGAAAAAAAGGAAAGAAAGTGCTTTGCAAATAAAGTTTCGTTTTTTCTCCAAAAAAAGGCATCAACGCAAGGTTTGCTGTGCCAGAGTCATCATATCCCTAGCTTTCAGCAACATGCCAAGCTGAATAAAAAAACTGTTTTATAACAGTTTGGGCATTTTTCAAAGAGGTAGCCCATTTCTCCTACTTTTTGTGCTTACAACAACCTACTTCTACTTTGTGGAGCAAACAGGTATGAAACCCATGGATGTACTGGAAAGCTATACATTTCTGAAAAGTAGATAAAATTCTGAATTCAACAAGGGGTCATATGTAGATCCCTCAATGTTTTCCCAAAGCAACTAACTGTTAAAATAAAAAAGTATTGAAAATGAGTGAGAAAACACAGCTGTTTGTGACAACGTTTTCATCGGTAACTTCTTATCACGATGGGCAATTTACAAAACCAATATACTGTTACATCCGCTAGACCCTTCTAGTCAAGGGGATATACAAGGCTTGTAGGTTCTCTAAGAATCCAAGGTACCCAGAGCCAACAACTGATCCGCACCTCACAATGGATTATGTACAGACTATACAGTAATTCATGTGGTAAAATATAAAGAGTGAAAAAGGGTATGAAGAAACCCTATGTATTTCTGAAATGTACACCAGATACAGAGTTTATAGCAGTGGTTATTTGTACATCTCTGAATTTGTGGATATCTATATTAGCATGTGAGCATTTTTCTAACTGTCTTCTTTCTTACATATTGGCTTACATTTGAAAGGTGCAAATGCAGAAAAATACAATTGGTAATAACAAATGCTCTACTATTCTGCATTTCTACATGTCCCTTGATAGAAATGATACCTCAATTGTGTGGGTAGGCCTAGTGCCCATAACTGTAAAGGCCCAAAACACAACATGGACACATCACATTTTTCCAATGACAAATGACCCATTTTTGCTATGTGGGTAGGTGTGGATTTTGGGTGCTGTCTCAGCAGGCACCTTGGCAAACCATGCAATGTTGTACATTGTTTAAATGTAGACCCCCGGGGGTGTCCTGGGTGGAGTGACCTGCATGGCTTTCACCAGGTAATTTTACCCAGATGCCCTTACAAACCTCAAACATTGGCTAAAAACAAGCAAATCCTCACATTTTTATGACAAACACTTCTGGAAACAGCAGAGAGCCACAAATCTCCTGCCACCCAGTGTTCCCCCAAGTCTTCTGATAAAAATGGTACCTCACTTGTGTGGGTAGGCCTAGTTACTGTGGCAAAAAAGGGCCCAAAACACAATGTAGAGACATTAACATTTTCTGTCACAAAAATCACCACGTTTGGCAATGGGGGTAGCTGAGGTTTTTGGACCAGGGCTCGGTAACCACCCAGGGAAATCTACCAAACCTAGACATTTCTGAAAACTAGAAAAACAGGGGAGTCCAGGGTTGAGTGCTTTACATGGGTCTCACAAAGTTTTCTTTGCCCTGCAAACCTCAAACCTTGGTAGACAGCTGGAACTATACAAAACTCATCTTAGATCGTGGAGAACATTCTTTGAAAACAACAAAAGCATTGAAGGATACCACATCAAACAAATAAACAGCAAATTCTCGTAATAGATGTATGACTTTTGAGCAACATTGTAAGGCTCCAACCTTTGATCTACTCTATCTACAGCTCCCATGTGCCTGTTGTAGTCTACAATGCACAAAGGATTGCGCATTTTCTGATACATGATGTCAAACAGTCACAACTGAAGGGTTTTCATCATGAACAGTTGGAAGTATGTGGACATCTCTAATGTCTGAAAATTTAAAGCAAGAAGTTCATTACTACACACAGCATTGCACTGCTCTGTCCCCCTTGACATTTTATACACAAGTTCTTTAGGGTAAGCTTTACAGTTAGAGCGGATGGTACCAAACCAACAACCTGCTGGGCAGGCAGCCATAATGCGTACATGTTAGAAATAACATCGTTGGGTGTGGCTTAGGGCATCAAGATGGCGGTTGCACTCTAAGAGTGCTCCGGACCCCCTCCGTCATCCACTGCTAAAACAACCCTCATAAAGCGCTTCCCAGGCCCTCCATGATCTGCAGTGATCGACTGATCCCGACGGGAACATACCCGAGACATCAACTTCTGGTGCGTGGCTGCGGACCAGTCAGCTGCGCGAGCGATGACCGCATTCAAAATTGCCCCCAACCTGGACTGGGGCTTGATTGAGGCACTCCCGCCAGATACCTCCCCTATCTCCTGTGCAGCAGCCTTGGCCACAGGGGCCTGTCATCTGGGGGGACTCTTGTGGTTTAACTACTGCAACCTGAGCCGGGAGGGCCCTTTGCAGAGATGCTGCCCGTATGGACTCTAAGGCCTGGGGGTGGTACCTGCAGCCCTCCCTACCACTATGCCACTCCCCAATTACTCCCCCCAGTGGCTGAACAAACAGTTAACCCCCAGCTCAGAGGACCTGGAGGTAAGGATGCTAGAGGCCACATATCGGCAAGCTGGTGGTCGCAGACGCCCGCCATCCCCACCATACCCCCAAGAGCATAATAATTGGAGCACACTGTGTGGCCTGGATGCCAGTAATAGAAGATGCAAAGGTACTGCTGGTTTGGCACTAGGAAGGAGACTAGAGTGGCGGGAGCACTGGATGCCTTCTTTGCTTGTATGACCCCACCTCACATAACTACTGGTCCCTACAATCCACCTGGACCGCACTGGCTGCTCATGCTGCCCTGGCCAACAGGACAAGTGGGCTGGTCACCGCACACACCGCCACATCTGTCATCACCACAGCTGACACCATGGGGAACGATAAGATCCACCAAGCTCACTCCTCCCAAACATGCATTGATAAATTCATCACAGGTGCAGTGGGAGGCCCGCAACCTCTGGTGAACCCCCAGGAACTCAATTGGGCCCAAAATCTGGGGACCTTTCTACAATCCTGCAGGTCATTCACATATCGCAAGCCACAGTGGAAACCAAAATTGGAGAAGTTCACATCGACGTAGCACTCTATGCCAAGATCTGCGCAATGTGGTTTGCAGGGTCAAAGAGGCCTAGGGTCATAAATCAATGGTGGAGGACTACATCACTGAGTTAAGGACGAAGGTCTCCAAACTAATGTCTCAAACTGTGGAGCTGTGGGATGGGGCCGAAGATGCAGAAAACTGATCTTGGCGCAACAACCCTAGACTAGTTGGCTTCCCTGAAGGTTTGGAGGCTAAAATCTTGGGTTCCTGTGGATAAGCTCTCAGCCTGGTTTGTATTTGAACACGCTCACAGATCATTAATGCTTCAACCACTCCTAGGGGCCCGCCCAGGCCCATGAATGCCCGTATCCTGAATTTCTATGAACGTGATGCCATACTTCACGAGGCCCACCAGAACAAGAAACTGCACTTTCAAAACTCTAAAATAATGGTGTTCCCCCTTTACACTAGAGCTGTTCAAACCAAAAGAGGTCGCATACAGAGGTCAAGCACATGCTCCTGTTTCCCGTGCCCCTAAAAGTAATTTTTGATGGCAAAGCTGTTTTCTTCAACATAATGGAAACTGCATGGGACTGGATAACTAAGGAACAGCACATCTGACAGCCCACGCACTCCACACTGACCTCCAGATCAGCCCCTCCAGGTGTGGAAGAATATACGGTCTCCCGAAGCATAAGATCCTGACCCACTCTCGCAGGGGTCTTCGACGGGGCACAGCCTGCTCAGCTAACTCAGAATCAGATGCTACCACGCTACAGTCACAGACCCTACCCCAGGTGTTACAGAACAAATCAGCGCTGTCTGAATCTGACCTACATGTGCGGCCTCCACGGACTCACCCCGTTTGCACCCTGAAAACACTCACTACAATGGCCACTGACATCATGCAGCACTGCTGCAGACCGCCCAGCTGCTCACGCCGAGGGAAAGATATGTTTGGATTGACAAGAAATTGAACCTTATATTGTATGCAGGCTAGTCAAAGATCTTTTCAGGAGGGGGTCCACCACTCCACATTTTGCTTGTGTAATGTTAAGATTATACAGATGACAGATGCTTCAAGGGTGGAAGTATGGGGTCGGGGTTGTTGGGGGGTCTGTTTTATTTACTTATGAGGGGTTTTGTTTTTATTTGTGTTTTGCACATGCCACTAAGCCACATCACCAATTACAGCAGATTGTCCACACTTGCATGCCTAACGGTGACCGTCCCTGGCCCCTGCTGCCCCCTGCGAGCACCAGACACCTTTCCTTTTGGCCCTCCTTAGTCTCTTATATCTGCCCTGATGGAGTTCCAGGTCCTGTCCTGGAATTTTATTGGGCTGCTGGACCATATCAAACATTCCACTGTCCTAAGCCATGCTCACAGCTTTCTTCCTGATGTCCTGATGCTTCAGGAAACACATTTACTAGGCACTCACTGTCCGCTACGGGTACAACAGAGTTTTTCATGCCAACTTCATGCGGGGCTCTCATGGGGTGGCAATCCTCCTTCACCGCTCCTTCCTCATGGCAATTATCGGAGTTACCCATGACACTCGCTGCAGGTACATCGCGCCGGAGAGGAAAGTGAAATGACAAGGCCTCAATCTGCTGTGTGTCTATGCCCCCGACTGGCGAATCCTTTCTTCAAATCCTAAGTGTTTTTATCAAAAGACATGTGGGAACACCAGATAGTAGGAACTTTCTGGATCCCCACAGATTCCAGAACTTTATCTCAAAGAAATGGGAGGAAAATCTTTATTTTTTAGCCAACGTTTAGGGTTTTTAGGGTACAAACACCTTGTGAGATCCATGCAAATCACACCACCCTGCGATACCTTGAATGTCTATTTTTCAGAAATGCCTGGGGTTAATAGGCTTCTTTTTTTTTTTTTTTTTTTTTGTCCTCGTTTGTGCAATAATCTACTAGGAAGAAAATGAGAGGGTTTTCGCATTTCCTACTAAGGCTGTTGCTGGGCGAAACACGCTTACCCCTACTTCCTGTCCCTTGGAATCCAATCCGGTATGGGTTTGAGGGGGGGGGGACGCCTGGAGCTCCAATCCCATTCCATGGACCCGGGAATTATTGCAGAAATTGCTTAATCATTGGACATTTTTGAGACCGGTCATACACAAATTAAGTATATAAAACCACCCGTGAAAGTTAACTAAGCTAAAAAGACCAGATCCCATATGTCCCAAAAGACAAGATCCTTTAATACCGCCCTGTTCTTATCCATCTTTCGCACCCTTCATATCGCGTCCAACCATTCACTCTTAGTCGGGGGAAGTGGATTTATCCACTTAATACAAATCTAACGCCTGGCTAGCAGTATCAACATAAATATTAGATGTTTCTGTTTCCTTTCCAAGCTGATCCTTACCTCCTCCTCCTCATTCAATACCCCAAAAATACATAAAGACATGCTCACCTCCAGATTTATGCCCAAAGTTGTTGTGAGGACCAAACTTACAACATGCCAGAATACCTGAAGGCTGGGACAGCGAAAAAACATATGGAGATCGTCTGCTTCTTCCTCCCTGCACTTGGGACAACATTTGATCACCTGCCTATTCATCCTTGTCAGCTTTTTTGGCGACCAGTAGGAACTATGTATTGTAAACAGATGGTTTTTTTCTAAGAGGAGCAGCACTAACAACATGCCATAGCATAGACATTGATACTTGCCAGAGGGTCTGCATGTCTCCTGATGAAAAGTCTGTCCTCCAGATTTCCATGGGAAGTACAAACTCCTCCTCTCCGGCTAGAACGAACAGCCAATACCACTCTGACACTTCCTTCTTTTGTCCAGAGTTCTGCAAGAATTTCCTCTCAAGGTCCGTATTTCCTACCTCTCCCTCTGGCAGCGAATTTGACCAGCTAGTCAATTGATAAAACTTGAATCTGGAGATGTTCCCATTTGCCAGAGCTGATATTTGTTCCCAGTCCACCAAAGTTCGCCCATCAAGAAGCTGGTTCCATCTTGTTACCCCTGCTTCTGCCAGCGAGGTTGAGAGTTTAACCCTTAAACACTCAGGGGTACCTGGAGAGGCCCATATTGGAGCGTAACTGCTGTAGTACGGAATCTGCGCTGCTCTTCTAATTTGAAACCATAGCTTACTAGCTGCGTGAAGGATCTTTAGTTTTATTTTTTTAAAATATTTCGGGTGACCAAATTTAAACAGAAACCCATCCCCCTCTGCCTTTGTCATGGCTTGAAAATACCTAGGATAATTCCGGCATTAAAATTCTCATTGTCTTAAATTGAAAGGCCTTACAATACTGGAACATATCCGGGCTAGCAATTCCCCCCTGATGTTTCCCCCTACGAAGCTTCTTCCATGCGATTCTAGGGGCCTTAGAGGCCCAGATAAAGCTGGTCAACATCCCCTGTAATTTATCAAACCAAGGCTTCTTGAATTCTAGGGGTATTGCTGCGAATAGGAAGGTGAACTTGGGTAATATTGACATCTTCAAGATGTTTGACCTACCTAAGAAGAAGAGTGGGAGTCCTGCCTAAGATCTTAATAGCTTTTTGGTCTCGCCCACTACCTTCTCGAAATTCAGACGTGGTACCTCTTCGAGATTATTGTAGACCATAATGCCTAGGTATCTGATTGAATTTTTTACCAAGGGATTATTACTCCGGGAGTTCCACTCCATCACCTCCGTTTTCTGCCAATTAATCTGATAGCCAGAGACCTCACCGAATTTACCCCAAATCACCGAAATTGTTGGCAAGGAGAGCGCCAAATTGGTCGTAAATACCATCAGGTCGTCCGCATATAGAGCTACCCTTTTCTCCCATCCCTGAAACATAAAAGGGAAAATTCCTTGGCTAGCTCTAAGTTTATTTGCAAGAGACTCAATGTATATGTTAAAAAGGAGGGGGGAGAGGGGACATCCCTGCCTTGTTCCTCTTGATATAACTATCTTTTTGAGAGAGGTTCCCGTTCACCAATATCTTAGCAGAAGGATTCTTATAAATTGTTTCCAGAACCCTCAAAAAGCTGTACCCATACCACACTTCTCTGTAGCTCTATGCAGGAAAGACCATCTAACCCTGTCAAAGGCTTTTGCCGCATCAAAGGTTATGGTAGCCAGAGGGAGCCCATTCTGCGTTGCCATATCTATGGCACCGAATAATTCATGCGTTAACTCATGCAACTGCCTACCCCTAATAAACCCCTTCTGATCCAGTTGAATTAAGTCTCCTACGACCTCCCCTAATCTCGTTGCCAAGATCTGAGTAAAGATCTTGTAATCTGAGTTCAATAATGAGATAGGTCTATAAGACTCACAAAGCTCAGGGTCTTTCCCTGTTTTATGTAATAGGCAGATAGTGGCTTCCTCCCAGGATGCTGGAATATCCTCGCCCCCAAGGAAAATCAAATTAAACAAACCTGTCAAGAAGGGTATAATCTCTTTACTAAGGGGCAAGTAAATCTCATTTGGGAGAGAGTCTGGGCCAGCTGCCTTCCCCCTTTTCAGCTTTCCTATTGACCTTGCTACCTCTTCCGTTGTTATTTCTGCATTTAACCATTCCCTTTGTTCCTCCGACAGTGTGGGTATATGCATATCTTCTAGATACCTCTCCACTTGGTCCTTTGACACATTAACCTCTTCTGTGTATAGTGTCTGAAAAAACTCTGCAAAGGCTTTCTCTATCTCCCTTTTCTCATACCTGAGCGCACCTTGGCCCTCCATCCGGACGGCTGGAATTTTATTTTGACACTGTTCTGTTTTTAATTTCCAGGCCAGGAGTTTGCCACAACCCTCACCGTATTCGTAGTGTGCCAACTTACTTGTCTCCCACCTCCTTCTAACTATCTCCTCCAGAAAGCAAGACAACTCCTCCTTTTTCTCCTTCATTTCTTCCTCCAGTAAATTTAATCCCTGAGCCCCTTGCCCCTGACTCTGGCTCATGACCAGCTCTTCCAGTTGTGCCAGCCTAGCCTCCAAGGACCCTATTTTATTCCTGGTATTTTTATGTTTAAAGGCTGCCATGCTAATTAACCTCCCCCTTAAGACGGCCTTATACGCATCCCAGACCATTTGTGGTGCAGAGCTCGTGTCATTAATATGGAAGTATTCCTTAGTTATATCCTTCAGCTGTGACCTCACTTGAGAATCTAATAATAAGGTTCTGTGTAAAGTCCATCTCGGGGTGGGGTTGCTATTTTCCACCTTGAGTTCCAGACAGACCAAAGAATGATCTGACAAATGTGCTGGCAGATGTTCCACCTTACTAACCATCCTGCTTTCTCCTTTATCTACCAAAAAGTAATCGATCCTTGAGGCATGGCCATGCCTCCTGTTCTTAAACGTATACTTTTGATGACCCACCCCCTTCTCTCTCCATACATCTTGTAACCCAAGATCCTGCATACAGCATCTGAGTATTGATCTCATTTGAGGCAGGTTTGACTCCCTAGAGGGTTTTATACTCGGCCACCTATCCTTGTCCGGGTCTAAAAGTATATTAAAGTCTCCCTTGCTCACTTTGCCACTGGATTCAAGATAGCCTGGCTGATGAGGGCTATGAGCCCGAAACCGGTCCCAGGATGCTTGTTTCCGGTCCAGGGAAGACATGGCTTGGCAGTTCGGGCTGGACTGTTCCCATGAGGCACAGGGTCAGACTGATTTGCATATGGCCATGTCTGAACTGGGGTGGCGGAGTGAGCTAAAGAATGATGATGGATTAAACCCAGATCAGTTGACTGGGGGTGAGTGCTTGCAATGTTCAACACTCTGTCCATCATCCCCTTTGGTTTTGCATTGTTTGCCCTAAGTTGGCAGGGTATGCCCAGACGTGGGTCCCTTGCTCACTTTGCCACTGGATTCAAGATAGCCTGGCTGATGAGGGCTGTGAGCCCGAAACCGGTCCCAGGATGCTTGTTTCTGGTCCAGGGAAGACATGGCTTGGCAGTTCGGGCTGGACTGTTCCCATGAGGCACAGGGTCAGACTGATTTGCATATGGCCATGTCTGAACTGGGGTGGTGGAGTGAGCTAAAGAATGATGATGAATTAAACCCAGATCAGTTGACTGGGGGTGAGTGCTTGCAATGTTCAACACTCCGTCCATCATCCCCTTTGGTTTTGCATTGTTCGCCCTAAGTTGGCAGGTTATGCCCAGACGTGGGTCCCTTTTTCACTTTGCCACTGGATTCAAGATAGCCTGGCTGATGAGGGCTGTGAGCCCGAAACCGGTCCCAGGATGCTTGTTTCCGGTCCAGGGAAGACATGGCTTGGCAGTTCGGGCTGGACTGTTCCCATGAGGCACAGGGTCAGACTGATTTGCATATGGCCATGTCTGAACTGGGGTGGCGGAGTGAGCTAAAGAATGATGATGGATTAAACCCAGATCATTTGACTGGGGGTGAGTGCTTGCAATGTTCAACACTCCGTCCATCATCCCCTTTGGTTTTGCATTGTTCGCCCTAAATTGGCAGGTTATGCCCAGACGTGGGTCCCTTTTTCACTTTACCACTGGATTCAAGATAGCCTGGCTGATGAGGGCTGTGAGCCCGAAACCGGTCCCAGGATGCTTGTTTCCGGTCCAGGGAAGACAGGGCTTGGCAGTTCGGGCTGGACTGTTCCCATGAGGCACAGGTTCAGACTGATTTGCATATGGCCATGTCTGAACTGGGGTGGCGGAGTGAGCTAAAGAATGATGATGGATTAAACCCAGATCAGTTGACTGGGGGTGAGTGCTTGCAATGTTCAACACTCCGTCCATCATCCCCTTTGGTTTCGTATTAAAGTCTCCTGCCAAGATTATGGGAGCCGTAAAATCCAACAGATAATTATACAGGGATTTTAATGGAGAGGGGTCATCCATATTTGGCCCATAGTACCCAGCAATGACATATATCTTCCCCTGGATCTTAGCTTTAACAGCAACCCATCTTCCCCAGTATCAGAGAATGCTTCCAGTATTACCGCTTTCGCTGCCTTCTTAAAGATAATAGCTACCCCCTTAACACCACAATTTTGATTGGTGCATATTGAGACCTCCACCCATTTCAATTTCTTTATCACCTCAGCCCATTCCGCCTTTACCAAGTGTGTCTCTTGCAAAATGATAATCTCGCTATCTACCACTCGCAGATATTCCATTATCTTTTGCCTCCTCTTCCTGACCCTCAGCCCGTTGACATTCCAGGATAATATTTTAATCATCTTTAAGATTTAAAATACGTATGTTAACACATTCGCGAGACCTGCGAGCTCCCTCTGACCTCAATCTCTCTAAGCCACAAACTTGGACAAAAAAATGTTTTCCCCCTATCTGCTCCCAACACCCCTGTGAAAAATGTGTATAAAACTCCATGTACACCCCCCCAAACCACCCTGAAGAACCCTCCCATCTCTCTTTAGGCGAAACACGTTCGCCCTTCGAGACCCTGCCTGCTCTGGATTTAACTCCGATTTACATCAACTACTTTGTTTTAATCTGTTTTATAAAGAGTTCCACATCTTGGGGGGTCAATAGGCTTCTACTAAGCCATGACATGATTTCCAAATCATGTCATTTTTTTGACAGGAAATGTTGATGTCTCCACATTGTGTTTTAGGTAGGCCTGGATGGAGTTTGTGGATTCATGCAATGCGGAGCTCCACGAAGTGCCCAAAAAACTCCACTGCTCTATTTGATGTTCCACAAGCGGCAGAGTCCGGTATGACACGTTGTTCACTCTGATTTTTAGTGTCAGAAGTTTTTCCTGCACTGTTAAATCAGCATGAATGGCATCACGCGAAGCACCAGAGGGTGCTGCTTCTTTCTGCCACACAAGTAGGTTTTCTACTCGAGCGGAAGCTTCCTCAACGCGAGTGGCAGCTTTCTCAATGTGAGTGGTATCGAACTGCCACGACCGCACGCATTCAGACATTTCTCCAGGAGGTGGTCTAGCGTGCAATTTCTCTCACTTGTGCTCGCCAACTTAACGTTGGCAAGCTGAGCAAGAGAAAAAACTCTGCTCCACTTAGCTTTGCTGAATTTTTCAGAACTCACTCCACCCTGAACTCCCATGGGTGTCTAATTTTCAGAAATGTCTGAGTTTGGTAAGGTTTCCTTGATGCCAGCTGCTATTATGCCCAAAATCCACAGCTGCCCACTTTGCAAAACAAAGGGCCAGATTTTAGTGGAAAAATGTGATCTGTTTATGTTCCAATTTGGGTCCTTTCTGTCACTGCTGCTTGGTCCACCCAGACAAGTGGGTGCAACGTCCTCCCCAGCCTGCTAGTATGTAAAGAAGTACACTACACACAAAGCTCGGTATTACAAGTCTTTATTTCTCATAGTGTAACCAGTAACTGGCATGCACAGAATCATGAATTTTATTGACCACACCCAATCACTCACATCACTAGACTACAAAGTCCGTGAGAGACCATAGGGATTCCCCTCTCTATAATACACAAGACACTACATCTCTCCCCCTTTGTTAAATAAAAAGTTCAAGCAAACAAGATAAACATACATACATTATAGTTCCTCAATGAGTCGTCGAGAAGCTTGAACCACTCTTCCAGATCTTGTGGTGTGAGGCTGAAGAGATCGAGAAACTGATGTAGTCCTGGGACTCTCCTGGCACTCTGATGACAAAATATCACTCTGGAGACAGGTGCTTGAAATGTGAGGAATCCCTTGTAATGGACTTTCCAGGATGGTGAGCAATCTCCATGTGTCCCTTACTAGTCACAACTTGCAATAGATGGGTTTCGAATAGAGCATCAGATTTGCGTTTCCACTTCTGCCTGACAAGGAAATGATCCTCTTACTGAAACATAATGTCTCGAGCACATCGGCGCTTGTCGGCATAAAACTTCATTCTGGATTTGTGCAATGAATCAGTGAGTCAAACTTTCTTGGCATCAATTGTTCTTTCAGTGGTCCACTGGGTTAGCTTCTTACCCATGGCTCTCCTGAAAATCAGGGTGGCCGGGCTTTCAGTGGTTGGAGAATGAGGGGTAGAGCTGTAGACATGAAGGGTAGAGTGAAGAACTCACTTGAGCTCAAACCCTTCTAGCGCAGTGTGCTGGACAATCTTCTTAAGAGTGCTCATAAAATGTTCAACAATGCCAATAGCCAGTGGCCACAAAGGGATGCTTTTCTGATGTATGATCTTTAAAAGATTAAGAAAGTCTTTAAAATTCCTGCCCATTGAATGGTGGGCCATTGTCAGATTTTACAATGGATGGAACACCCCAGGTTGCAAATACACCTTGCAGTCTTTCAATTACTCGATCATGAGTGATTGAAGAAAGGTCTTCTACTAGAAAGGAAACCTGGAGTACTCGTCTACTACTCCCATGAGGTAATGACCATTTGCAAGGGATCCACAGAAATAAACTGCTATTTTCTCCCAAACATGTTTTGGAAGATCTAACATGTTCAGCGGATGCTGTGTTGTTTTGGGAGATAAACAGTTACACAAATGATAAGCCTTGATCTCTCTTTCATCTTGGTCATCAAAATGAGGGAACCAAACATGGTCCCAGAGGGCTCGCTTTGTGGCGACAATTCCATGATATCCTTCATGTGCCACTTCAATGACTTGCTGTCATAGACTTCCAGGAATGACAATTCTTGTACCTTGCAAGATAATCCTTTCTTGTGTAACTGACAGTTGATCAAGCGCATTCTTGAATTTCTGATATTCACTGTCCTTATCAAGAGGTTGAGCATGTGTTCTCCAGGATTGATGCATAATAATGTCTTTGAGGAGAAGCATATTCCTATCTGCATTTGTAGCAGCGCTTATTTGCTCCATGGACACAGCTGCAGGAGTGCTGGATCTCACAATGAAGTTAATGTAGGCCTCTGCTATTTTTGAAAAGGGGTACCCTGACACTGTATGGGCACTTGAGAAAAGTAGTCGGAAGGGTTTCGATTTTTTCCCGGCCGGTGCACAATGGTGTAGTCATACTCTTGCAGCAGCAGTCCTATCCATTTTCTGAATTCATTTTTGTTGGCATTAAAACTCTGTGCACTTTAACACAGCTAACAAGTGCTAAGGTATTTGCTCTCTCTCCCTAACAAATAGTACAATTGGCCTACAGCTGATTGGCACATTTAATTTACGTATAAGTCCCTAGTATATGGTGCTACATGGTACCCAGGATCTGTAAATTAATTGGTAGTTGGTGGCCCGCAGCACTCATTGTTTCACCCACTAATGTAGCACTTATCTCAGGCCTGCCACTGCTGTTTGTGAGCAGTTTTATACTGCCATTTTGACCTGCCAAAATAGACCAGGAATAAACCTCATTTTAAATAAATGTAAGTCATCCCTAAAGTAGGCTCTAAAGGCCCATATGGCAGAATGCATTGCATATAAAAGGTAGAACATGTTGGTTTAAGCTTTACCTGTCCTGGTAGTGAAAAACTCTTAAATTCATTTTTCACTACTGTATGGCATACTTCTCCCATAGACTAACATTGGATTAACTTATAACATTTAACAAGTACTAACTTTTTGGTGGGAGCTGGTAGAAATGTCATGCTTGGACTCAAATACATTTTAATTTAAAATTCTCTTTTATGGTAAAGTCGGATTTTAAGTCACAATTCTGAAAATGCCACTTTTAGAATGTTGGCATTTTCTTGTCCTAACCATTTGGTGCCTGCTGGCAGTATCCTTGGTCACATGACTGTGAATGGCTTTGCGATTGGGTTTTGTGTATTCCTCCCAAACAGTGAGACAAAGGGGGTGAGAGAAAGGGGACTAGGTGTTGGCAGTATAAGTCATCCTCTCTGGATTGCTGGGGGGTGGAGCTGTTTCCTGCCCCACTTAGATTTCAAAGATCTGCCTCCAGCACACTCACACAAACACAAACACACACACACACACACACACACACAAAGGAACCTGACACTAGTCTTTTGTCACCCTAGACTTCTTGGAACCTTGGCAGAGGAAGGGAAGAACTTTCCAGAACCAGATGTTGGGGTAGTCTATAAGATACCCCCAACTTCAAAGTCCTGCACTGGGTATAAATATTAGACCCTCAGAACATTTCTTCAGTGCACTTCTGGACCTGTGGAAGACTTCAGAAGGACTACCTGGTTCCCCAGAGGACTGCTCTGCTGCTCGAGGCTTGCCTTGCTGCTTGAACCCAGAAGTGTAGGGGGATCTGTGCTTAGCTCCTCCCTCCCATCCTGCATGTGATGGCCCATCCAGGCACACCTAAGCTCTCTATTGTGTGTGGCTGTCTAGGAGGAATACACAAAGCCTACCTGTCAGCTACACTAGTCATGTGACCACAGACAGGCTACAGGCACTAAATGGACAAAAAAGGAAAATGCCAACTTTCTAAAAGTGGCATTTTGAGAAATGCATTTTAAAATCCGATTTTACTTCACCATGTTAGGATTTTAAATTGTGATTCCACAGACATCAAACATGAACTGGTCATCTCTTCCCAATTGGAAGTTACACTTATAAAATGTAATAAAGCAACTCCAATGTTAGCCAACAGGAGAGATAGGCCTTGCAGTAGTGAAGATTTGGTTTGGATCTGGCAAAAGGTTTATTTTGCCAAGTCGAAATGACATTTTCAAAACTGCATACACAGGCTCTGCAATGGCAGGCTTGAGGCATGTTTAAAGGGCTACTTAAGTGGATGGCACAATCAGTGCTGCAGGCCCACTAGTAGCATTTACTTTACAGGCCCTGTGTACATGTAGTACCACTTTACTAGGGAAGTAAAGTAAATATGCAAATTGGTGTTATACCAATATCAAGAGTTTTAAGGAGTGAGCACATGCACTTTAACACTGGTTAGCAGTGGAAATGTGCTCAGAGTCCTATGGCCAGCAAAAACAAGATCAGTAAAAATGGAGGAGGAAGGCAAAAGGTTTGGGGGAAGACCACCTTTTGACTGACAATTCTACCACTGGGCCTGAGTCAAAATACCAGGGTGAATGCATGGGAACGCCCATGCTCCACCCATGTAACATCTACCCGGCACATGATACAGAAAAACAGCACTATGTGGCTTGCATGGCTTTGTAAATAGCAAAAGGGATCCTTGAGAGATCTACACAATGACCTCTTTCTGAAATCAGAATTTAGTCTACTTTTCAGAAATATATACCTTTCTGAGATCACCCATGGGTATCACACAATTTATCACAACACGCTGCATGTAGGTTGAAACCACAAAAACTAGGTAAAAATGAGCTGCCGCTAAAAAAAAAAAAAAGCCAAACTGTAGTTAAAAGTGTTTTTATGGTGCAGGTCGGCTTGTTTCTAAAAGTTGAAAAGATGGTACTCTTAGTCCAGCAAATATTTCCTTGACACAATTTTCAGAAAAAAGAAAGATGCAAAACTCTGTTTTCCCATTTAAAAAAACAAACTACATTTTGCTATATTTTGGCTATTTCCTCCGTTCCCTCTAGGCGAATACACAAATCCTGGGTAGGTCTAGAATCCCCAGGATGTTAGAACAAAGGACACAAATTTAGCATAGATATCTTATGTGGACAAATTGTTATTAAGGCGAAGGCGCGAAGAATCCCAAATAGAAAAAAGAACAAGCAATGCAATAGGTCTCGCATTCACGCGAGTTTGAGCTATTGGCATTTTAAATGACAATGCCTTTTATTTATGTTTTGAGTTTTAAAACATAAATAAAAGGCATTGTCATTTAAAAAACCAATAGCTTAAATTCTTACAAATGCAAGACCTATAGCATTGCAATAAAGGGCCTTCTTGACCGCTTGTTCGATTGTAAATATCAGAGGAAGACACCAGCCTGCGACATCTTCAAAGTAGTTATAAATAGTGCAATGAAGAAGATGGGTAAGTGTTGTAAATTACACAGACACAAAGTGTGAAGTGAGAGTTACATATGATCTGAGCTATATCACTAACAAAGCGCTCCAACACCTTTCGCTCTGTGATTACACTGTCGCGGCTCAGGAGGAAGAACAGGAGGGGGTGCTATTTCTTGCCCTCTCTGTGATTTGAGTGTGCAGTGTGTTATTGCGTAATGTCATTGCTATCTTTGGCCTAATAAAAAACACTCCTGCTGTAGTAGGGCCCTGGCTTCACCTCCTGGTGCAGGGCGGGCTGTGCTTTATGGCAGGCATGGAGGGAGGGAGGAATGGTCTCGGCTGCAGCTCCAGTTCGTACAGTGCCCCTGTCATTATAAGTGCGCGAGAGGCGCTGAGGTGGTGGTATTGGTATTGGTGGCAGTAGCGGCCCGTGGTGGGAGTGCTGCCGGGCGGTGACGTGGGGCGGGGGAGGGGCAGGGTGAGGGGTAGTAAAGTACGGAATACGGCCGAATAGAGGTAAGTAAACATATAAATGAATAAAACGAATTTCGTTGCGCACGCTGCATCGCCAAATGTGATGCAGTGCGCGCAACGAAATTCGTTTTATTTATTTATATGTTTACTTACCTCTATTCGGCCATATTCCGTACTTTACAACCACCCACCCTGCCCCTCCCCCGCCCCACGTCACCGCCCAGCAGCACTCCCACCATGGGCCGCTACTGATTGGTGGTGGTATTGGTGGTGGTGGTATTGGTATTGGTGGTGGTGGTATTGGTGGTGGTGGTATTGGTGGTGCTGGTATTGGTATTGGTGGTGGTGGTATTGGTGGTGGTGGTGGCATTGGTGGCATTAGTGGTGGTCGTATTGGTGATGGTGGTGGTATTGATGGTGGTGGTTTTGGTATTGGTGATGGTATTGGTATTGGTGGTGGTATTGGTGGTGGTACTGGTATTGGTGGTGGCGGTATTGGTGGTGGTGGTATGGGTATTGGTGGTGGTGGTACTGGTATTGGTGGTGGTATTGGTATTGGTGATGGTGGTATTGGTGGTGGTGGTGTTATTGGTGGTGGGGTATTGATGGTGGTGGTGGTATTGGTATTGGTGGTGGTATTGCTATTGTTACTGGTGGTGGTGGTATTGGTGGTGGTGGTATTGGTATTGGTACTGGTGGTGGTGGTGGTATTGGTGGTATTGGTGGTGGTGGTGGTGGTATTGGTGGTGCTGGTGGTGGTAGTGGTGGTGGTATTGGTGGTGGTAGTATTGTTGGTGGTGGTGGTATTGGTGGTGGTAGTGCTGGTGGTATTGGTGGTGGTGGTATTGGTGATATTGGAGGTATTGGTGGTGGTATTGGTATTGGTGGTGGTACTGGTATTGGTGGTGGCGGTATTGGTGGTGGTGGTATTCGTAGTGGTATTGGTGGAGGTAGTGATGGTGGTGGTGGTATTGGTGGTGGTAGTATTGGTGGTGGTAGTCTTGGTGGTGGTGGTGGTATTGGTGGTATTGGTGGTGGTGGTATTGGTGGTATGTGGTGGTATTGGTGGTGGTGGTATTGGTGGTGGTATTGGTGGTGGTGGTGGTATTGGTGGTGGTATTGGTATTGGTGGTGGTGGTATTGATGGTGGTGGTGGTATTGGTGGTGGTATTGGTGGTGGTATTGGTGGTACTGGTGGTAGTATTGGTGGCATTGGCAATGGTGGTATTGGTGGTATTGGCGGTGGTGGTATTGGTGGTGGTATTGGTGGTGGTGGTGGTATTGGTGGTGGTATTGGTGGTGGTGGTATTGATGGTGGTGGTGGTATTGGTGGTGGTATTGGTGGTGGTATTGGTGGTACTGGTGGTAGTATTGGTGGCATTGGCAATGGTGGTATTGGTGGTATTGGTGGCGGTGGTATTGATCCAACGGGTTACTAGCAACAAGCATTCATACACCAAACACTCACTTGGGCCCATACATTCATACTACGCTAGCAATTTCCGCTGATGGGTCAGTTGTACTCTTTATCAAAGATCCCTGCTACCAATTACTTTTCTTGATTGAAGAGTAATGACTTACCAATGGACCCCCTATTAATTGGGAAGTTTAAAATGAGTGACATTCATTACAATTCATAATCCTGAAATAATCACTGAGTCAGGAAGTTTTAAAATGTTTATCTAAAGATTTAGCAGAGTAAAGTACAGAACCACATGATACTTAATCGTATATCAAGGATGAAGCACAATAGTCAATTATAGATCAATGACGGTCCCTCAGAAAGGAGAAGATAGAGACAGCAGCGCAACTAAGGTTTGCATTTATATTTACCTAAAAGTGCGAGTACCAAACCCCTTGGCCAAGGAGTTGGAAAGATAGGACCCTGGAAGGATGAAGAGCAAAGACCTCCTCCCGGTTCAGGACAGGACAGGCGACCTCTCTATCAACGACGCCTGCGTCGTTCCCCTCTCTGATACTCCGCTTCTTCTCGATTCTCCCGTGCTTTCCTTCTAATGGACTCCACCGCCCCCTCCTCAGGACCTCTCTGGACAGCGATTCAGTCTGCAATCGATCAGCTTGTCATGGAACTCGAACTCTCTGAGCCTGGGCATCCTAATGCCAACGCCTGTTCTCTGTGCTCCTGTGCTAGCATCTCCTCTCTAATTAGCTAATTCTATATCTGTTATACCCTTCTACACCCATGTACCTCCCATTAATGTTGCAAAAATATGGGCACACTACTTCTGATTGGACGGGGACAGGGGGTTGATACTCACACCATATCGATTTAATTCAATTTATTTAAGACCATTGTTTAGAAATACCGCCCATCACAATTAATACATTTGCTTTATTTCCCACCCGTCTCACGACAAGTTTAATACATTGTTCATATAAATTGTTTCTTTTCGGTAGGGACATTGTGGGTACAATAGTGTTGGCCAGCAGGTCATGGCCTTGGACGACGTCCAGGTTGACTTAATCTTTTCCTCTGGGCAGCCACGCAGGGCGCATGCGCAGAACTATTGTCTCTCGAGTTTCAGTTCACCAACCCCAGGCCCATTTTACGAACTATTAAAAGTCAAAGAAGAAAATATTAAAATCACAAATAAATTGTTTCACTGTAGCCCCACTCTTTCTATTCTATTCCCATTTATTTATAAATTCTATCCCACATTAATAGCGTTAGGATACCACAGTTTAATTGCAACATATGAGCAAGCGGTAGCACATGAAAACATTAAGCAGCCATTTTAATACACACTGCGCAGAAGCAAGGATTTCCCTCCAAGCAAAGAAAGACGTCACACCACGTGATATGGTTGACACATGTGCAATAGGTTTCCCGCGCTTTAGCAGCCATTATAGATTAGACCAGCGTTATTTATTAGTTATAACACATAGGCAAGCTTCCTTTCTACTTGTATTGGTGTATGCAATTGTTAGTATGAACAATACAAAGTTTAATAAATTAATACTGTGAGGAGATTGCTTCTGAGCAGGTCTCATTATGAGTTCCTGCTCCATCAATCCCCTCTCTGATGGCGTTTCTGAGCCATCAAATACTACCCACAACCAGATGCCAACTTTTAGCATAGAATTGTCTCAGCTTAATTTTTACATTTTCTATTTTTCACATCTCCTTTCAGTTTCTTGTATAATTCACTTTTCAGATCTTCTAGTTCAATTTCATCAAACTTTATTTTCTTTCCTTTTCCTGTCACTCTATACGATTCATTCTTTCTACAACATTTGCACCATATTATTATTGACATTACTATTATTGCTATCCCTGCTAAGGGTACTAATATTTGACCTATAAGTCCTTTCCCTACATTAGCAAACCAGGTACCAATTGACGTAATACTATTCGTCAATCTTTCCCATACACTATCAACTTCCAGTGGTTTTAGTTCCTTCTCAAGTTTTGTTATATTCTGTATATATGTTCCAATTTCTGCACTTTTATCAGGTATATAAGTGCAACAGTGTTTCGACTTCAATAATTTACAGACTCCGCCCTCTTTTGCCAATATAATGTCAAGAGCAAGTCGATTTTGCATAACCATAGATCTTATCGCAACCATCTCCACATTAATCATTAGAAATCCTCCAGCAGTGTCTGTTGATAAACGATCAACCACTGTAGATAATTTACATATTTTCCTTGAGTTCAGAATTATCCCCACTGAAGGTATCAATGCACCAAATATATCACCTACAATTTCTGAAAAACTAGCTCTTTTATTACGTGTTAATTCACTATTATTTTCATTGCTCCCAGTGTTTCTTTTTACATGGTATATTTTTGGAAAAACTATTCCAAAATAACAACTTCCATACCAACGTGCAGGAAGCCTAAAGTAAGCTTTATTCCCACACACATAATAGATTCCAGGAAAAACTGAATCTGTTCCTCCTTTTAGTCCCCAACCTCCAAGAATTAAGAAATTATGTTCACATTCACTGGTACCAATGAAAACATTGTTACTCAATCTTTAACCTATGTAGACAAATTTTCCCTGTTTTTACAAAATCCAGAGCCATAGCAGCTTGAGCCTTGCCAGGTGTGTAACTACCCTCTTTCTCAGCCCAAGGTGGCAAATGAGCCTTGTGCTCAGAAGCTTTCTTTTGGAAATCTTGTCTTCTATCTTCTACTAAATTCAAAAATATATTTTCTTCTTCATGTAACGAACATGTTAGATTGCTTCTATGTGCATGTGTTATATCTATTGATTTCATTGTTAGGAAAAATTCTCCCATAAACTGTGCATCTTGACTACTAAGCACTGGGTTCATATGCTTTCGAATCGGAACCTCAGAAAATATTACATCTATGTTTGAATAATAATACTGAAGTCTCCCTGTTCTGTAGAATAAGCTAGCTAATACACTACATGATATGCCATAAGTTAATGGCAAGTGATGATATGTTAACCCTTCTGCTACTGACTCGGGTAACTTCATACAGACATAACAATTACTAACTTCCATTGTATCTACATATTGAAACAATAATTTTGTGAAAACATTCAAACTAGTGATGTTATCGGTTACTTCAGGATGAAATCCTGGGTCATCCTATGCCTTTAGTTCTACTTTATTACTTTTCAAGTTCTCTGTCTTTCCTTTCATTTCATTGTTAATCTTTTTATCCATTATCAGAAGATAAGGAATTGCTATGATCACAGCTAACCATACTATAAGCACCACTATCAAACTACATATGCAGATAGTACAGCATCTTTTACAACATTACTGTTTTGATCTCCCAGTAACTCTATCGTCAGGCATTTTTGACAAGGAAGATTTCTCTTCTTATCTTTATTTCAAATCTCTTTACGTTATCAAGGTGGTTTTATTTCTTTTTCATAAGTCAGTTCTGCACTGGTTCCTTCGTCACCACTTTCACTTGACTCTGAGTTCTCGTAGTCTTCAAGGATGATATAAGTCCAATCAGGACCTTTAAATTTGTTGTTCACAAGTTTCAGTCTTTTGCTTCTTCGTTTTTCAGTTCTACTTTCTTGTCCCGTTTGGCTTGTCACTTCGTTTACTTGTTCTGGATCTTCACTTCTGGTTGTTATGTGGTATTTTACTCTTTTAATGACACTAGGCCAATGATCACCTTTTCTGGTTTTCTTTGTTTGCACTGTCTCTTTACTTTTTATTTCTTCTTCAGAAATTCTTTTATTTTCAGGTTGTGGCACAGTTTGGTTTTCTTCAATTTCAGTTTCTTTTATTTGTTCTTTTTCAGGTCTTATTGGTTTCTCTTCAGCTGCTCCACTGTGAGTTTCTAATAACTGACCTTGTTCTTGATTTATGTGTTCAGGTTCGAGATTCTCGGGATCTTCTTCTTGAGTGTATTTTTCGAGATCTAACTCGTTCTGATCAGGGCTTATTGCACTTTGTACTTCTGCAGCCTGACCGCGTTCTTCTAAACCTGTCTGTCCCTGCTCAAAATGTGTTAGTTCGTTGTTGATTTGAGCTCGATTTCCTCTCCCTATTTGATCCTGCTCAGGTTCTCTTATTGTTTCATTTTCTTCCTCCTGAGCTGCTTCTTCTTCACCCATCTGATCTTCTTCAATTTCTTCTAACTTTGTTCGACTTCTCGTTCTGCTGTAGACTTCAGGCATTTCCACCACCGGTATCCAGTCCTGACTTGTGCTCGGTTGTTCGTCTTCAGCTTCCCTCGAATCTCTGACCTGAGATTATTCAGCTGGGCAACCTTCAGCTTCCTCAGTTATTGATGCTGTCTGAGGATTTTCTTCTTCAGGGTCTGGTACTCTTTTGGTGTGACTTACATGAATCCAATTAGGAAATCCTGCACATTTCATTGCTGTGTTCGTAACTAGTATGACCTGACAAAGTTCGCCCCACCTGGTTGATAAACACGTTTCTCTGGTGTGATGCTTCACAACCACCCAGTCTCCGGGATTCAGATCATGCTCTTGTTCAGGCTGCCTGGAAACTGCGTATTCCCCAACCTGGTGAGAGACAGAACGCACTAGGTCAGCCAATCCTTTGCAATAATCCAGAACCATATCATCAGTTATATTCAGCAGTTTATTTGTAGGAACATGTGCTTGTCTCATTGCTCTTCCCATGAGTATTTCGTGCGGACTCAATCCAGTATTTCTATCAGGAATGCTTCTGAGTGCCATCAAAACAAGTGGCAATGCATCCGGCCAATCTAACGATGTTGATGCACACATTTTTGCCAATCTGGATTTTATTGTGCCATTCATTTGTTCAACCACTCCAGAAGCCTCTGGACGATATGCACAGTGCAATTTTTGCTCAATTTGGAATGCTTCACAGATTATTCTAATCACATCACTGTTGAAGTGCCTTCCTCTATCTGATTCCAAAGTTACTGGGAAACCAAATCTAGGAATGAGTTCTCGTAGCAACAACTTTGCGACTGTAATACTGTCATTCCTTCTGGTAGGGTAAGCCTCCACCCACTTTGAAAACAGACACACTATGACAAGTACATATTTCAGTCCTCTACATGGTGGTAACTGAATGAAATCAAGTTGCAGTCTCACAAATGGACCCTCTGCCTTTCCAATTTTCCCAAACCCAATTATTGTTTTTCTTCCTGGATTATGCATTTGGCAAGTTAAACATCTCTGGCAAAGACTCTCTGCTACGGCCCTAAACCTTGGATTGTACCAATTTTGTCTGAAGAGCCTAATCATTGCATCTCTCCCTACATGTGTGTCTCCATGATACATCCTGGCCATTTGTGAAAGCAGACAGTCGGGCATGACTGGTCTGCCATCGGCATAAATCCACACATCGTCGTCTGCCCTTTGGGAACATCCCATTTTAATCCATGCATTTCTTTCACTCTCATCAGCTTCATCTTGTAATCGTTTTACATCATTCCATGTTTCAGGAGGTGCATACAGCATAAGTTGGCAGCTGATTCCCATTCTTTCAACCCTTTTATTAACTGACAACCTGTTTTTGGCACAGTGTTGAGCCACCAAATCTGCATATCTGTTACCGACTACCACCCAGTCATCTCCTGGCTGGTGTGCGGCACATTTCACCACAGCCAATTCTTTTGGTGATTGTATTGCTTCCAGCAGTTCCTTTACGAACTGTCCATTTTTAATGGGGGATCCTGAAGAAGTCATGAAATCCCTCTGCATCCATAGTTGGCCAAAATCATGCACAACCCCGTAACCATATTGGCTATCTGTAAATATAGTTACTTTTTGATTCTTCCCAATTTTGCAGGCTTTTATTAACGAAATCAATTCAGCTACTTGTGCAGATTTTACTCCTGGTAAATAGGATGCTTTGACTATTCCAGTTAATTCACATACTGCATATGCAGCAGTTAGTTTACCATCTTCATGCCTTTGGCACGAACCATCAACAAACAGCTCCCTGTCTGGTTCCCTGAGGGGTAGTTCCTGGATGTCAGGACGTGGTTTCGTGCACAATTCTGTGACTTGTAAACAATCATGTTCCTCTTCATCATCTTTAACTTCCTCATGATATGGGTCTGGTAGTAAGGTAGCAGGATTTACTATTGTGCACCTTACAATTGTCACATTTTCAGCACCCAATATTATTCTTTCATATTTAGTCAGCCGACTAGGAGTAAGATGCTGAGTTCGGGTTCTTGTCAACAGAATCACAACTGAATGTGGAACAAACACTTTGACAGGGTGTCCCATTACAATTGATTCACTTTGTTCAATGCTCAAACATGTAGCCGCTACTGCTTTTAAGCAGCCTGGCAATGCAGCTGCCACTGGGTCCAGTGTAGCAGAAAAATATGCTATAGGACGTCTGTCCAAACGATGTCTCTGAGTTAAGACTGAAAGTGCACAATTTTCTCTCTCATGACAGAATAATGCAAATTTTCTTTTATAATCAGGCATGCCTAGGGCAGGTGCTGCGCACAAAGCATTTCTTAATTTTACAAAAGCTCCTACGCTCTCATCATCCCACTCCACTGGGTCCTTTGCCTTCTTTTTCGTCATTTGAATTAATGGCTTTGCTAGCAGAGAAAACCCTAGTATCCATTGTCGACAATAACCCACTATTCCAAGGAACATTCTCACTTCTCGTTGGGAGACAGGCATTTGCATTTTCTTGATTAATTTTACTCTTTCAGAGGTTATCCTTCTTTTTCCCCTCTCAATTTGGTGTCCTAGATACTTAACTGCTGCTGTACAAAACTGCAACTTTTCAGGTGAAACTTTATGCCCTTCTTCAGCTAAATGATTTAATAATGCAATGGAGTCAACAACATAGTCCTCTCTGGTGTTTGATGCCACCAGTAAATCATCTATGTACTGTACTAAGACTGAGCTTCCTGGCATCACTAGTTTCTCTAGGCACTTTTTCAATATCTGATTAAAGATGGAAGGACTTTCCGTGTACCCCTGAGGAACACGATTCCATACATAGACTTTGTTTTCAAATTTAAATGAAAAAGATACTGACTATCTGGGTGCAAGTGTATTGAAAAGAAGGCCTGGCATAAATCAATCACGGTAAACCATCCTGCACTCCAAGGAATCTGGTATAGAATTACTGCAGGATTTGGCAATATAGGGCAACAAGGTTCCACAATCTTATTTATTTTTCGCAGATCCTGAACAATCCTATACTTTCCACTAGGTTTCTTCAGACCCATGATTGGTGAGTTACAAGGGCTACTCATTACTTCTTTTAATATGTCTTGTTTTACCATTCTGTTAATTTCTTCAATGACTCCTGCCTTTACTTCTGCACTCATTTTGTATTGTCTAGTATTTGGGAAAATCGCACCTTCTTTTACAGTGATTTTAACTGGGTCTATTTTGGCCATAAGTCCTACTTCCTTTCCCGTGAAATCCCATACCATGGAATTTACCGTAGTTTTTAATTCTTCTGGCAACTCGTCTTTCGTTATCAAAGAGAACATTTCATCTACTTCTGTACCTTGTTTTGCAATCATAAATTTATATACATGGTCTTCATCCGGGGTCTGAACTGCCACACCATCCGGCGTGCAGGAAATTGTGCAGTTCATTTTACACAACAAATCTCGGCCCAATAAATTTACTGGACTGGAATCACACACTACAAATTGATGCATTTCTCTAAAATGTCCAATTTTTACTTCCATTGGTTCGGTAAGAGGTGTTCTAATCTTTCGATTAGCTACCCCCACAACTTGGATAGCTTCTCCAGAGAGAGGAAGCTCTGGGATGTCTGCTGTTCTCACAGTAGACCTGGTAGCACCAGTGTCCAAAAGGAAAGTAATATCATTACCCTTCACATTCCCTTCGACATATGGACCTGACTGATCTACCGGTAAGGATGCGCCAAGTACGCACTCCTTCTCCCTCTCTCCTAGGCACCGTCATTGGCTAATGGACAAAAGTCGTCTGTAAAAAAAATTGTGAGGTTACATAATCATTCTTACCACTTCCTCCTTGATATCCGACATCTGTACCGTGCTTTGCTCTGCTTAAATTACCCTGTATAGGTGCAGGTGGCAACTGACTCTGAGGATTTACACCCTGTTGTGAGTCATTCTGCGTCTGTGAATTTAAATTTTGATTTGGGCCATTATTATTCCGCATCTTTTTACATTCATCCTTCCAATGCCCCAATTTTCCGCATCCATGACAAGGAAATTTCTTTTTAGCCTCTTCTCTACTCATTCGTCCTCTCAATTTTCCACCATTCCCAGTGTCACCAATCGTTCCAGAATCTTTTCCTTGATTAACACTTGGATTATCCAAATTGATTCCCTGTCGCTCAGCCATTTTTACCTGAGCCCACATCACTTTCTCTTGCAATTTCTTGTGTCTATCCTCAATGTCATCTCCACAATATTTCGCATATTTCAAGATCTCGTCGATCGGTTTCCCTTGCCAGCACAACATGTGCTGCTTAATCATCTGACAAATTTCTGGTTTTAGTCCATAAACAAATCTGTAAACAAACTGACTCATGTTTTTATCTCCAATATCCTCAAATCCACTATACTGTTTGAATACCTGCAATAAACGTTCAGTAATACGCATGTACCGATTCACTAGCTTCTTGGGTAGTTCTGTCTATTTTCACCCAATCTGTTTCTTTTGGTGGTATTTTTCCCTTCAGGTAAGTTATTACCTGCTGATACTTTTTCATTACATCACTTGATGGGGCACCTGTCTTTGGATCTCTAGGATACTCTTCACTTGGCCAATCAACCGTAATTTTACAATCTGTCCATAAATCGGCAGGTAGCACTATGTCAAACAAACCATCCAAGTCCTTCAACAATACCTTTGACACTTTCACAAACCTCTCAACCTGCTTGTACCACTCAATTGGTTTTTCCCTCAACTTGGGAAAATCATTCATAAATGACACAATATCCTGTCTGCTCCAAGGGACATGTACATATCCTCCTCCAGGTACTTCTCTCATCGGATACATTTGATCTGTTTTCCCTGTTTCCTTCATTAAATATTCAGAAGTGGTTCTACTGTACCGTGCCTCTTCCTTTTTCTTTGTCCATCTAACTCTCCATTTATCTAGATCTCCCCATTTTTGCAAAACTAACATCAATTCTTTTACTTGTAGTTTCCTTCCAGAGGCATTCATGTTTTCTAAATCTTTGTCAGAAAAATCTGCTCTATAGGGTTTCTGTAAAACCTTTGACTTCCCTATTTCAATTCCGATCTGCAAGGCCAAATCTGATAATTTCTCATGAAATATTTTTACATTTCTAGTGATGCTTCTGCATACAAATAATAACTCTTCTTCATCGTAAGTATTTAGACGATCTACTCCTACATTTCCTGCTATCATTTCTTCCAATTCAACTTTTAATTTGTAGATGTCCATGATCTTTGGGGGTGAACTCTGTTTATCTGATCCTTGTGCCCATCTTTCTAAGTCTTCTGGTGTAACTACTGTGGCACTTTTGGTTCCTGATGAGGTTACTATGTTTACATCTTTGGAGCAACCAGGTGTTACTCTTCTGGGAGTACTATTTATAGATCCTCGAATAGGTAAATCCATTAAGGATATCATAGATTCACAATCACTAAATTGATCATCAATTATTACAGGTTCTAGTTTTGGGATTTCTACAGGTGTGGGCATCGCTAATGGTTTCGGATAACTTATTTTGTCACCATATAAGGGAACCACTGGACCGATGGTTACAGGTATGGTCAGTGAATCAGGATGAACACTCAATTGTGTTACTTTCTGTATTAATTCTGCTCTGTTTTTATCTATTGCTTCCTTTTCCTTATCGTGAAGTACCCTATTAACTGGGGGATTATGCAATATTTGCGGTACCAATGGTGTTCTTAACAGTGGTGTACTTGGGGTGCATCCACTTGTCCCTTCCTGATATGGTGGCGGGTTCTTTAATATTTCTTCCATAAATTCATCTTCAGAATCTCCAAATCTAGTCAAATGTTTTGTCTTTTCGGTGCATTTACTCCCTAACGATTCTTCTGCCATTAATATTGGATACAGACCCTCTGTAAGCATCGCTCTTCTCCATTGTTTCATCTGACCGTCCCTGTGGTACTGAAAATTCTGGACCTGTGTCATTAACATCATTGTAACATGACGATTTTGGTATCAGCAGACCGGTAATGACAGGTATGCTATATCTGAGTATTTGCGTCATATTCGAGTGACGGGATCACTCTAATATTAACGATTCCCTTGTGAACCCTCGGGTTCCATTTTGTGTACGGCAGCCATTTTGTGGTTGCCCTCACATAAGGCAATGTCTCAAGCCAAAACGCGCCTTAGGGGACACGTACACTTTCAGTGACCTGGGCAAGCTGACTCCACTGTCCAGAGCCAGAACCTGTTCGGCCAGTTTTAGTTCCCAGTGGCCGATCGAGATTAGGGGCCCAGGTGCAGCATGCCATAAACCCTTCATTGCACACATCTATATCTAAATCTTATTCACACCTGTCACTGCTCTTTCTTTATGACCTGCTTTACGAGGAGGAGGTGCCCGGTTTTATTAGGGGTCCAGATTATATCTGTTGCAGGTGTTGGGCCTCACTGGGTATTTGGTTGTGGGCTGGACAAACTGAAAATGGGCTTGTCATCATGAATCTGTTTTGTTTTGTTGTAAGAAATATGTGAATGACCCACTGTAAAAATAAGGAATGTTTGCCTAAAGCATAATATTCTGTATAAAAGAGATAGCTGGTTTCCATGAAAAAGGCAGTCTCCTGAGAACATACACATTGTTGTACTTCTAGGATACCTGTTGCTGGCTGCAGCCAATAAATTGATCTTTGAAGCCACCAAGAAGACTCTGTGTTTCTGTAGTCTGAGACAGGAAGAACTCGAGGTCATTGGGTGTGTTCCCTGGCACCGCTGGGTCCAATAAAACCCAGTACTTCAATTGGCGCCCAACGTGGGGCGATTTCAGTGGTACCGGTCCAAGCCAGAGGTCGTGAGGAGCTTCGTGTAAAATTCTGGAGGAAGGCCAACCACTTCATCGACCCCTGTATGTCGTTCGTGGTCCGAAAGTCTTTGCTGCGAGGTTCCCCGCGTCCCGACGGCTACGAAGGACTGCTGCCCTGACTATCGCCCTGTCTTGGACCCTTTTATGATTTGTAGAGCGAGACAATAGACGAGTCTTCTGGTGACGTCATCGATACCTCAGTTAAGTATAAGTGGAGCGTCTCCCAGTCCTTAGTCTTGGTTCTTAGTTTTGGGTATCCCATGGGATCTTTGATTTGTTAGGATCTTTTGATTTGGAACTTGCAAGTACCAAAGCCGAAGGACTCGTGTATTCACGAGACTGTCGTATTCGATAATCCTTTGAAGTTTGAAGCTAGACTAGTGAGCGAAGATGCCTGGTCTTAGCAGACTTGGAAATTTGTTTTGTCTTGGTTGTAATAGGGATTCCCGATTGGAGGACTCGTGTCCGGTTCCTCCAATTGGAACTCCAACCTATGAGCTCTACGTGAAGCATGGAGTGGGCCCTATCACGTATAATAACGTATGGGTTAGGTACACAAGGAAAGATGGTGTCCTAAAGTGGCCCCAATATGGTAGTTTTGACACCGAAATTCTGGATAATTTAGAGGTTAGACTTTTTAAGAAGAAAGCCCGGCCGGCGATGTTTGACTCTTTCCGCCTATGGCGAAAAAAGCCAAACAGAAAGAAATTAAATTAGTAAAGAAGAATAAAAGAGAAAAGGGTATTTCAATAATGCAAGCTGCTATGCAGTATAAGGATGATGAAGAGGAACAAGCGAGTGAACAGCTGCACAGGCAACGTAAATTGGCAATTGATAAATGTTATCCAGTTTTGCCACCTTTTCAGCAAGATACAGTGAAGGAACTTGAGAAGGATCCTTTAATGTCTCATTTGTTGAATTCACCACCTCCTTATGCGCAGAGTGCTACAGCACCTCCGCAACCTTTAGTTGTACAACCCCCAGTTGTTGTACCTCCGGTTCTTCCACAACCACTAGCTGTTTTTCAGTTGGCACCTACTACTATGGCGCAGCCCCCTCAAGGGCTGCCACCTTTACTACCTGTTCCATCTTTACTTCCTATGACTTTGCCCCCTGCATCTATTTCCCTCCACACTATCCCTTCTGACACTGCCTCTGCATTTGCTTTGTCTCCTCCTGTTTTTCCTCCTGTTCATTTGTCAACTTCTCCTTCTGTCCGATAGAGAATGACAAACACTGTTACTAGTATTTTGTCTCCTTTCTTTGGGTCACCGACTACGACCCCCGTTTTAGAGCGTAAACAATTGCGTAGCCAATTGCCCGATTCTAGAGAGAAGGGAGTATTGGATCATTTAGCGCATAAATGGGTCACTGACCCTACAAGATATGAGTTAGAGTCTGTTATGGATGTCTTCCACCAATGGCAAGCACCGAAACAGAGATATGTTTTTGACAAAATGTGCGAAGTTCTTCTTGAAAGATTAAAAGATTGTGATATGGAGGCCAATCCGCCTGAGTTGTGTCGTGTACGGTTTGAGTTTTCCAAAGGCACGATTGTGGGTTCCGATATTGAGAAAGCAGTTGCGACATTATTATCATTTAGGAGTGAGGGTATTTCTCGACTGTTGTTTGAGCCAGAACCCTCTGTTAAAAGGAAGGTCAGACAGTATCCCATGAGAGAAGTTCCCCCAGTTTGGAAAGAAGGAGACCTAAATGCTGTTCCACCTATTCAGCCTCATTTTCAACGTGTGTGGGTACATGCTCCATGGAAGCGAACTGAAGTCCTGGCTCTTAAGCAGACTCTACCCGACCCCCGTAAAAACCCTGCAGGTTATTATAAGGAATTATCACAGACTGCAGACTCCTGTGTTATGAATTTAGCTGATATAGACATGTTGTTTGGAAATGTGGTCCCACAGCCTTTATGGAGAGTGATCCGTCACACGGATCATGCGCCGGAGTTAGGGGACACATGGATTAATATCAATGCGGCAAATGACAGACAAGTAGGCGGTGCTAAACCAGAGCCTTTAGTAGCAGACCTCCCTGGTAGGATCGTTACTTACATGAAGACTTTGATGCCTGCAATGCGTGTAAATTGGGATAAATTGTCTGCATGCAAGCAGAAGAAGGAGGAAAGTGTATCTGACTTCTTCACTAGGTTTGAAGAGACATTTATCGACCACAGTGGTCAGGATATGAGTACAGAAGGTGGTCAAAGGTTGTTTGTTGACAAGTTTGTGCATAATTTGCTTCCCGAATTGTGTAAAAAATTGAAAGATTCAGAGAGTTCTTGGGCCGTTTCCTCTTCAGCACAGATATTGGCTACTGCACAATACTACGAAAATAGAGATAAAGATGAGAAAGATAGAGCAGACAAGAAAACTAAAGAGTTAAAAACAAAGGTTCTTTTACAACAAGCGTATCCGCCTCGTAGTAATCAGCGTGACTATCAGCAACCTCAACAGTATCAGAGGAATTCGCAAAGGTTTGAGTATCCTCAACAACGTGCTCTGATAGGCCCTAACCAATGTTCATATTGTAAGGAAGAAGGTCATTTTAAATATAATTGCCCTATTTTGTTGCAGCGTATGAATGGTATTTCTGGCGCAAGAGGTCGAGGTGTTCCACAAGCACCTAGAGCTAGAGGACGCGGAAATTTCACCCAGAACGCGCGCCCATTTCCTCCTCAAAATTCAATGAATAGTTTTGATCAGCAGAATAACGCGTCTGGTAGGACGACTCAGTACTATGCTGATGACTACTATGCAGAAGGTGAGAGTATGGAAGGTGATGATTGCTAGGACAGCCATAGACAAAGAGAGGGAGTTGTTTCAGTTCCAGTAGATCAGAGTGGACCTTATATTGAGGTGATTACATCAGGTGTGTCAGAGCCTTTTCTGTTGGATACTGGTGCTACAAAGAGTTCTATTATGCACTCTAAATTCCCTGGCGCACCTTTGTCTGGCGAAACTAATGTTTCAGTAGATTTTTCTGGCGCCCCGGTTAGGAACCCGATTTCTAGCCCTATGTCTCTTTCTGTTGGACCTTGTGAAATCGAAGCACCACTTATTCTAACGACAGGTTGTGGTGAGAACTTGTTAGGATTGGATCTGCTGAAAAGATTGTATGCGACATTGTATTGTTCTCCTTCGGGAGTACAACTCACATTGGGTAAGACAGTGGTTTCACCAATATATTTGTCAAAGGACAAACTTCCAACAGAATTGTCGTTTCTCCCTGATATTCTTTGGGCTACTGGTCCCAATGATGTAGGTCTTTTGGAAATACCGCCATATGTTGTAACGTTGAAAGCCAATGTTAAAATGCCGCGCATTCCCCAATACAAGATCTCTAATGAAGGTGAAAAAGCGTTGCTAGCGATCATTTATGATTTGATTGAGAAAAATGTAATTGAAGAGACAAGAGGTAATGTTTGCAATAGTCCTGTTTTACCTGTCTTGAAGCGTACTGACTCTTCTCAGCCACCTGTTTACAGGTTTGTGATTGATCTTAGAGAGGTAAACAAGATAGTTGTGCCACAGTTTCCAGTCGTTCCCGATATCACTGCTTTACTGACAATGATTCCAGCCTCAGCCACTTGGTTCTCGGTGATTGACTTGAAGAATGCTTTCTTCAGCATCCCTATTGCCGTAGAGAGCAGGGATATTTTTGGATTCTGTTTAGGAGGCCAAAGCTTCCGATTTCAGAGAGCTCCTCAAGGTTTTTGTGAAAGTCCTTCTATCTATAGTCAGGCTCTGAAGTCTCAGCTTGACACTCTTGTGTTACCTGATGGCGCTACCCTTCTACAGTACGTCGATGATTTGTTAGTTGCTGCAGATACTAAGGAGATTTGTAAAGAAGCCACTTTGTCATTGTTGCGTCATTTGTCTGATTTACACCACAAAGTGTCTCTTTCCAAGTTACAGTATTGTCGACAAGAAGTGACCTATTTAGGTCACCTCTTATCGAAAGAGGGAAGAAGATTGACCCCAGAAAGAATTCAGGCAATTGCAAAATTAAGTGTGCCAATGACACAGAGAGAAGTGCGTGCTTTCTTAGGTATTACATCCTATTGCAGACAATGGATACCGAATTTTTCATTGATGGCTAAACCTTTGGTAGCATTGACCTATAAAGACACGCCGAATCCCCTTCCTTGGTCCGAAGATTGTCAGAAAAGTTTTTCCGAATTGCGTGATGCATTGTGTTCGGCTCCTGTGTTGGGTACCCCGACTACAGCAAGCCCTTTACGCTGTATGTCCATGAGAGAGAAGGATGTGCATTATCAGTGTTAACACAGTCTTTTGGGGACAAGCAACGTCCATGTGCATATTTCTCGTCGATTTTGGACCCGGTAGCTAGAGCGTTGCCGAGTTGTTTGAGAGCCACAGCGGCAGCAGCTGTTTCTATTTGACAGTCTGCTGGTTTGGTGATGAATAATACGCTGGTCGTGATGGTCCCACATGCAGTGGATATTTTGTTAAACAGGACCAAGACACAGCACTTAACTAGTGCTCGATTGTCAGGTTACGAGTTGACACTTTTAGCGAGCCATGTGCACATAAGAAAATGCAACACGCTGAACCCAGCTACATTGTTGCCAATTATAACAAAGACAGATGTTCCGGAACAGCATGATTGCTTTCTTAGGACAGAAGAAGAAACGAAAGGGAGAGTAGATCTTAGGGACACTCCTCTTGTAAAGTGTGATGGTACCTTATGGGTGGATGGGTCATGCTTCAAGCTTCCGAATGGTGATACGACTGCGGCATATGCTGTCACGACTTTACATACGATTGATTAAACTGCACGTATCCCACATAATTCAGCTCAAGCAGCAGAGTTGACTGCACTTATGAGAGCGTGTGTATTATCAAAAGGAATGAAAGTGACCATATATACCGATAGCCAGTATGCGTTTGGTGTGGCCCATAGTTTTGGACGCTTGTGGAAGGAACGTGGGTTCCTCACGTCTCACGGTACGAAAATACAGCATGGTCAATTGGTGAATGAGCTCCTGGAGTCACTTACTTTGCCATTGCAAGTCGCGATTGTGAAATGCAGTGCACATAAGAAGATCACTGACGACGTTGGTCGCGGTAATATGTTTGCTGATGAAGTTGCGAAAGAAACAGCAAGAGATGTGATGAGTCGAATGTATGTTGCGGGCCCTGCAAGATGGATTGGTGACGTTGGAATGTGTGAAGATACGATAGAGAGTGTGAAGTCCATCCAAGCTGAAGCTACGGAGAAGGAATTAAGTACGTGGAGAGAGAGTACGGGTAAATTGGATGCAAATGGTTGTTGGGTTGAATTGTCGGAGCATCAGCGATGGTTGTTACCCGATACATATGTGCTTGCAGTGGTTACAATGGCACATGGGATGGCCCACATCAGTGTGAAAGGAATCTGTAAGTTATTGGCTCCAGCGTGGCAAAATGCTGGAATTCCCAAATGTGCAGAGAATGTGGTCAAAAATTGTATGGTTTGTTTGAAATACAATCCTGGTAAGGGAACCCCAACTCCAGCTGGTCATTTTGCGCCTCCAACGTATCCGTTCGAGGTTTTGCAGCTAGATTTCATCCACATGGAGAGGTGCAACAATTTGAAATACGTACTCATTGTTGTTTGTGCCTTTTCAAGATGGGTAGAGGCATATCCTCTGAAAGATAATACTGCCTTGTCCACAGCGAAAGCCCTTCTCAAAGAGTTCTTCCCTAGGTTTGGTTTGCCGAGAATGGTGTGGAGTGATAATGGGGGTGAATTTGTGGGTCAAGTGATGAAACGAGTGTGTGAAGGTTTAGGAATCCGGCAGAAATTTCACGCTGCAAATCATCCCCAATCAGCTGGATTAGTTGAGTGCTATAATGGCACTCTTAAACTAAAACTGGCCAAGATACAAGCAAGCTCTGGCCTTAAATGGCCTGATGCGTTGCCATTAGCACTGTTGTCAACTAGGATGACCGTACATTCCCGAGTAGGACTTAGTCCTCATGAGATAGTGTTTGGTCGCCCGGCTAACATATGGGGAGTGCCGAGGCCAACGAAATTCAGCGAGATTGAACACCCTGTACTGCTTGATTACTTGCATGATTTGACGGCTAAATTGCGTGTTTTACACCAACAGGTTCATAATACACTGCCTCAGGCTTCTAAAGATCCAGGGCATGCAATCAATCCCGGATCGTGGGTGTTAATCAAGAACTTTCAGCGGACAAAGAACGATCAGCCCCGCTGGATTGGCCCCTATTTGGTGATTTTGTCCACAAGATCTGCAGTGCGAGTACAAGGGAAGAAAAACTGGATCCACGGCGTACACTGTAAGAGGGTCCCTTTGCCTCTACCATATGACCGGTGGGTCCAGGAGGGAATTGCTGACTCGGAAACTGAAACAGTGCCTCGTTTTCTGCCTTTTAGTGACGCACGCGTCACAGGGACAAATTCTGAGCGAGAAAGTGACGATCTTCTCCAAAGAGCAATACCATCACCACTTCGATTGGACACTACTGAGCCTGAACTTTTGTTTTGCGACCAGACATTGCCTGGAAAAAGCTGTTATAACTTGCGACCGAGAGTCATGGACAAATAAAATGAAATTTTGGTCCTCCCATCCGAAAACCTGTTTTTGAACCACCATCCGGGTTCAGCTGTAGGGTCGTGGTGAAAAGACTTGAGTGTGTAGCCTGCGGACACAAGGTCTACGGGTCTGGTTTGTTCTAGGGCGTTCCCTGGGACATTCAGAAACACTCTCAAGTGAAGAAAACCAACCGCCGCGAACAGCACGTTAGAGGATGGAGCCTTTTCAGATGGAGAGACCTGTTGAAAGAATAAGTTTCAAGAGGAAAATATGTGCAACCATGAGCAGAAAATGTTTTCTAATTATGTGTCTTTGTATTTTACTTAGTCTAATGATGTCTTTAGTGGGGTATATCATATTCTCTTTTCAAGTGACATCTGCACCCACTGTACAGCCCATGCCTTCCTCTACTATCTCCTCACATTCTTTTCACCCTCTACCTGAACACGAGTCCGTTAGAAGATTAGAGTTTATGAACAACTCCTTTGTTCAGCTCTTACACCAACACCAGCTAGTAGTGAACAGAACCAACTGTTGGGTGTGTGGCCTTATGCCTCATACTACTGAGAAAGGTATTCCCTACCTAGTGCTGCCATTCAGCTACAATGGTTCTGTGTGGGCATACCGAACGATGTTCATCTATGCTCGCGAAATCCACCCCCTGCGTTCCGTCAAAGACAACCCAAAGAATAGTGCTCTAGTTAAGGGGATAGTCGACATGATAAGGGGAACTAGTTCCTACGAAACTATCCCGGAAGATGAGACACTAGCGTATATTGGATGGAACGTGACTGGATATGGAGCGAGTCTGAGCGAGAACCAGCAAGCAAAAAGATCCGCTCCAATTTGGATTGTACCCCATCAGGGTCATCTATGTCTGCAAGGTAATGGCAAGAATCCAAGAGCTCAGTTAGGGAAGAGTATCTGCATTGAAACGTATATTTTTGCGTCTCAGACTTCCCCTTTGTTCTTAGCAGCTAGGGGTACCTACTTTATCTGCCATGATAGGGCCTACACGTGGTTGCCCCCTGACTTCTCGGGCACATGCTTCGTTTCATTCCTGTTGCCTCCCACCTACACAGCTGCGGCAGATTACCATAAGATAAGAAGAATTAGGGGTGTCTTCAGCAAGGAAGACACTGCAGGACAAGAAGCGGGAGACTTCTTTAGGGGTTTTCTGCCGTTCTGGGGACCTATGGCTAACAACAGGAATGTGAGGCAATTGACGCGAGTGGTTGAATCCACCATAGTCGAAACTGTCGGTGCCCTTAATAATTTGACTGCTGAGCTCCAGTCGGACCGCCTTATGACCCTGCAGAACAGGGTCGCGTTAGACATCATACTTGCAGACCGTGGTGGGGTATGTAGAGTGATCCAATCCAGTTGTTGCATTTTCATTCCAGATAACGCTCCAACAGTGTACCAGGCCATCTCCAAACTACATAGGATCTCTGAATCCATCCATATAGATGAAGGAGACTGGTCGTTGATGGGATGGTTCTGGGAACTGTTATCCACCTGGGGATGGAAAGTTCTGATGGTCATTGGGATACTTCTAGCCATCCTTTTCCTGTTTTGTCTGTGCATACAGTGTGTTCCTGCCATATGCGGCCTATGTGTTACATCATGTGTAAGGAAACCTGTATCAAGGGACGAGCTAAGTAATAGGATGATGCTACAGCAACATCTCAATGAATTCATGAACATAGACCTAGACTCAGATTAGCATGAGTGTAAGTAAATTGCCTATGTAAGGGCAAAAGGAGGGTCTGTGGTACTGAAAATTCTGGACCTGTGTCATTAACATCATTGTAACATGACGATTTTGGTATCAGCAGACCGGTAATGACAGGTATGCTATATCTGAGTATTTGCGTCATATTCGAGTGACGGGATCACTCTAATATTAACGATTCCCTTGTGAACCCTCGGGTTCCATTTTGTGTACGGCAGCCATTTTGTGGTTGCCCTCACATAAGGCAATGTCTCAAGCCAAAACGCGCCTTAGGGGACACGTACACTTTCAGTGACCTGGGCAAGCTGACTCCACTGTCCAGAGCCAGAACCTGTTCGGCCAGTTTTAGTTCCCAGTGGCCGATCGAGATTAGGGGCCCAGGTGCAGCATGCCATAAACCCTTCATTGCACACATCTATATCTAAATCTTATTCACACCTGTCACTGCTCTTTCTTTATGACCTGCTTTACGAGGAGGAGGTGCCCGGTTTTATTAGGGGTCCAGATTATATCTGTTGCAGGTGTTGGGCCTCACTGGGTATTTGGTTGTGGGCTGGACAAACTGAAAATGGGCTTGTCATCATGAATCTGTTTTGTTTTGTTGTAAGAAATATGTGAATGACCCACTGTAAAAATAAGGAATGTTTGCCTAAAGCATAATATTCTGTATAAAAGAGATAGCTGGTTTCCATGAAAAAAGGCAGTCTCCTGAGAACATACACATTGTTGTACTTCTAGGATACCTGTTGCTGGCTGCAGCCAATAAATTGATCTTTGAAGCCACCAAGAAGACTCTGTGTTTCTGTAGTCTGAGACAGGAAGAACTCGAGGTCATTGGGTGTGTTCCCTGGCACCGCTGGGTCCAATAAAACCGAGTACTTCATCCCTTGACTCATTTTGATATCTAGGGAAAAATCCCCGATAACCCCTATTACTTCTGGATCGGTCACGTTCAAATGCCTCGGTTTCCCATTCCTCTAAGGCTTCGTATTGAGTTAATCTTGGTCTGGGTTCTAAGTCATTCATCCTCAATCTCAAATTTTGAAGTATTCTCCCATTAAAAGTACCATTTTCGGGGAATGATAATATTCCATCATTTTTGGTATATTCTATCCAATTTTCTAACCATACGCAAGTATGATAACCTCTCTCCATCATCATGAATGAAGTGGGCGTTTTAGCTGGTGGAATGATAATTCCTTCTCTAGTTTTGATTGGTTTATCCTTTTTAAAATAATTCTTAATCTTTTGTAGAAATGACATTTTCCTCTTCTCTCCGTACATTTTTGGCAAATCTCGGTGTATAAAATTATATTCTGCAAAACCTAGGAATCTCCTATCCGGACGAATTCCTATTAAAGTTGGATCACGTTTTAACATACAATCTCCACTATCCACTAGGATTTCGACTTCTATGGTAACAACCAATCAGATTTCAGCTAACTTTTGTCTCTGAACCAATCCTAGCGCGGCCTTTCTGTGACGTTTGTCTGCCAACCCCTCCTTTACAATCTGCGCTTCTCTGTCCCTCGCTGTTTTGACCAATCCCAGCGCGCTACCTGTGACGTCAGTACTACTCCTGACTACTGACCCCTCCTTTACAAGAGTCGTTCCACGCCCGCTGTTTCAACCAATCCCAGCGCGGCGTTTTGTGACGTCAGCTTCCTCTCCGGCAGCTGACCCTCCCTTTACAAAATCGTACGCACAACTTTATTTTCTCTACGCTTCTTATTAAAATTCAGTAACAACATAAAACATTCGTTATCGTGCCAGTTTCTCTAGATTAGAAAAGATAGTCTCTCTCACAATTAGTAAAACTTTTCCGTTTACTAAACATACACTACGAGTAAAACCCTTCCGTTTACCCTTCACGTAAGCTTCAGAAATACCTGCTACTTCTTCAATGTTACCCTTTCTAGGTGATATAACATCAATTTTTTTTACCAGCGTATTCCTTTTGCTATTACTTACACGCATAGAGTCCCTAACAAGTACTGATAGCCCTACTTAACTTTTCAGTACTATTTCTGCCTGACAGATAACCTCACTGCAGAATGGCTTCCACTTACCACCCGCTATTCAATTTTTTCCTCTTTCTCCCCAGGGAATTCTGGACAACATAAAACAAATTTAAACAATAACGGATGTTAGTTCATAAAAGTATAATTCTCATTACCCAATTAATAAAGCATAACCAAAACCATCCTCTGCTAGCCAGAAAACTGATCCAGCGGGTTACTAGCAACAAGCATTCATAGGGGTGGGCGGAATTTGCGTAGTCGCGTTACGCAAAGTTCCGAGAAACTGTAAAAAATCTCCGCGAGCACACAAAAGTTCTGCGAACACGCGGAATTGCTTGTTCCCCCCGTTCGCGATGCTTTTTTCCTGTTCGCGGACGCTGTTTGCGTGCTCAGGGGGAAATATCTCGCGAACACACACTTTGAAAGCGCGAACAAGCAAAAAATTCCACGAAGCCGCGGATCGTGGAATTTTTGGCAATTCCGCGTTCTCCGCGGAACGCGAAATTACCCAAATTCCGCAAATTCCGCGAGCGGAACGGAATTTACCGCCCAGGCCTAATTCATACACCAGATACTCATTTGGGCTCATACTACGCTAGCAATTTCCGCTGGTGGGTCAGTTGTACTCTTTATCAAAGATCCCTGCTACCAATTACTTTTCTTGATTGAAGAGTAATGACTTACCAATGGACCCCCTATTAATTGGGAAGTTTAAAATGAGTGACATTCATTACAATTCATAATCCTGAAATAATCACTGAGTCAGTAAGTTTTAAAATGTTTATCTAAAGATTTAGCAGAGTAAAGTACAGAACCATATGATACTTAATCGTATATCAAGGATGAAGCACAATAGTCAATTATCGATCAATGACGGTCCCTCAGAAAGGAGAAGATAGAGACAGCAGCGCAACTAAGGTTTGCATTTATATTTACCTAAAAGTGCGAGAACCAAACCCCTTGGCCAAGGAGTTGGAAAGATAGGACCCTGGAAGGATGAAGAGCAAAGACCTCCTCCCAGTTCAGGACAGGACAGGCGACCTCTCTATCAACGACGCCTGCGTCGTTCCCCTCTCTGATACTCCGCTTCTTCTCGATTCTCCCGTGCTTTCCTTCTAATGGACTCCGCTGCCCCATCCTCAGGACCTCTCTGGACAGCGATTCAGTCTGCAATCGATCAGCTTGTCATGGAACTCGAACTCTCTGAGCCTGTGCGTCCTAATGCCAACGACTGTTCTCTGTGCTCCTGTGCTAGCATCTCCTCTCTAATTAGCTAATTCTATATCTGTTATACCCTTCTACACCCATGTACCTCCCATTAATGTTGCAAAAATATGGGCCCACTACTTCTGATTGGACGGGGACAGGGGGTTGATCCTCACACCATATCGATTTAATTCAATTTCTTTAAGACCATTGTTTAGAAATAGCGCCCATCACAATTAATACATTTGCTTTATTTCCCACCCGTCTCACGACAAGTTTAATACATTGTTCATATAAATTGTTTCTTTTCGGTAGGGACATCATGGGTACAGTAGTGTTGGCCAGCAGGTCATGGCCTTGGACGACGTCCAGGTTGACTTCATCTTTTCCTCTGGGAAGCCACGCAGGGCGCATGCGCAGAACCATTGTCTCTCGAGTTTCAGTTCACCAACCCCAGGCCCATTTTACGAACTATTAAAAGTCAAAGAAGAAAATATTAAAATCACAAATAAATTGTTTCACTGTATCCCCACTCTTTCAATTCTATTCCCATTTATTTATAAATTCTATCCAGCCTTAATAGCGTTAGGATACCACAGTTTAATTGCAACATATGAGCAAGCGGTAGCACATGAAAACATTAAGCAGCCATTTTAATACACACTGCGCAGAAGCAAGGATTTCCCTCCAAGCAAAGAAAGACGTCACACCACCTGATATGGTTGACACATGCGCAATAGGTTTCCCGCGCTTTAGCGGCCATTTTAGATTAGACAAGCGTTATGTATTAGTTATAACAAATAGGCAAGCTTCCTTTCTACTTGTATTCGTGTATGCAATTGTTAGTATGAACAATACAAAGTTCAATAAATTAATACTGTGAGGAGATTGCTTCCGAGCAGGTCTCATTATGAGTTCCTGCTCCATCAGTATTGGTGGTGTTGGTATTGGTGGTGGTATTGGTGGTGGTATTGGTGGTGGTATTGGTGGTGGTGGTATTGGTGTTGGTATTGGTGATTGTAAAGGTGGTAGTGGTATTGGTGGCAGTGGTATTGGTGGTTGTGGTGGTGTTGGTGGTATTGGTGGTGGTGGTGGTAGTGGTATTTGTGGTGGTATTGGTGGTGTTGATGGTGGTGGTGTTGGTGGTGGTGTTGGTGGTGGTGGTACTGGTGGTGATGTGGTATTGGTGGTATTGGTGGTATTTGTGGTGGTGGTGGTATTGGTGGAGGTGGTGGTGGTATTGGTGGTGGTGGTGGTATTGGTGATGGTGTTGTTGTTAATAAAACAGGCTTTTGAAAACAACCCCTCAGGTGGCTTTAGTACAGATGACGTGTAGTGCTAGAGGCACTCTTATGGTCTGACACCCTGTGATGACCTTTGACTACCATCATTTTAATTGACTTTGGTGTGTTATTTTACCCTAGCCTGAATGTACGACGTCCTGCATATGCCTTGTTTCTCTTAAAGGTTTCTTTCTTGTAATCTTGCAGTCTTACAGTGGGAGCTGTCACAGTAGAACAGCCTTGCCAAGAACAGAACTTGTGGGATGTGCATTTGAAAGCATGAGAGAAAGAGAGAGAGAGAGAGGTGTGGAATGTACTTTTTGGTCTTGAAGTGTATGTTATGAGCAGTGGTGCACAAATGTGCACTGTGTTGTACATTGAGAGATGAAGTATGCGATGCTATAGGCAGTGATGCACAAATGTGCATTGTGTTGTACATTGGCAGGTATTATTAAGTTCTTACTATTGGCTTTGACATGACCTCATGTCTTACTGAATTCTGACTCTGCCTTGCTTGAGCTTTTCTGCGCGCACAGATAGGCTTGCAAGTTGTTTGAGTTAATCATGTTCAAGGATTGTTTTGTGGGAGATTGTTTAATGTACCCTGGAAGGCTTTCGTAAGGTTCGTCAAGATAAAGGCTGGAACATGTGAGAATGTAGAGGGAACGTGGGAACTCCTTCCTGCTGCGGAATGCTTGCCTGGAAGCTGGCCAGTTCCAGTAAGTTTCCTTGGCGCAGAGGGGAAGACTCTCAAACCTTCTAGTGTGTTTTTGAGACTATAAAGCTGAGGGTTGTTGACAGCCAGGGTGGGAGTTCAGTTGCGGAGTAGACGTACTGCCACAACAATCTGGATTTAAGTCCTGATCGAGAGTCCATTGCCTGGCTGTAACGGGCTCCCCCAGCTTGAGTTGTCAAGGATGTCGAGTGAACGATCAGGTGAGGTGATTTGTTTCTGACTAGTGCCATTGTGATGCGTGGTTCCAGTGGCTGTGGTCATTTGAGGTGATTTCTTTGTGATGTGTGTATGAGTCAGAGTGCACATCCAAAGTAATGATTTGGTGTATTTAGTGTATATATATATATATATCTTTCTGATCTCTTGCAGGACGTCCCATATTATTTGCTTGAGTTTTATCTCTAATTATTTGCTGCTTGTATTTCATATCCATGCATTTAACTGTTGCATTTACCAAGTGTGTTATTATTGCTTACATATAAATATATATCTCTATATACATTTGAATGTGGTTCATTTGACATCTGGGAAAGCCTTTCTGTTAGAGAGCGTTGCATAAATAAAACCCCAAGCCTTATTCTAAAAAGAGAGTCTTTGCATTTTGTAAAGAGAAGACCTTTTCTAGGTATTGTTGTGTTTTAATGTCTCCTACTCCGCCGTGTTTGAGCCACCGTGTGGAAGTGGAATTTGTAGAATTCTTTATTATCTGAAAGGCGGAGCAAGACAACATGTAACACAGATGTCCGCTTCAGCCCATTAGCACAGGATTATGTGCTACATGGAATTCACATGACTAAATTCGCTAATCATTTCTAAATCCATTTTACTTGGGGGGTTGAAACAGACACGAGATAATGCCGGGTCAAAGTGGTTAAAAGCAAACGCCCGTGTTAGAGGGGCGGCTGTGCTGCTTAAAAAAACGCAAGTGGTTTCAGCTGAAGCAGTGCATGTCCAGCCTGCAGTAAGAGAAACTCAATAAAGTAAATAGTGCTTACAGACTAAATAACAGGTCCGTGTAACAACTGAAGTAAAAGGGCCAGAAGCCATGGGAGGGTACAAATGAAGACAAGGCCGTACTAAGGAGGGACTAACAAGCCTATTAACGAATCCCAAGGCAGCATTTTGTGAAAGACAATGACACAAGCCAATTAAAAATATGGGAGGAGAGTGGGTGCAGCTTCTCTCCTATACTCTACTACAGCAGTCTCGCAGAGCGAGCAGCGCATGCGCACTGCTGCTAGGCTCGACCTAAAAATTATCTAGCACTGGGGAGTGAAAGCCTCAGCAGTTCAGGGGCTCATGGCCTCTTCCAAAGTTTTCTGCATTGAAACTGCTCAAAATTTCATGTAGCTTGTGCCGCCAAAGTATTTATGTTTAGAGAATATTCAGGTGATGAAAGAACGTCAGGAAGTCAAAGTAAATGTCAAGTATATCCATTTTGAGATGAGTCTCCTATGATTTTCTCTTAAAAATCGCACAGAGTAGCACTACCACATTTTTCTCTCAATAGCGACTGTGCAGAAGGAAAATTATAGTAAATGTAGATTGGTGATGTAAGTTGTTCCCGATGGCCTTTAAGGCTGCTTAGGAATGTCTGCTTGCCTTGATTAGTTTTAAGTAAAATAGCCCTCTGGAAACACAGTATGCCTATCTGCAACTTTACGGTGCTAATTGAGACAATATTGTGTGATAAATCTGCTATATAGAGATTTTTTGGGGGGAGGGGGGACAGTTATAGGGCTTTCGTAATTATCGTTTGTATTTTAGAGTACGTCAGAGACATTAAGATCAGTGTGAATCGAAGTTGCATTCTGATTACAGAAATTGTTTCTGCTGCTCAAAAAACCCGAGCAGAAATCCCTGTGAAGAAAATTAGAGTATTTAAGTATTGAGTAGATATAGAATGGATCGGGAAAGCAGAGTTCCCTGCTAATCCTAACAACTCCTATACTTCTAATTACGCCATTAGGTTGCTCCCCTGCTGGAATAAGCACTGAATAGCGCTTGTTGGGGACATTTTCTCTCACAATTTTCTTTTCTTTTTGTTTATCGTTTTAATGTAAGTCGACCGCATACGGTGCAATAAGGAACAGCACGCTTGTGTAAAATAAAACTGTATTGCAAATATAATATAATGTCACAGACAAACAGGTTAGGTTCTGCATGCACAATGTGCAATGTTTATTTCTACAGGGGAGGCCCTTTTCTGAAATGGTTAGCATCTTTGCCACTGACATTTTACGAGTGAGTGCAGGGACGTCCCTAGCCTCGCTGCCAGCATATGGCGCCCCAGCTCTAGGCGAAGCATGAAGTCGCAGATCTCACCATATTTGTCTCCCATTTCCTTTCACATCTGGTGCCATTTAACTTGGCACTGTGGCGACTTCATCTTTCTTGAAAGGACGGTCTGTAGAAAGAGCCATGCAATCTAGTCAGGAAGCCAGAGAGCAAGAAAGGCACAGTCCCAAGAGAGGGGATCGAGGTGTTCTTGACGGGTGCCCTTCTTTATTATTGTGTCCCCCGTGCAAGGCCCACAAGAAGTGCCAAAGTGTCATCCAACAAAAAACTGCCATTAAAAGCCATACACATATATAAAATGTGCAACAAATGAAAACTACAGAAAATACACAGATGGACCATGGCTTTAGACAAAACAACTCTCTAGAGGAAGGTTTTCAATGGCAGGGGAATGAAAGTACACGAGGCAGGATTCTTAGAGAAACAAGCAGCACGATCCAGTCCCTAACGGGATATCGTGACAAAGAGCACATCTGGGTTGAGGTGTTCTGAACTTTGAAAAATTCAACAAAAATCTAATGTTGATTCCTTAACTCATGTGTACCACTAAGTATCTTAAGATTAAGTGTAAGGTCTTGCACTGCAAGTAGATAACCTGCCATTGGACCTGGGCAATGTTTCAGCACTCGAGGGATGGATGGAACATCCTTGCTCGGACTACCTGCCTGATGCAAAGTGAAGGATTGCCTACAGGGAAGCAGCTTTAGTTGGGCCAACGCCATACCCAGACTTTTTCATGGAACGAACCAAAACCAGGATGGGAAAGCATGTCATAGAGAGAGTGGGTATTCTCAATATTTTTTCCTGACCCATTTCAACCGTGGAAACATTTGGGACCTGCCTCTCAGAGAAACTCATAAAGATTTTCCTGCACACTCACGGCACCAGTTGCAACTTTCCATGTGTAATCCTAGAAATGTTTGGAGAATTCCATTTTCTGAAAGCAAAAATACACATGCAGATATTTTCACGTGAGAGAAAAGTAAGAGAAAACACTTGTTAACTTTTACAAGCTTTTTCCTCCAAGGGGATTGCCAACAGGTGGACAGGACAGCTAGTTTTAGTTAAGGGTTGCAGTGCATTTTGAACTTTAAAAAAACGATTTTCTCTTCACAAGTACAATGATTTACCCCTTGTAAGAAATTGGAGTATTTGTTGAGGGGGTAAATATCCACCTCAGGTAATAATCGCAATCCTTGTCAGGGTGAGCCACTAGAGTCACTAAATTTACCTTTCCTGAACCCCCTGGTAGCTATGGCATACACAGGCTTAATTTAGAGGCAATGTGTAAAGAATGTATGCTGTATGAAAACAGTAATAGAGTCAAAACACAACACAAGAAAAATCCCAGACCAATTTTCAAAAAATGTGAAAAAAATCCATTACAGGGAACCAGAAATATTTTTTCTTTTAATTTTTAAAATTTAAGGTTAAAAATCGCGCCAATAAGTGTTAAATGGCAACCGCTGTCAGCTAGTCATGGTAGATCGGGACATAGGCATAATTTAAGGCTGACAGCAATGGAGCATAAGCCATCTACAGAAACCAGATTTGACCCGATCTTAAGTTTTTCCTTCGGACTTAGCCTCAGAAATAAAAATCAAAAATACTGAACGGGGCAAGTGAGCAGGCTATGGCAGAGGAGGGCTGCAGGACATTAGATAGCCATTGGATGAGGTCTCAGTGAAGCTGGGGTCTTTTGGCTGGAAAGTTGAAGCAGGAGAAATTTGAATTGTGTGCCCGAGAAAGGTCCCTGCTGGGTGAATACCTTTGACGCCTGTTAGAAATTGAGTTACTGGTTGAATACGGTGTGAGCCCTGTTCAAGCAGCAACCACAATTCTAGTCACGGCAAGGCACAAGCAAACCCCAAATTAACATATGCTCAACCCTCTGGTAACTTGGGACAGAGCAGTCAGGCTTAACTTAGAGGCAATGGGCAGAGTACTTGTGCAACACTTCAAACAGTAAAACAGTAAAAACACGACACAAAAGATACCACTCCAGGCTACAAAAATAGAGCTTAATTTAATAAATACAACAAGACCATAACGACAAGTCAAAGCTGCGCGATAGCACCCGAAGCGATGCGCCGGTTCCGAGATGCGGGGAGGCAGCGGTGCAAAGTCCTGCTTTGTCGTCAAGGATCCTATTGACGGGGCTTGCAATGAGAAATGCGGAGTCGAAGATGCGGCGCACAGTCGGGGCGATGCGTCAGTTTCGAAGAGCTGCGATGCAGAGTCCAGCGTCATCGTGGAGCCTGCCGTCAATGAGAGATGAGAGTGCAGAGGATGACTAGCACATCAGTGGTTCCAAAGGTGATGCGGGCCACTGGACCACTGAGAGTCTTTGTGACGGGTCCAATCCACACAGCAGCGGAGATGTGCTGGTTCTAATCCAGGTTGTGCCATGCAGCAAAGGACATGCATCAATTCAGCTGGATCCACAAAAACTGGCAAATAACCTTAAGCCCCCATCCGGGGGTCCAGGACTGGGGTGGCACCACTTGGCAGAGTAGACTCACAGATGGCAGAGTCCGTGTGCAGATGCAAGGTTGTTGGAAAGGCTGTTATGTATCTAAGGCTTCAGATCAGGAGGCCAGCCAACTAGCCCTTAGAATCACTCTGGGTTCAAGTGATGCAGGTCCAGTCCTTCTTATTCAGGCAGGAGGGCAGCAGACAGCAGGTCAGCCCAGCAAAGCAGGAGCCCAGCAGAGTGCAGCCTAGCAGAAGGGCAGTCCTTCTTCGTGGCAGAGTATCCACAGAAGTATACTGAAGCTGTGGTGTCTGAGGTCCTTCTTTTACACATAGTTGAGCCTTTGAAGTGGGGGGAAGCTTGGTAGGCATGCCTTTGAACCGCACAGATGCCCACCCTTCTCTGCCCTGACTCTAGACTAATTACAGGAGGTATGCAGCCCTTTGTGTGGAGACAGGACACATCCTATTCAGGTGTAAGTAAGGCTGGGCCCAGCTCCTCCCTCTCTAGGAGGAATACACAAAGCCCAACTGCCAACTACACCCAGTCATGTGACCAGAGACTGGCTGCAGGCACCAAATGGCTAAGGCAAGAAAATGCCAACTGTCTAAAAGGGACATTTTCAGATTTGTAATTTAAAATGTGACTTCACCATAAGTTTGGATTTTATATTAGTGTTCCAGAGACACCAAATTTTAATCAGTATTGTCTTCCCATTTGGGAATTACACTTATCAAATGTAATAAGTCAACTCCAATGTTATCCTATTGGAGAGAAAGGCCTTGCAGTAGTAAAAAACGAATTTAAGAGTTTTTCACCACCAGGACATGTAGAACTTAACAGTACATCTCCAACTTTTTAAATGCATTTCACCCTGCTCACGTGGCTGTCCAGGGCCTACCTTAGGGTGACATTTATGTATTATAAAAGGAAGGTTTGGGCCTGACAAATGTTTTCTTTTTGCCAGGTCAGGTTAAAACTGCACACACAAGCTCTAAAATGGAAGGCCTGAGACATGTTATTATTATTATTGCGAAACCTGTAGTACGCACAGCTACCCCAAGGGGTTTCCCGGTGCAAAGCGAGGGTATGGAACAGAGAGGAAGGAATCAGAAAGCGAGTTAGAACAGCCAGGTCTTTAGACCCCTGCAAAACGCGAGAAGAGTTGTCGAGTCTCTCAGATGAGCAGGCAGGGAGTTCCATAGTATCGGCCCTAGGTAGGAGAAAGACTGGCCTTTCATGCGGGCCAATCGGGTTTTCGGAACCACAAACCAAATCTGTCGAGCGGATGGCAAGGGACGGGAAGGATGGTATAGATGTACCAAATCCATCAAGTATTTAGGGGCAGATCCAGATTTGACCCTGAACATAAAGCACAGTGCTTTGAACTTGATAAGGTTCGAGACAGTCAGCCAATGTAGGTCACGGAAGATGCCGGAGACCGAGGTGAACTTGGGTAGGTGATAGAGAAGCCTGGCAGCTGTGTTCTGCACAAGTTGCAGTCTATGGATGGTGGATTTGTTGGCTCCCAGATACAGGACATTACCGTAATCCAGTCTTGATATCACAAGAGCTTAGATCACCGTTCTCTGTGCTGGGAGAGGAATCAGCCATAGGATCTTTTTTAACCATTTCAAGATAGCAAAGCAGGTGGATGTCACCTTGGCCACTTGTTGTTTCATGGATAGTGACTGATCCACAATGAACCCCAGGTTCTTAACACTACTAGCAGGCATGGCAATAGCTCCCAGTTCGGTGGGCCTATGCTGTGGCCCCCAGAGATCAGGCCTTTTGCTTAGGATAATGACTTCAGTTTTGTCGCTATTGAGTTTGAGCAGATTATTCTGCATCTAGAAGGAGACCTTGCTCAGGCCCAGACTGAGGTCCGAGGACTCACGTCCATGTGGCAAAGAGAGGGAGAACATAATCTGCATATCGTCAACATAAGAGAAGAGAGGCAGTCTCACATTTTCGACCACCTCAGCTAGAGGGCGGACATATATATTGAATAGCAAAGGGCTCAACTCCACAGGAGAAGAGTGAGAGTTTGAGCTGGCCGATAGAGAGGAGACCTGGAAGGTTCGATCCCTAAGAAAGGAGCGAAACCACTCCAAGGCTATTCTGTCCAGGCCCAATGTCTGCAATTCCCCCAGGAGAATATGGTGGGACACTATGTCGAAGGCAGCGCTGAGATCTAACAGGATGAGTGCCGCAGTTTCACCCTCTTCCAGGCGGTGCCTTAACATTTCTGTGGCCCCCAGAAGGGTGTATTCAGTAGAGAAGCCAGCTCTGAACCCAGATTGGGAGGGATGAAGAAAATTCTGAGTTTCCACAAAGGAGGACAGTTGGCAATTAAAGTGCTTCTCCAAAATTTTTGAGAAAATGGGGAGGAGAGAGATGGCCCGGAAGTTAGACAGTTTGGAAGGATCCAAGTTCGCTTTCTTTAGGAGGGGAAGGACCATTGCATGTTTCCATCTTTGGGGGACTGTCCCCTCCTTCATTGAGGCATTGTGGAGATCCATTACCATCAGTAGTATGGAAGAATCCAACCGTCCCAACACATGGGGAGGTAGGGGATCAAGGGGGGAGCCTGTTTTGGTAGAGAGGAGGATGCGGTTAAAGGAAGTGGTATCCAAGTGGGCCCAGGTATTCAGTTTAAATGGGGGACTAACATAATGTGTGGAATTAGCTGCATAAGTAAGCCTAGGATTCTGCCTAATAATAGGTGGATTAGCTTCATCCAACAACACATCCTGTGAGCATTGTCTCAGCAGCTGAGAGTGTATATTAACAGCTTTGGGGCCGATTCCGATCTCGGCCGGTAGGGCTCCGAATCGGATTCGGCTTATCCGGATCCCATTCGGAGCCCTATTTCCCGACCGATTCGTACGCGCGTCCGGGCGAGCGAGTACGATGCGAATTCGCCGACCGACTCGTCCGGGCGTCCCGACCGCTCCGACCGACTCGTTCCCGGGTCAAACCGCACCGACCGACTCGCTCGGACTCGACTCGCACCGCGCAATGGAGACGTTCCCCGGCCGGGTGAGTACGATGCGCGCCGCGAGCAGTCCGACCGAGCCGCGCACTCCGGCTCCAAAGAGCAGTCGGAGATGTACTTTGGGGGTCCGTGTCGGACCCCCCTGTATGCGTAGCCACGCGAGTCGCACACAGGGGGGACCCATGGGTCCCCCCTACCTGTGCGTGTACGGCGCGAGTCGCTTCGACGCGTACCCGCTGTAGGGGGCGCCCTTGACCGCCTCGCACCCATTGAGTCAATGGGAGCCCGCGTACGCGTTGTACGACCGGCTCCCATTGACTTCAATGGGAGTCCGACCGACTCGAGTCCGATGGCATACGTGCGCATCGTACTCGTTCGGTCGGGCTGCCAGAGTCCGATTCGGTCGAAAATCTCTCCGAGTCCGGCTCGGTCGGAGAGATTTCCGGCCCGAATCGGAATCGGCCCCTTTGTCAATAAAAAAGAGAGCAAGTTCTTCACATTGACTGTGGAAGAGGGCTGTAGAGGTTGCCAATTTCCCAGGGCCAGACAGTTCCTTCACTACTTTAAAGAGAGTTTTAGCACAGTTTTGAGCCTTTAAAATCTTTTGAGAGTAAAACTCAGTGTGGGCAGCTTTACAAAGACTATGGTATTTATTTAAGGCATTTTTGGAGGTAGATTTGGTTTTCCTCAGTATAAAATTTCCTCCAGCGCCTTTCAAGCACTTTGCATTGTGTTTTTTTACGTTTTAGAATTTCCGTAAACCAGGGAGCGGGGGGCAGGCAGCGTCCCGAGCCTTTAGCAGAGATAGGGAGACATGTTTCTACAGCTCCCATAAGCCAATTGTGCATAGGCTCCTGATCCATAATAGAGATTTGTTTAAAGTCAGGTCTAGTGCAGCACAGAACCTTATTAAGCATTGGAGCATTCAGCTTTGCCCAGCTTCTGGTTTTACGTTCCGGGGCCGGGCAATACAGCGGAAGAGGGGGACACCATTTTCAGCGTAAAAGGCACTGCAAAATGGTCGGACCAAGATAGAGGCACTGCTAAGGTTGAGCAAGTTGGAGAAAATAGGATCCAACAAGTGTCCAGCCACCTGTGTAGGGTTGAGATTACACAATCTCAGGTTGAGGGCCCCAAAGTCCGCCGTAAGCGAATTACTTCTGGTGAATTTAGGGTCTTCCAGATGAAGGTTCAGGTCACCCAGGATGGTGAAGTTGGCAGTTTTCAAGATGTGGGGAGTAGCTAGGTCTGGGAAAGAGAGGCCCCATTTTCCAGCTGGACCTGGGGGGCGTTACACCAGAATGCCCGAAAAAGTAAATTTGGGAGTAAGTGCAAGTAGGGCTTCGCAGTCAGGAGCTGCGAAGAATTCAGTTTTGCACTCAATAGTGGTTTTGTAAATAATTGCCACACCACCACCAATTTTGTGTTACCTATCCTTTCTCGTAATAGCGTAATTGGGTGGGAGGTCTGCTACTACATCAGGGGCCAAGCCCTCGTGGAGCCAGGTCTCTGTCAAAAAAACAGCTTCCGGCTGCTTATCCACTAAAAAATCAAGAATATGTAATTGGTGTTTAGGGAAGGACCGACAATTAATGTTATAAAAAAGAAATTCAGTGCGGCCCTCCTGAGGGCCCCAAGGCGTAGTGTTCTGGATACCCCTGTTTGAGAGAAGGCTAGAATCGTTAGCTTCGCACAGTATCCCTATGTTGTGCACGTTGTGTTTAATGGAGGAAGTAAAGCAGAGCTCACAGCTCTTACACTTGAGTATTCTATCCCCAATCTTAATGGCACAACAGTTGGGAGAGGGCTCCTGACGCAGTGACATCATTTCTTGCGCTGAGAAAACTCGTCTTTTCAATGTGAAAGGACCAGGGGTTATTGCCCCGGCCAGACGCGGACGGGGGCAGACGGCCTTGCCTTTGGCGCACCAGCGGCGCGCCCGCTGCGCGTCTTCTCCCCGTCCGTCTTATGAAGGGACGTAACATGGGAGCTGCACTGCGTACTACTGAGAGAGAGCAGCACCATCAAGATGGCCGCCACGTACAGGGGTTGAGCTGGATAGCGCGCTTTCTGTGAGGTATAGGCAAGAACTCCCCCTCAGTCAAACTGGGACCTAAGTTAGTATTCAGCACAAATGGGTATTTAAAATATTTAAAAATAGCGGAGCAATAAAGCGAACAAATTGATTTAGGTAAAACACATCAAATTCAAACAATATACAGCAATATAGCAGCATGAGAAAAGGAAGGACAGAGGAGAGCCTACCAAGCGCTACACGTCCGCTCCCCGGCCGTCCTATGAAGGGCCGTAATGTGGGAGCTGGACCGCGTACTACCGAGAGAGAGCAGAACCTTCAAGATGGCTGCCACGTACATGGGATGAGCTGGATAGCGCGCTTTCTGTGAGGTATAGGCAATAACTCCCCCTCAGTCAAACTGGGACCTAAGTTAGTATTCAGCACAAATGGGTATTTAAAATATTTAACAGTAGCGGAACAATAAAGCGAACTAATTCATTTAGGTAAAACACATCAAATTCAAACAATATACAGCAATATAGCAGCATGAGAAAAGGAAGGACAGAGGAGAGCCTACCAAGCGCTGCACGTCTGCTCCCTGGCCGTCTTATGAAGGGCCGTAATGTGGGAGCTGGACTGCGTACTACAGAGAGAGAGCAGCACCTTCAAGATGGTTGCCATGTACAGTGGATGAGCTGGATAGCGCACTTTCTGTGAACTATGGGCAAGAGCCCCCCCTCGGTCAAACTAGGACCTAAGTTAGTATTCAGTACAAATGGGTATTTAAAATATTTAAAAATAGCAGAACAATAAAGAGAACAAATTGATTTAGCTGGAGAAAAGAAAGGACGAAGCAGAGCCTACCAAGTGCTGTGCGTCCGCTCCCTAAGCCCAGTGGCAATGTGCCTTCCCCAGAATGGCTTGGCATGTGGGTCCCGATGGTTTCAGTAGGTGTAAGGAGATGTAAACCTTTACAGAGCCCAGTATTACTGGACCTCAGAAATAGCACTTGAGGGTCAAGACTTACTCCAGCAGAAGCCACCAGCAGGGTCCAAGTAAAGTCCAGTTGGGACTCGTCAACTGGGATGTTACAGGAAAGGTCTCTTGTAGCTTGTTTGGTCTAGGGGTAGATGGCAAACTGCGCTTCGCCGGCAGACTTCGCAGAGTTTTCCCACTCTGCACTCCTCTTGGAGTGCGCAGTTCGGCAAAAACTCTGCAACCACGGGCGGCATCTGTGTTACTATATTTCCTAGCTGTCCCTCCTCAGAGTGTGGCTAGTAGGCTGGGTGACTGATAATAAACTGAGTGACAGTACTGTCCCACAATCAAGAATCGCCTCCTTATAGAATGAGCCAAATATTGTGGAGTAAGGTGGGACTTCCATCGTGAAGCTGTGCAGCATTTGGTGAGCAGCTTCCATAGATGGGGCTTCTGTTTTTCGTTGAGGAGTAGTTGGCAAGGAAGAAGGTGCCAGTGGAGGCCGGTGGACTAGCGGTATGACTACCCACCTGAGAAGAAGTGGGGTCCAGCAGGCAGGTAAGAGGACAAGGACAATGTAATATTTTTTATTTAGGATACTGAGGGGTGGTGTTTTCAGACACACATGCGCATCTGTACCAAAGAGGCTTAGGTCTTCCTTGCACCCACTGCAGCGTGCGTCACTCCTAGTTTGATCCTGTGCTCGTCATATGACTCCCACAGACTGTCTTAGAGGACTGGGCGTAGGCATCATCTGTACTACCATTTCACAAGTGCACGGTGCGTGAGGGTAATAAGCAACCCCCTCCTTTTCCCTACTGCAGCCAAACCCGAGTCTGGCTAAACATCTCATGTCACTTAACCTTCCTATCTCTGCACGCCTTTCAACCTGTCTCAAAGAAAAAAGCATTTTAACAGGGCCAGCTAGAACGAAGTTTATATGTTTTATTCTGAGTTCTTTTTTACCCGAACTACTATATCTTGTGGGCGAAGTGCATGCACTTTACTGTGACTGGATAGTAGCTGTTGTGAGTAGTGGCTAAGGCAATAGTCCTAGATTCAAACACCAGCCTTGTCACGTGAACACAAATGTTTGACTCCATTAAACCACCACCTCTCAGGGCTTTCCGTGTACATGTGATAGTAACGTAGTGCCACATGCTGGCTAAAACTGCCTCAACTACTGCCCTCGTGCCCTTATCACCCCCTTGTTTGTTGTCCTGCGTCGGCCAATCCTGACACACAGACCGTCGCAGCTCTTGCTCCTGGTGTCTGCTGTAAAGTGTTCATTGCTTGTAGGCATGCAGTTGCTACCCTGTCAAGCACCTATGCAGGGATACTACTACCTTGATTGCACCTAAGAGGTTTAATCTTTGCATCCTTTTAAATGGATGCAGTAGTACTTGGGTGTGTGATATTACTTAGAGGTGTCTGAGGAATACTCCGCCCACTCACGAAACTCCATGGAATTTGGCAGAGTTTTTTTGGTAACTTCCTCAAAGTGAAACTCCACGAGCGCCACCCAGCTCTAGTTGTGTCCATGTAGGTTGAATAGTAGTTCATCCTTATAACCCTGGGTGGCCCCTTTTTTGTCCTTGGCACAAAAGGGAGAGCAGGTCCAGTCCTTTACAGCTCTTCTCAGGTCTCAGACAGCAGGTTCAGTCCTCTTCTGATATTCCATAGTTTCAGTGGCATTTTGAGAAGGCTACTGGGGATGCCACAGTTATGCCTTTCACTAGCCTGTGGGCAGGAGTGACTCCTGGCTTCTCCGTAACCAAAGGGGTAAAAGTTCCCAGGCTTACCTTACCCACTTTTGCAGTAGTTCCTTTGTCCCGTACTGTAAATAATCCCACAGTGCCACTCTCTGGCAAAATTCAAGATGATGAACCTTTTTTCTCCATGCAAAAATTGTGTCAGCACCCCAGAGGTGTAGCTATGGAAACGAGCAGCCCCAGCTTTGTCGTCACTCTAAATCAGTTCTGTGGTCAGTTCTTCTCCCACTGGGATTGGGGCCTGCCTAACAAGGAGAGCAAGCGAAGGGTCTACCCAGGTGGCAGCCAACATTTGGCTGTGAAAAGGTAGGCCTCTTTGAAGTTAATCAAGTTCCTGGGTACAGCCCACTGCCCATCCTGACAAGGGAACAACAACTCCCCACACTCAAGGCCTTTGTCCTGCTCTATGAGCAGTTTCATACTTTATCAAGGGAGCTATTCAGCTGCTAGGTGACAGTTGGAGTTCATGCAAATGGACTTCCAGAGGTTTTAGGCAGGGAAAAGGTAACTTTCTAAAAGTACAATTTCTTTAATAGTAACTAAAAGTTTGATTTACCATTAAAATGTATTTTGAATAACTAGTAAAAAGAGTTTTTGAATTATATTTCTAGTAGCTTTTTAACCAGAATTAGTTTTATCGAATGTAATAATGTAACCCAGTGTTTATGTATAGAACAGCTAGCCTTACTAAAGTGAAAATAATTTTTGGGGCTTTTTCACTCCAAGGACATGTTTAAATCAATCAAATGGCCTTATAAAGTGTGGCTAATCACCCGTGAGAGTATCCAGGAACTGGGAACCCTGCTGCTGGGAGTGTTCAGTTGAACAGCCAGGTTTTGAGTCCTTTCCTGAATTCAAGTAGAGAAGATGAGGTCCGGAGATGAAGTGGGAGATCGTTCCAGGACTTCGCAGTGAGGTAGGAGAAGGAGCGTCCTCCACTGTTCCTTCGGCGGATACAGGGGGATGAGCGAGGGAGAGGGAGGTGGTAGGCAGGTGTCTGGAGGGTAGGTGGAAGTTCAGGCGGTGGTTGATGTATACAGTTTCTTGGTTGTGTAGGGCTTTGTAGGTGTGCCTCAGTATCTTGAATTGACATCTCTTGTGAATGAGGAGCCAGTGAAGCTTCTTGAGGTGAGGGGGCGATGTTGGTGTGCTTAAGGAGGTCAAGGATGAGTCTGGCCACTAAATTCTGTATGGTCTTCAGTCTCTTCAGGAGGTGCCCGGAGACTCCTACTTAGAGTGCATTGCCATAGACCAGCCAACTGCTGACTAGAGCTTGAGGGACGGTGTGTCTGGTGTTGATGGGGAGCCATTTGAAGATCTTACGGGGAATGTGAAAGGTGAGGAAGAAGGCAGAGGAGACTGCGTTGGTCTGGCTTTTCATGGTGAGATTGCTGTCCAGGATGATGCCAAGGTTGTGGGCATGGTCTGTCGGTGTAGGTGAGGGTTCTATTTGGGAGGCCCACCAGGAATAGTCCACGGGGAGGTACTGTTCCCGAAGATCACCACTTCTGTTTTGTCAGTGTTGAGTTTTAAGCAGCTGTCTTTCATCTAGTTCGCGCGCTCGTCAGGCACCTGCAGAAGTTGGTCAGCGTGGTGGAGGGGTCTTCTGATAGCGAGAGGATGAGCTGGGTGTCGTCAGTGTAGGATATGATCTTTAGACCAGGGCTTCTGATGATGTTGGCCAAGGGGGTCATGTAGATGTTGAACAGTATCCCGCTGATGGGCGAGCCTTGAGGGAAGCCGTAGATGATGCTCTTCGGTTCCGAGGTGAAAGGTAGATTCTCTAGGTTCTTCCAGTGAGGAAGGAGGTGATCCATTTGAGGGCGTCTCCTTGGTTCTAATGTGGTGAAGTCTCTTGATAATTGTATGACTGAATACTGTGCCAAATGCTGCTGAGAGGTCTGGGAGGTTCAGGGCCACCATTTCTCCCCAGTCAAGGAGGGTTCTGATGTCATCAGTGGCAGTGATCAGGGCAGTTTCGATGTTGTGGTTGGTGCGGAGTCCGGATTGAGAGGTGCTCAGAAGCTTGTTGTTGTCCAGGTGTCAGTGGGAGGTTGATGGCCTTTTCAAAGACCTTGGTGGGAAAGGGGAGCAGAGAGATGGGTTTAACATTAATCTTTTTCATGTACTACTTTTAAATGCAGTGCACTCTGCCTTCATGCAAGAAAATAGCGCTAAATGATGGAATACACTTTTCATGGAATTAAACATAATTACAGGTAATTTTGTGGTAATTATGAGTAACTACGCTAGAGAGGATTACGGCAGTTATGCCCACCCCTAGTTGTGTCCCTGTAGCTCAGAACAGGAGGTCAGCCAACTGACCCTTGAAGTCACTCTGGTAGTCCTGGGTTCAAGGAGATTGTCATCTCACCTTCAATCAGCAAGGCAATCCTTTGAAGAATAAGACAGGCTTCAGGCAGCTAGACAGTCCTCTGAAGAACAAGGCAGACCTCAAGCAGCAGGGCAGTCCTCTAGTAGCTGCAGGGAAGTCCTCCAAGAAACAAGGCAGGCCTCAAGAAGCAGGGCAGACCTCTGAGAAACAAGGCAGGCCTCAAGCAGCAGGGCAGTGCTCTGGAGTTCAAGGCAGTCGTTCTATAGTCTTCCACTTGCCCAAGAATAAACTTAAGAGTGGGTCCGAGAGTCCATTATTTATACCAGCTACCAGCTTTGAAGTGGAAGAAACTTCTGGGGTTTTCCCCCCACAGATGGTTTTTGAGTTTCCATCCTCCCTGCCCAGGTCTCAAGATGTCTGGGTTGACAAAAGCCTTGTGTCAAGTTCTTTGTGAGTGGGCTGAGGCAGCTCCTTTGAAATGTAAGTGCGGCAGGGATCAGCTCCGCCTCTCCCCTTCTTAGAAGATGGGCCCAATATGCAGTCCTGATGGGGGAGCAATTAACAGGCTCAGGCAGCTTGAAACTCCTATAAGGCCTCAGAAAGTTTAGGGCAGGAAAATGCCTACTTTCTAAAAGTAGCATGTTCAAAATTGTAATCTAAAATCAGACTTTACCATTAAAGAAGATTTTAGATTACAGTTCATTTGAGTCCAAACAGGCCATTTCTACCTGTTCCCAATTAAATGTTAGCACTTATTAAATGTAATAAGGTAACCGGATGTTCTCCTAAGGGAGTGGTAGGCATTACAGTAGTAGGCTCCGGGAGTGGGGCCATGCACCCTCTCTCCTAATATTAATGTATTTAGCCCCGAGGATTTAATCCCCGGGGCCTCTACAAGCTTGGGAAGGTAGACCACGCAATCCTCTCTCTCAGCAGAGAGCTGGCTGCCTGTGGCCACCCCCACGCTGAGCACAGCTAAAGATCGTGTGTGGTGTGGGGTTGCTTGCTTGCGTGGGGTTGGCTGCAGGTCAGAGCATGCCGGCAATAACATTCAAATACAATTTCATTCTGTCCACAGGAAATCAAAGGAAATAAAAGCATGCACTCAGTGAATCCAGGGAGCTCCATGCTTTAATAAGTGAAAAACAGCTCACTCCGACTGCTTTGTCGCGGCGCATGCTTGGGTGTGAGAACCCGATATATATTAGCAAACAGTCTTCATCTGTATCATGGAGTACACAGCACTCCAGTTCAAGTATATTCAGTAGTTTTCTTTATTTGGCAAATACGCTCCCATTTAAAAAAAAAATGTTTTACATTCAGTAGTTTTCTTCATTTGGCCAATACGCTGTCAACGCGGTTCAGCAACCCCAATTGTCTTGATCACATGATAGCATTAGAAAGTGAAAACGGACATATAAACACAATGTGAAACACTGACATTGGGAGCGAACTGCAGATACTACATGTAATCCAAATCGGCGCCATCTTGGAAGGCTTTAAAATACTGCATCAAACCCACAAATTCACACATTTATACCAAATGTGAACATGTGTTACATATATAAACATCCCACAATTATGCATTCATGTAGGAATTATACAGTCAAGGCATTGTGTCATCTATGTAAAATTCATAATGTACATCCCAGTGTGCAACATATTGTAATCGTGGTCAGCGGCATCAAAAGGAAATATCGCTCCAGTGGGCTTACTCAGAGCCTAAGTTAACATCAGCATGATCCTAATTGTGACAAGTATCATAAGCATTCCTCAACACAACGCCTATAAAAGGATATGCTCACATCGACTATCATGTATATGTAAGTACAAGGTGGAAACTAAATTGCTCTTAGAAAAAGGGCGTTGCCAGTACAAAATTTACCATATTAAGTATGAAATGCTTGCCAAACCAACATGGCAAATAGGCACAGAGCCTTCAATCAAAATACATAAATGATTTTGCATGCATGTGGGGTAAACAGATAAGGCCCCCACTGTTGTAGTCCAATAAAAATACAGATCAAGTAGAACACAGATGTATAATGCCCAAGTGGGCAGATTACAAGTTTTACAGAAGTGATTGGGACATTGGGTCTGAAATTCGAACCTTCCTAAGATGATTGCAATAATAAAGCAAATGTGACTCATCATCATCAAGCAGGATTTGCAAAGCACAGCTAATCACCAGCGAGGTTATCCAGGTGCTGAGATCCAAGCTGCTCGGGTGGTATCAGTTGAATAACCAGGCCTTGAGTCCTCTTGGATTCCGATTAGATGAAGCCTCTTGGTCAGGGTGTGGTGGGACACCATGTTGAAGGCCGCTGAAAGGTTAAGGAGGATCAGGGCAGCCATGTTGTTGGTGGCTGTGATCAGGGTGGTTTCTGTGCTGTGGTCATGCTGAATCTGGATTGAAGATGCGTCCAGAAGATCATTGTTCTCAAGGTATTCCATGAGTTGGTGGTTGATGGCCTTTTTGAGGATGTTGTTGGGAAAGGGGAGCAGGGAGATGGGCTGTTAGTTTTAGAGCTGGTTGGGGTCGGAAGACCGTTTCCTTTTTCTTTTCAGTTTTATACAGCGATACAGTGTGAATTCGACCTGAAGGTATCATAGCACTTTGCATGAACACCACTTGCATTACAGATGGACACATTCATTTTTAGGCACCGGAGATTAAGTGATTTGCCCAAAATCACAGAATGGTTGAGCCTTCTGCCAGACTCGAACCTGGTTCCCCAGTTTCAAAGTCGGCCGCCCTAGCCATTGAGCCACACTTCTTGAGGAGGGGTTTGACTTCATAGTGTTTCCACTCATCTGGGAAGGGTGGCCAAAGTGATGGATGTGTTGAAAATGGTTGTGAGCTTCTCGCTGATGGTACTGTTGAAGAGGTTGAACAAGTGGTGGGGACTACTCAATAAGTGGAATTAAATAAACATTTCCAAACATTAGAATACAGTTGATCACACTATAAGAAAACAATAATGGTTAAACCAACACCTAACGTGGGTATTCGTCTAAATAAATGAAATGAATACGATTAAGATTGCATAGGCAATATAATTAAATATCATACCAAATAAATATTTGAAGGGAACATATTGTGATTTGCCCCTAATTTTTTTTAAAGTGGTTAGACCATATCAGCATAACCAATAATGCATAGTAACTTGCACTTGTAACAACAGCACATAATACAAAATTAAAGCAAAGGGGCTCCGAATCATAATAGGAGAATATAAACAAGATAAATTCATGCTTAGCTTAAGTTGCCACCTATTAACTCCACAGTGATCCCAAGTTAAACCTGTGTGAAAAAATAAAATACAAAACAATTAAAAGCATAGGGGCTGATTTAGATCCGGTTACTCCATCACAATGGTGATGGATATCCCGTCTGCCGAAATATAAATCCCATAGGATATAATGTGATTTATATTTTGGCAGATTGGATATCCATCACCGTTGTGACAGAGTAGCCTGTCCACCAAGATCTTAATTAGGCCCATGGTGATTAAAAGCGTTTTTGCCAAATAAAGGAAACTATTGAACATACTTGAACCGAAGTGCATTTGTACTCTCTGATATGGACGGAGACTGTTTATATATATATATATATATATATATATTGTACCTACTAGCGGTCACCAGTAGGTAGATATAGTTAGGATGTAGTTTCCATAGGGAGAGCATTTTTTCATTTGCCAATAAATTTGGCGTTGTTTGATGAATCCTCACAAAATTTTCAAAACTAGTTTGCCGCTCAGTTCAGCTGCTGTTTTGAGTGATTCAGGGTGATCCGTCAAGCAGGGGCCGAGAAAAAGGGGGGTCCCAAAACACATTTTCCCCACATTAATTTCCATAGGAACTTTAGACAAGGCTATAGCCTGAACAACTGAACAGAATGACACCAAATCTGGCAGAAAGGTGACTGCTGATCCAGAAAGCAAACTTTTTGTAAATTGGTGTAAATCTGTTGAATAGTTTTTGAAATATTAAGGAAAATCAAAATTTGGATATATTGGGATATGAAGGATCCGTGACCCCTCCCGATCTCGTGCTGAGATCTGATCAGCTGCCAACACTTCAAACCAGGAAGTTTTGGCAGCTATCTTGGGACTCGGCCTGAGCCGAGTCCCAGGAAAATAATTTAAAAAAAGAAAGGGGGACAGGGTAGAAACACTCTGACCCCCTAAGCCTCTTGGGGGGGGGGGGTCCACAGGGACACCGCAGGGCCAAAAAAGGATTTTTAAAAAATGTTTTCGACAGGAGCCAATTGGGATCCGTGGATCTCACTGAAAATGTCTTAAAAAATGAATTGCAGACTCCCGCACTTCGCTAATTATCGGCCCTCCGATGGACCAGGTCCCAGGGCATTATCCAAATAAAGGAGTGGTGCGCACGGGCACCCCTCCTGGGGTTTATTATGCCCCAGGGACCACCACCTCCCCAGGGCTCATTCATTGCAAATTGGAGGGCCTCTTGAACCCCCCAGGCCCCGGAGACCACCACCTCCCCAGGGCCGCATGCCAAACAGAAATTGGGGGAGCCTCTCAGACCCCCCATGCCTCAGGAACCACCACCTCCCCGGGGCTAATGTATAATATGTGGGGCCTCTGGGACCCCACAGGCCCGGGAACCACCACCTCACCAGGGCCAAAATCAATATGTACTGGGGGGACTCAGAGACCCTTCCACGCCCCGGGGACCACCACCTCCCCGGGGCCATCTTGTTTTTAAGTAATTTGGAGGGGGCCCCACAGCCCCTTCCAGGCCCGTTCTCACCCCGGGGACTGCCCCCTCCCCAGGGCAAGCCCAAAACAAAAGAAAGGAGGGGAGCTGTGTGGCCCCGGTCTTGAAGCCATTGATGGCCCTGGGGACCACCACCCCCCGGGCCAGGGTGCCCATCCCCGGGACATAGATGTTTTCTGAGGCTTGGCGGGAGCTTTAATGCTCCTGTCAAGCCACAGCAAATGCTCCGCTTCCAGCAAGCGAGAGCATTAAAAGATTAGTTTGCTTGCTGGCAGCAGAGCAAAATTGCTTTTACACAGCATGTTTAGCAGCTCCCTATGTGTAAAAGCAATGCCGGCTCCTGCTCCTTAGCTCTGGAAGGTCCTTAGGAGCAAACAAGCCCTCCTGTTATCTCCAGTAAGGCCCACACAGTGTGATTGCTGAGAGGTCTTCGAGGCCATGCCCCCTTTCTCCACCACTCTGCAAACACGCCTCCAGGCACACTACTGGTCCCCGTGAATGCTGAGGGCCCTTGGGGGCCAACAAACCATCCTGTTAGCTCCAGTAAGTCCCACACAGCGGGATTGCTGAGAGGTCTTCGAGGTCATGCCCCTTTTCTCCACCACTCTGCAAACATGACTCCTAGCACACTACTGGTCCCATTGGATGTTGAGGGTCCTTGATGGCCAACAAGCCCTCCTGTTACCTCCAGTAAGTCCCACACAGTGCGACTGCTCAGAGGACTATGGAGGCCATGCCCCCTTTCACCACCACTCTGCAAACGCACCTCCTGGCACATTACTGGTTCGGGATGATGTCACCTTGGCTCTAGAGTGGCCTTGGGGGCAAACAAGCCCTCCTGTTACCTCCAGTAAGTCACACACAGCGGAATTGCTGAGAGGTCTTTGAAGGCCATGCCCCCTCTCTCCACCACTCTGCAAACGCGCCTCCTGGTGCACTGCTTGATGGGGGATGAAGTCCTCTAGGATGCTGAGGCTTCTTCGGGCCGAGAAGCCCTCCTGCTACCTCCAATAACTCAGACACAGCAATATTCTTGAAAGCTGGGCAGAGGCCCCCCCTTGCTCCACCACTCTGCAAACGTGACTGCTAGTTAAAAAAAACATAGAAATTCACTTTAAAAAGCAAAGGTTACAGGGACATTATAGTTAGGAAATAGAATTTGAAAACCTTAGAAATTCACTGAAAAAAACAAAGGTTACAGAGATGTTATAGTTAAACCAGTGAAATTCAGCTATTATAGTTACCTTAGCTAACTATAACTTACGGCCCCACAATGCACTGCTTATGCCTAGATGTGCCTAGAAGTGACTTCTTTGAGCTGTAATGTGTTATCGTGATACCCACCATCACATGTGTTAAGGCGCCCCGCCGCCGTGAGTTTTGCCGCAGTTGGTGGAACGGAGCGTTATATATATATATATATATATATATATATATATATATAATCCAACAGAACTTTCAGAAGAAAAGTAATGGGTCGCACTCACGGATAGGTTTTGAAATTCTCTTTACTTTCTGCAATCCAAATTCATCCGTACCGAAAACAATACCAACGCGTTTCGGTCTCACTGAGACCTTGTTCACGGTAATACTCGTGATGCATTTTGACCAATTATATGTATTGTTGTTCAGTACAAGCTCAATGATCATTTCCTGTTTTTATATCACTAAGTATTCTGGGAAATGTAGTTTCATAGGAAAAACTCAAAACAAAGTCACAAGTGATCAAAACACAGTCATGTCAAAAAACATTGTGTAAGAAACAAGCCCGCTTCCAAATTATCCACATTTCGCTCAATCATAACTAATATGGCAATATGTTGTTAATTCATTTTGTCAATTAACAGTCTGTCACGTCAATTTATGAGTCTTGCAAACCAATTAAACCCTCCGGTGGGTTAGCTCAAAATTAACAAATGATGTTCATCGACCCTTTTCATCCAACCCTCCAGTGGGAGTAGATCATTAAATCTTAACAATCAAGTCATACTAAATTTACTAATTATGCCATTCTTAAGCGGGTGCTTATGATTATAGTGCAATGTGCAAATAATGTGAGTTTGAATTAAAATGTGTAAGTTAAAATTAGTGAAGCAAAAGGATTGAACATGAAAGGATTTTTATAAATGTACATATAGTTCTTCACTCTGATTTAACCCATACGGTGTGAAAGTCCGCAGGTCCAAAATGTTTTGAGATTCTCTTTGTCTCAGTCTCCTCTCCCTGCCACCGCCTCGATCGTGGCGGGCTACAGTTTCAATTGCATAGAATTGTAATATTTTCCAATTCCCACCATAATGTGACTCCATGTGTTTTGCCACCGCATTACTGAGGTCTTTGTTGATGGTCGCGCATACATGTTCTAAAATTAGTTTTTTTAAGCAACAAATGGTGCTCCCAACATAGTTAAGAGAACAAGGGCATTCGATTACATATACTACGTATTGACTCTTACATGTGATCAATTCCTGAATTTTCCAGGTTTTATTGTTTGCCAATTTAATTTCTTTTGTGTTTTTAGCACTTTGGCACACTTTGCAATTGTGACATTTTAAAAACCTTTAGTATTGAGCCACTGAGTAGATTTGGATTTCCTCTTTTGAAAATGGCTATGAACCAATTGATCTTTAAGATTCCTTGTTCTTCTGAATGTCACATTCGGAAGTTTGCCCATAATTTGAGCCACTGTTGAATCTAATTGTAGTATTTTCCAATTCTTCTTCAAAATTCCTTTGATCTTTTTGGATTCCCTTGAATATGTGGTGATCAACCGAATTGTTTCAGAATTTTCACTCATAGTGGGTATTTTAGCTTTTAAAATTTCCTCTCTTGCTTTTTGGTTAGACTTTCCCCATCCTCTTTTTATCAAACCTTCACGGTCACCTCTACACTTGAATCTTTGTGCTGTCACTTAACTGTGTTTATGCCACTCCTCTTTTTCTGAACAAATTCTTCGAATTCCTAAAAACTCCCCATATGGGATGTTTTGAATTAGCGTTTTCTGATGGACGCTTTCCGCATGTAAGGTGGCATTCATGGCAGTTTCCTTCCGATGTAGGGTTGTGTGTATTTTATTGTCCTGTATGTATATTTCTGTGTCTAGAAATGTCACTTTCTTTTGACTAATATTGTAAGTGAATTTGAAGTTGGCTGGTGTTGAGTTTAAGATGTTGAAATACTCCTTAAAGTCTTCCTCTGATCCATCGCAGATAATGAGAAGGTCATCAATGAATCGTAACCACATGATTGTTTTGTTTACGAATTTGTCATTATCTGGATGCCAGGACAGTTTCTGCTCCCACCAGCCCATTGCTAGGCAGGCATAGCTAGGGCTGAAGGAAAAGCCCATCGCTGTTCCTTTTGTTTGTTTATAGATTTCGTCACCAAAGAGGAAGATGTTTTGAGTCAAGCACAATTTTATCATTTCAAGTACCATTAAATTATGCTGAGCATAGTGTATGTTTCTTTCCTTCAGGAAAAATTTGCAAGCTCGGATCCCAATGTCATTCTCTATGTTGGTATACAATGACACCACATCCATCATGATTAGCTTGTATGTTTCCTGCCAGGGAGTTCCTTGTAAGTGTCTCAACAAGTCACTGGCATCCTTGATGTAAGCAGTTGGTGGAACGGAGCGTCTTGGAGAATGACATGGCTCTCAGTTGCAGAAGCTCAAAGCACATCTTCTTGATTAGGGGAAAATAAGGGTAAGGGTTAAAGAAACACCAGAGGTGTCTTCAGAGGTACGAAACCAGCTTTACATGTATAGGTAATTCTTCAGATGTGCACCTACTTGCACACATAGTCCCAGTACAGCCTAGATAAAGACAAAGAAGATAGATAATATGAGGCAGAACCACCTCCAGCCACAACCCAACTCCAGGCAAAGATTCGCCAGGTTCTCAGTAAGGAAGTGCTGGTAACAGATCATGAGTACAGGTAAACCTCTGGCATCCAGGGGGGTTGTCATGTTTAGAAAAAACATGGGTTTAAAAAAAACTGCTGTGGAGTTCCTTGTGTGTCCAGCAGTTTTCAGGCACAAACAAAAAAGCCAAAATAACTGTAGTGATTAATGTTCCTCCTGGTGGGAGATCAGAGTTTTGTCTAGTGGCAGTTTTGACTCATCATAAAGTAGCCCGGGGGTTAATATGCCTACTGCAAAGAACATTTTCCAAGCAAATCAAAGAACTGTATTTTATGTAGATCACTCAGTGGGTTACCGCTTTTGTCACAGAGATGCTCTTGTTACTTGTGGTTCATAAGTTACAAATATAGCACAGTGAGCTATGGACTGTCATCAGAGTACTGTATGCAAACTGCAAGATATAGTCTAGAATGTTAGGTATTTTCCCACATTTCTTTATCTTAATGTTGCTAAAAATGGTTTGGTTCAGTAGAAATGCATTATTTTTAATAAAGCCAACCACAACCTCTGTAGTACGTTTTAAATCATGAGTTTGTGTTTCTCCATACCAAACATTCTTAAAATATACTCCCTACTAGTATGAATGACATTTGATTCTTACATCTTGTAATCCTCATTGTGTTACATAACATTTCCTATAGGCTAATTTACACATGTATAATTCATTGTCTCTGAATAATGTGTGTGTGATGTAAAGTGCTCTGACACTCTACACTGGTTTGAGTAGCCCTATAAAACAGATGGAATTCATGTGAGAGAAGGACTATGGAGAAATGAGGGGCATTGGTGGAGCATGGTAGTGAGTGAATTTGTGGAGAAGGAGGTCATTGGGGAAGCACCAAAAAAGACTGTCCTACTAGGCGCTATCAGAGCTAAAGCTGTCCCTGCAAGCAGACAGGGCCATCTTAACAGCATTATAGGCCCCCGGGCAAAGCAGTGCACTGGGCCCTGCCTACACAACCACTCACAGGAATTAAAATGTTTAATGGAAAATTAGTGTTAAATTCTGGGCTGCATGGGGCCCCTATGCTCGTGGGGTAAATAAGGCAAACAAGAAAACAACTGCATGAGGAAGGAAACCAGGAAGTGAAGGAGGAATACAACTAAGATGCAGATGTGGAGCATACAGTAGGCCAGAGCCAAAGGATATAGGGACCTATTTATGCGAATGTCACACTGTGCAGTGCAGCAAGTCACCTTGCTGTGCTGCACTGCATGACAGGGAAAGGGCAGGAATGCACCGTATTTAAGGCAATACGGCACATTCCTGCCTTTTCTCCTGTGCTGGTGCCCTTTTGGCAGCCTAGTACCAATGCAGGCACTGTTGCACCATGGTGCAAGGGTGCCTGCATTGCATGCAGGATTGTTTTTGTTCAGGAAGAAACACTTTCCTGCACAATAGCATTCCTGGGAGGCACAATGCAGCACACATAGATAGAGGAAGTAACAAGGAGGAATAAATATATTTCTCCTTGTTACTTCTCACCTGAGAAGGCATATCTTTGTGGAGCATTCCCAGGTTCTGGTAAATCTGGGAATGTGTAAAAAACCATGGGAGGTGCGTGGGAACACCAACGCAGCGCCCATGGAACACCTTCCCAGGGCAGAGTAAGGCAGTGCAGCGATGTGTGCTGTGTTGCCTTACTCCAGATTTATGGGAGCCACTCAGGGCTATGCAAAGTGGACTTGCGTGGCTTCATAAATCACATGTAAGGTTTGCATCACTCTTGCACCACATTGCATGGAACAAGAGTGATGCAAACTAGCTCATAAATAGGCCCCATAGTATACAGATATTTTAGATAATTCATTCTCTAATTGATCCTACAATTGAATGTGTTTGTGTCTCAATCATACTAGGGCTGGGAGTATTTGAGCAGCTTGAATGTAATTTTCTATATTTGCAGCACACATAGACATAGGAAGTAACGAGGAGAAATAAAGATATTCCTCCTCATTACACCTCACCTGAGAAGGCGTATTTTTGTGGCGCATTCGAGTTCTGGTAAATCTGGGAATGCATCAAAAACCATGGGAGTTGCATGGAAAGACCAACGCAATGGCCATTGCACGCCTTCTCAGGGCAGAGTAAGGCAAAGTAGCAATTTGTGTTGCCTCACTCCAGATTTATGGAGCCACTCAGAGCATGACTACATAATTCACATGTAAGGTTTGCGTTGCGTTGCACCATGTTGAGTGGAACAAGAGCGAGTCAAACGGCTCATAAATAGTTCCCATAGTATATTGATGCATTAGATGATTCATTTTCTAATTGAACCTACAACTAAGGGCCCGATTCCGATGTGGTTAGGAATGGCTCCGACCCTCGGTCAGAGCCATCCTCACCGCATCGGACCTGCCTGTACGGATTCCTTTCCGACCGAGCCATTCCGATGGGCTCGGTCAGAAAGGAATCCGACTTGGTTTTCCAGATGGCTTCTGACGGGCTTGGAGAGCCCGTCCGCCATCCGGAAGCCCTTCAGTACTTCCCCGGCTAACTCTTTCCTGCCGAGGGAGTACGATGGCAGTTTCCCACTGCCTTTCTGTGCCGGCCTTTCCGAAACAGAATGGCAGTGGGAAACTGTCTTTGGGGGCCCCCAGCAGGGCCCCCATGGGTGCAAGGCTTCCGAATGTTGATCCCTGCACGCGGTGGCAGGCATCTTGGGGTGCCTGCCATGGGTGCAGGGATGAACAGCACCTCTGCACTTAACAATGCGAGCATGCATTCTGTTCGGAATGCATGTTCCCATTGTTAAGTATAGGATTGTGATCGAACAGGGTTCGGTCGCATCCTACTTGCAGGTCTGGAACCGACGAGAATAGGTCGTTCGGTACCAGTTCCTGACCGATGTCGGACAGACTCCGGTCCATCTGTCATCGGAATCGGCCCCTTAATGTATTTATGTCTCAATCATTCTAAAGGCTGGTATTATTTGAGTGCAAAAGAAACAATTGATGGACGGAATGCTGGACAATGCAAACATTCACCCCAGTCACAAGGATCTGGGTTAAATCCATCATTCTTTTGCTCACCACACCACCCCAGTTTGGACCCAGCCATATGCAAATCAGTCTTGACCCTGTTCCTTGTGGGAACAGACCAGCCCGAACTGCCAAGCCAGGTCCTCCCTGGACCGGAAACAAGCATCCTGGGACCGGTTTCAGGGCATCACCCTTCAACAGCCAGGCTAGCTTGAATCCAGTGGTGTAGTGAGCATGGGACCCACGTCTGGGCACACCCTTCCCACTTAGGGTGAAATATGCAAAAGAAACAATTGATGAACAGAATGCTGGACAATGCAAACATTCACCCCCAGTCACAAGGATCTGGGTTAAATCCATCATTCTTTTCCTCACCACACCACCCCAGTTTGGACGCAGCCATATGCAAATCAGTCTTGACCCTGTTTCTTGTGGGAACAGTTCAGCCCGAACTGCCAAGCCAGGTCCTCCCTGGACCGGAAACAAGCATCCTGGGACCGGTTTCAGGGCATCACCCTTCAACAGCCGGGCTAGCTTGAATCCAGTGGTGTAGTGAGCATCTGACCCACGTCTGGGCATACCCTTCCCACTTAGGGTGACATATGCAAAAGAAACAATTGATGGACGGAATGCTGGACAATGCAAACATTCACCCCCAGTCACAAGGATCTGGGTTAAATCCATCATTCTTTTGCTCACCACACCACCCCAGTTTGGACCCAGCCATATGCAAATCAGTCTTGACCCTGTTCCTTGTGGGAACAGTCCAGCCCGAACTGCCAAGCCAGGTCCTCCCTGGACCAGAAACAAGCATCCTGGGACCGGTTTCAGGGCATCACCCTTCATCAGCCAGGCCAGCTTGAATTCAGTGGTGTAGTGAGCATGGGACCCACGTCTGGGCATACACTTCCCACTTAGGGCGACATATGCAAAAGAAACAATTGATGGACGGAATGCTGGACAATGCAAACATTCACCCCAGTCACAAGGATCTGGGTTAAATCCATCATTCTTTTGCTCAACACACCACCCCAGTTTGGACCCAGACAAATGCAAATCAGTCTTGACCCTGTTCCTTGTGGGAAAAGTCCAGCCCGAACTGCCAAGCCAGGTCCTCCCTGGACCGGAAACAAGCATCCTGGGACCAGTTTTATGGCATCACCCTTCAACAGCCAGGCTAGCTTGAATTCAGTGGTGTAGTGAGCATGGGACCCACGTCTGGGCATACCCTTCCTACTTAGGGCGACATATGCAAAAGAAACAATTGATGGGCGGAATGCTGGACAATGCAAACATTCACCCCCAGTCACAAGGATCTGGGTTGTGAGCAGGGGACCCACGTCGGGGCATACCCTTCCCACTTAGGGCGACATATGCAAAAGAAAAAATTGTTGGACGGAATGCTGGACAATGCAAACATTCACCCCCAGTCACAAGGATCTGGGTTAAATCCATCATTCTTTTGCTCACCACACCACCGCAGTTTGGACCCAGCCATATGCAAATCGGTCTTGACCCTGTTCCTTGTGGGAACAGTCCAGCCCGAACAGCCAAGCCAGGTCCTCCCTGGATCGGAAACAAGCATCCTGGGACCGGTTTCAGGGCATCACCCTTCATCAGCCAGGCTAGCTTGAATCCAGTGGTGTAGTGAGCATGGGACCCACGTCTGGGCATACCCTTCCCACTTAGGGCGACATATGCAAAAGTAACAACTGATGGACGGAATGCTGGACAATGCAAACATTCACCCACAGTCACAAGGATCTGGGTTAATTCCATCATTCTTTTGCTCACCACACCACCCCAGTGTGGACCCAGCCATATGCAAGTCAGTCTTGACCCTGTTCCTTGTGGGAACAGTTCAGCCCGAACTGCCAAGCCAGGTCCTCCCTGGACCGGAAACAAGCATCCTGGGACCGGTTTCAGGGAATCACCCTTCATCAGCCAGGCTAGCTTGAATCCAGTGGTGTAGTGAGCATAGGACCCAAGTCTGGGCATACCCTTCCCACTTAGGGCGACATATGCAACAGAAAGAATTGATGGACGGAATGCTGAACAATGCACACATTCACCCCCAGTCACAAGGATCTGGGTTAAATCCATCATTCTTTTGCTCACCACACCACCCCAGTTTGGACCCAGCCATATGCAAATCAGTCTTGACCCTGTTCCTTGTGGGAACAGTCCAGCCCGAACCGCCAAGCCAGGTCCTCCCTGGACCAGAAACAAGCATCCTGGGACCAGTTTCAGGGCATCACCCTTCATCAGCCAGGCTAGCTTGAATCCAGTGGTGTAGTGAGCATGGGACCCACGTCTGGGCATACCTTTCCCACTTAGGGCGACATATGCAAGAGAAACAATTGATGGATGGAATGCTGGACAATGCAAACATTCACCCCCAGTCACAAGGATCTGGGTTAAATCCATCATTCTTTTGCTCACCACACCACCCCAGTTTGGACCCAGCCATATGCAAATCAGTCTTGACCCTGTTCCTTGTGGGAACAGTCCAGCCTGAACTGCCAAGCTAGGTCCTCCCTGGACCGGAAACAAGCATCCTGGGACTGGTGTCAGGGCATCACCCTTCATCTGCCAGGCTAGCTTGAATCCAGTGGTGTAGTGAGCATGGGACCCACGTCTGGGCATACACTTCCCACTTAGGGCGACATATGCAAAAGAAACAATTGATGGACGGAATGCTGGAGAATGCAAACATTCACCCCCATTCACAAGGATCTGGGTTAAATCCATCATTCTTTTGCTCACCACACCACCCCAGTTTGGACCCAGCCATATGCAAATCAGTCTTGACCCTGTTCCTTGTGGGAACAGTCCAGCCCAAACTGCCAAGCCAGGTCCTCCCTGGACCGTAAACAAGCATCCTGGGACCGGTTTCAGGGCATCACCCTTCATCAGCCAGGCTATCTTGAATCCAGTGGTGTAATGAGCATGGGACCCACGTCTGGGCATACCCTTCCCACTTAGGGCGACATATGCAAAAGAAGCAATTGATGGACGGAATGCTTGAATGTCATTTTCTATATTTGGAACCCCAATACCACTGTTTGAGGTGGTTGTACATAATATTTCTTATGGTACTCTGGAAAATTCACTATGCCAGACATATGATATTAATTTCTGTTAAATATTTTCGAGTGCCTTTTTGGGGAATCTGAGTAGGAATGTGTGAGCTTTGTATAGTAAATGTGGTAAAAAGTTCATTTTGAGACATAAATCCACATCCAACTGATAAGATTTCAAGCAGCCCGAGTGTCGAGAATGAGCACTATAATAAATCATACAGGAACCATAAGGAATGTGGTTGAAACCCTGTCAAACTCATAATTAGGCCGTTGGAGCAAGTATACACAGGTTCAAGTAAATGGTTTTCCTTTTGGTTTAAAGTGTTTGCTATATTCAGCACAAACAATTTAGAGTAGTCAATTTCGAGGCCAGAGGACTCTGAAAAATCCCTTCTCTCAGTCACCAATTGCGGAATAAGAAATTCAGGAAGGGGCGCCAGGAGGTGGGGGGTGGTCTCAAAACAAAGCATATTGTCAGTCAATGGCGCTAATTTATAGTGATTATCTTTGGTTCATAAACCCAGAATGTCTGGATTATTTTGTATCTAAATGGTTCTATTGAAAGTGCCACTAAAACAAGAGACAGGGGGCAGCTGTTCCTTGTGATCCTAGCAAGGATATTATGCAGGAAGACTCCCCATTGACTTTGATCCTGGTCTCCAGGTGTTGGAAATTTGCTAAAATGTACTTTTTCTTGTGCATATCCAATACAAATGTATCAACTTGGGCCATTCAGTTCTATTGAATGCTTTTTCAGCTTCCGCTGATACAAGGGTCAAGCAAATATTTTTATGTTCAGCTACATAACTTGGTGGATATTATCCTGTGTGTGTCAATTTTCGATGAAGCATGATTGAGCGATTGCTATTAGTTCAGTCCAGTTAAGGTTCAGGCAATTCACTAAGATTTTAGCATAGATTGTTGCACCAACCTTCAACAAGGCAATAGGCTTGTATGACCCACGTTGTTTCAGATCTTTGTCAACTTATAGTAACATAGTTAGAGTGGAATCTGTCACCGAACTGGTGACGGATCCAGAGTAGAGGAACCAGTTAAACACTTTTGTTAAGGTGGCCACATATATCCTGGAGTGCTATACAGAAAGATTGCATAAAGCCTGGGTCATTGTGACTGTGTAAGATGTCACAATGATGTCACTGACCATGTCATGAATGATGTAATATGTGACGTCATCAGCAGTGCATTGCGGGCGTGAGTTATAGTTAGCTCAACTAACTATAACAGCCGAATTTCTCTGGTTTTGCACGAGTGAAATGTCCAACTAACTATAACGTCCCTGAAACCTGTGGGTTTTTGTGAATTTCTAAGGTTTTCTAAATGCTAATTTCTAACTTTAACGTCCCTGAAACCTATGGTTTTTTCAGTGAATTTCAAAGGTTTTTTAAATGCTAATTTCTAACTATAACGTCCCTGAAACCTATGGTTTTTTCAGTGAACTTCAAATGTTTTGTAAATGCTAATTTCTAACTATGCCTACAGAGGTAGGACATGTGCAGAAAGAGGAAGAAAGGCGCAGAAAGAAGCAAGAGAAATGCAGAAAGAGGCAACAGAAGTCCAGAAAGACGAAGAAAAGTGCAGAGAGAAGCAAGATATATGCAGAAAGAACCAACAGAGGTTAAGAAAGAGGCCTTGTTGCAAAGTCATCCTGTGCCCCCAACTTTTTGCTGACTGGTACTGCTGGTAACTGACTCTGACTAACCAGGCCCGGAGCCAGTGCTATGCTGAAAGACACTTAGAATACAGTGAAACCTTCTACATACACTAGGGTACACTGTGGGTTGGGGTACCCCTGTGATTGGCATGACCTCCCCTGTAAGGCCCTAGTACATAATAGGGCAGGGGGGTTAAAAATACCTCTAAGTCAGAGGTGCAGAAAGAGGCAAGAAAAGTGCAGAAAGAAGCAACAGAGGTGCTGAAAGAGGCAAGAGAGGTGCAGAAAGAAGCAAGTGAAGTGCAGAAAGAGGCAAGAGAGGTGCACAAAGAGGCAAGAGAGGTATAGAAAAAGGCAGGAGGGGTGCACAAAGAAGCAAGAGAAGTGCAGAAAGAAGCAACAGAGGTGCAGAAAGAGGGAAGTGGGGTGGAGAAAGAGGCAAGAGAAGTGCAGAAAGAAGCAACAGAGATGCAAGAGGGGTGCAAAGAGGAAAGAGGGGTGCAGAAAGAAGCACAAGTGGTGCAGAAAGAAGCAAGAGAGGTGCAGAAAGAAGCAAGAATAGTGCAGAAAGAAGCAACAGAGGTGCAGAAAGAGGGAAGAGAACTGCAGAAAGAGGGAAGAGAGGTGTAGAAAGAGGCAAGAGAGTTGCACAAAGAAGGAAGAGGGGTGCAGGAAGAGGCAAGAGGGGTGCAGAAAGAAGCAAGTGAGGTGCAGAAAGAGGCAAGAGAGGTGCAGAATGAGGCAAGAGAGGTGCAGAAATAGGCAAGAGAAGTGCAGAAAGAGGCAAGAGAATTGCTGAAAGAAGCAGCAGAGGTGTAGAAAGAAGCAAGAAAAGTGCAGAAAGAGGCAAGTGAGATGTAGAAAGAGGCAAGAGAGGATACAGAAATAAGCAAGAAAATTGCAGAAAGAAACAGAAGAAGTGCAGAAAAAAGGAACAGAGGTGCAGAAAGAGGCAAGAGGGGAGCAGAAAGAGAGAAGAGAAGTGTAGAAAGAGGCACAAGGGTTGCAGAAAGAAGGGACAGAGGTGCAGAAAGAAGCAATACAAGTGCAGAAAGAAGCAACAGAGGTGCAAAAAGGGGGAACAGGGGTGGAGAAAGTCGTGAGAGGGGTACAGAAAGAAGCAAGAGAGGCGCGGAAAGAAACGAAAGAAGAGCAAAAAGAAGGAAAAGGGGTGCAGAAAGAGGCAGGAGGGGTGCAGAAAGAGGGAAGAGGGTTGCAGAAAGAAGCACAAGTGGTGCAGAAAGAAGCAAGAGAGGTGCAGAAAGAAGCAACAGAGGTGCAGAAAGAGGCAAGAGAACTGCAGAAAGAGGGAGGAGAGGTGTAGAAAGAGGCAAGAGGGTGCAGAAAGAAGCAAGTGAGGTACAGAAAGAGGCAAGAGAGGTGCAGAACGAGGCAAGAGAGGTGCAGAAACAGGCAAGAGAAGTGTAGAAAGAGGCAAGAGAATTGCTGAAAGAAGCAGCAGAGGTGTAGAAAGAAGCAAGAAAAGTGCAGAAAGAGGCAAGTGAGATGTAGAAACAGGCAAGAGGGGTGCAGAAAGAAGCAAGACAAGTGCAGAAAGAAGCATGAGAAGTGTAGAATGAAGCAACAGGGGTGCAGAAAGAGGCAAGAGAAGTGCAGAAAGAAGCAAGAGAGGTGCAGGAAGAAGCAAAAGAGATGAAAAAAGGGGGAAACGGGGTAGAGAAAGAGGCAAGAGGGGTGCAGAAAGAAGCAAGAGAGGTGCAGAAAGAAACAAAACAAGTGCAGAAAGAAGCAACAGAGGTGCAGAAAGAGGCAATAGGAGTGTGGGAAGAGGGGTGCAGAAAGAGGGAAGAGGGGTACAGAAAGAGGCACGAGGGGTGCAGAAAGAAGCAAGAGAAGTGCATAAAGAAGCAACAGAGATGCAGAAAGGGGGAAGTGGGGTGGAGAAAGAGGCAAGAGGATACAGATAGAAGCAAGAGAGTTGCAGAAAGAAACAAAAGAAGTGCAGAAAGAGGGAAGAGAGGTGCAGAAAGAGGCAAGACGGGAGCAGAAAGAGGGAAGAGAGGTGCAGAAAGAGGCACAGGGGTTGCAGAAAGAAGGGACGGACAGAGGTGCAGAAAGAAGCAAGAGAAGTGCAGAAAGAAGCAACAGAGGTGCAGAAAGAGGGATGAGGGGTGGAGAAAGAGGTAAGAGAAGTGCAGGAAGAAGCAACAGAGATGCAAAAAGGGGGAACAGGCATGGAGAAAGTGGTGAGAGGGGTGCAGAAAGAAGCAAGAGAGGTGCAGAAAGAAACAAAAGAAGGAACAGGGGTGCAGAAAGAGGGAGGAGGGGTGCAGAAAGAGGGAAGAGGGGTGCAGAAAGAAGCACAAGTGGTGCAGAAAGAAGCAAGAGAGGTGCAGAAAAAAGCAAGAGTAGTGCAGAAAGAAGCAACAGAGGTGCAGAAAGAGGCAAGAGGGGTGCAAAAAGAGGGAAGAGGGGTGCAGAAAGAGGCACGAGGGGTGCAGAAAGAAGCAAGAGATGTGCAGAAAGAAACAAAAGAAGTGCAGAAAGAAGGAACAGAGGTGTAGAAAGAGGCAAGAGAACTGCAGAAAGAGGGAAGAGAAGTGTAGAAAGAGGCAAGAGAGTTGCACAAAGAGGGAAGAGGGGTGCAGAAAGAGGCAAGAGAGGTGCAGAAAGAAGCAAGAGAAGTGCATAAAGAAGCAACAGAGATGCAGAAAGGGGGAAGTGGGGTGGAGAAAGATGCAAGAGGATACAGAAAGAAGCAGAGTGTTGCAGAAAGAAACAAAAGAAGTGCAGAAAGAAGGAACAGAGGTGCAGAAAGAGTCAAGAGGGGAGCAAAAAGAGGGAAGAGAGGTACAGAAAGAGGCACAAGGGTTGAAGAAAGAAGGGACAGAGGTGCAGAAAGAAGCAAGAGAAGTGCAGAAAGAAGCAACAGAGGTGTAGAAAGAGGCAAGAGAGTTGCACAAAGAGGGAAGAGGGGTGCAGAAAGAGGCAAGAGGGGTGCAGAAAGAAGCAAGTGAGGTGCAGAAAGAGGCAAGAGAGGTGCAGAAAGAGGCACGAGAGGTGCAGAAACAGGCAAGAAAAGTGCAGAAAGAGGCAAGAGAATTGCTGAAAGAAGCAGCAGAGGTGTAGAAAGAAGCAAGAAAAGTGCAGAAAGAGGCAAGTGAGATGTAGAAAGAGGCAAGAGAGGATACAGAAATAAGCAAGAGAATTGCAGAAAGAAACAAAAGAAGTGCAGAAAAAAGGAACAGAGGTGCAGAAAGAGGCAAGAGGGGAGCAGAAAGAGAGAAGAGAGGTGCAGAAAGAGGCACAAGGGTTGCAGAAAGAAGGGACAGAGGTGCAGAAAGAAGCAAGACAAGTGCAGAAAGAAGCAACAGAGGTGCAAAAAGGGGGAACAGGGGTGGAGAAAGTCGTGAGAGGGGTGCAGAAAGAAGCAAGAGAGGCGCAGAAAGAAACAAAAGAAGAGCAAAAAGAAGGAAAAGGGGTGCAGAAAGAGGGGGAGGGGTGCAGAAAGAGGGAAGAGGGTTGCAGAAAGAAGCACAAGTGGTGCAGAAAGAAGCAAGAGAGGTGCAGAAAGAGGCAAGAGTAGTGCAGAAAGAAGCAAGAGAGGTGCAGAAAGAGGCAAGAGAACTGCAGAAAGAGGGAGGAGAGGTGTAGAAAGAGGCAAGAGAGTTGCAGAAAGAAGCACATGAGGTGCAGAAAGAGGAAAGAGAGGTGCAGAACGAGGCAAGAGAGGTGCAGAAACAGGCAGGAGAGGCACAGAAAGAGGCAAGAGAATTGCTGAAAGAAGCAGCAGAGGTGTAGAAAGAAGCAAGAAAAGTGCAGAAAGAGGCAAGTGAGATGTAGAAAGAGGCAAGCGAGGTGCAGAAAGAGGGAAGACAAGTGCAGAAAGAGACAACAGGGGTGCAGAAAGAAGCAAGACAAGTGCAGAAAGAAGCATGAGAAGTGTAGAATGAAGCAACAGGGGTGCAGAAAGAGGCAAGAGAAGTGCAGAAAGAAGCAAGAGAGGTGCAGAAAGAAGCAAAAGAGATGAAAAAAGGGGGAAGAGGGGTAGAGAAAGAGGCAAGAGGGGTGCAGAAAGAAGCAAGAGAGGTGCAGAAAGAAACAAAACAAGTGCAGAAAGAAGCAACAGAGGTGCAGAAAGAGGCAAGAAGAGTGCGGGAAGAAGGGTGCAGAAAGAGGCACGAGGGGTGCAGAAAGAAGCAAGAGAGGTGCAGAAAGAAGCAAGAGAAGTACATAAAGAAGCAACAGAGATGCAGAAAGGGGGAAGTGGGGTGGAGAAAGAGGCAAAAGGATACAGAAAGAAGCAAGAGAGTTGCAGAAAGAAACAAAAGAAGTGCAGAAAGAAGGATAGAGGTGCAGAAAGAGGCAAGAGAACTGCAGAAAGAGGGAACAGAGGTGTAGAAAGAGGCAAGAGAGTTGCACAAAGAGGGAAGAGGGGTGCAGAAAGAGGCAAGAGGGGTGCAGAAAGAAGTGAGGTGCAGAAAGAGGCAAGAGAGGTGCAGAAAGAGGCAAGAAAAGTGCAGAAAGAGGCAAGAGAATTACTGAAAGAAGGAACAGAGGTGTAGAAAGAAGCAAGAAAAGTGCAGAAAGAGACAAGTGAGATGTAGAAAGAGGCAAGAGAGGTGCAGAAAGAAGAAAGACAGGTGCAGAAAGAAGCATGGGAAGTGCAGGATGAAGCAACGGAGGTGCAGTAAGAGGCAGGAGGGGTGCAGAAAGAGGCAAGAGAAGTGCAGAAAGAGGCAAGAGATGCAGAAACAGGCAGGAGGGGTACAGAAAGAGGCAAAAGAGGTGCAGAAAGAGGGAAGAAGGGTGCAGAAAGAGGTAAGAGGGGTACAGAAAGAAACAAGTGAGGTGCAGAAAGAGGAAACAGAAGTGCAGAAATAGGCAAGAGAGGTGCAGAAAGTGGAAGAGATGAACAGAAAAAGGCAAAAGAAGTGCAGAAAAAGAAAGAAAGGTGCAGAAAGAAAAAACAGAAATGCAGAAAGAGGCAAGAGAGGCGCAGAAAGAAGCAAGAGTGGTTTGCACACCATTAGAACCAATTTAACACCCACATTTAGCAATAAGTAACTGGTGACCATTCCAGGTTTGCAAAGGGCCTTCCACCACGCTGTAACAGTTGTAGCTGCATTTTTGGTAACGTTTGAGCCGTTTGAGCTAGAAACACGTTTTTTTTTTGTTCAAATCTGCAGATTGTGCAGCAGAGGATGGATTATGTGGCAAATGCGAAAAATTTATAGTTATGCGAAAATTAGTGAAGCTGAACAGTCGCATAATTCCAGTGGCCCTGCTCATACCTCTGACTAGGTCCAGAAGTGCTCCTCAGTGCTTCCTTCTTTTTTTGTCTCATAGAGTTTATAGTTAGGCTTCTATGGAAACGAGGAAGACTAAACCTGAGGTTACCACTCCACAACACAGACTACCATATCACATAATTACTCTCCATAACACATAATCCCACTCTACATAATAGCTATACACTAAATACCACATACTTTCTATCCACATAATTTCACTGCACAACATACCACATAATTTCACTACACACAACGTACATCCACTCCACTCCAAAAAACATTAGTAAAAAACGTTTACATTTACAACGCCAATAGCTCTAACTCTCGCAAATGCAAGACCTATTGCATTGCAAATGCTTCTTTAACTACTAGTCGCATTTGCAGAGTGCTGGAGAAATGGGGCTGGGCCTCCAACTAGCGCTTAACAATTCCACTGCATAGGACTTACAGGAGGTACCAGGAGGGCTTCTTGGCCCCCAAAGTATCTTAGGAGTAAAGTGGACTTCATCCCCCAACCAGTAGTGTGCCAGGGGGCGTGTTTGCAGAGTGGTGGTGAAAGGGGGGCGTGGCCTCCAAAGACCTCTTAGCAATCCCACTGTGTGGGACTTACTGGAGGTAACAGGAGGGATAGTTGGCCCCCAAGGACATCCTTGGGGGACAACTACCCCTCCTGTTACCTCCAGTAAGTCCCACAGAGCAAGATTGCTAAGTTCTCATAGCAGGCCACTCCCCCTTTCCCCACCACTCTGCAAACGCACTCCCTGGTGTGCTCTTGGATGGGGATTGAAGTCCCCTTCGCTGCTGGGGGTCCTTAGGGGCCAACTAGCCTACCTGTTACCTCCAGTAAGCCCCACACAGTGGGACTGCTGAGAGGTGGACACAGGCCACACCCCCTTTCTCCACCACTCTGCAAACGCACCTCCTCGCATGCTCTTGGTTGGGGGATGAAGTCCCCTTGCCTCCTGAGGGTCCCTGAGGGCCAACTAGCCCTCCTGTTACCGCCAGTAAGCCCCACACAGCTGGATTGCTGAGAGTGGTCTGAGGCCATGCCCCCTTTTTACACCACTCTGCAAACGCGCCTCCTGGCGCACTGCTGCTCGGGGGATGAAGTCCACTTGTGTCCTGAGGTCCTTGAAAATGTTAGATCCTCTGAAAGCCAAATCTTAGCCCATAATGCAAAGAGCTATGACTATGCAGTCATCTATAAACTCTAACCCCAGTTCCTTGTGACAGAAAAGGGTAGGGACACTATTTGGTGTCATCAGTAATCTTTTAATGAATTTATTCTCTATAACTTGGAGCTATTGGCCTTTGTGATAACCCCAAACAACGGCCCCATAAGTTGAGGTGGAAAAGCATTTAGCTCTATAGACAGTGATTAATTCCCTCACAAGCTTGTGCCCTAGTTTACATGCAAAGCGAAATAGCGCATCCATAACCCTACTTGTCTGATGTGCTCAAGCGGTTAAAAGTAGTTTCCATTTCATCTGATTGTTAAATAAGTTGGTGTTAGACTTGGCTTTTTCAGCGGGTTTACCCCCAGACTTTTTGCTTTTCGGCCTCCTGTTTTTGACCCTGTGTGTGTTGGTTTTAGGACTCTGGGCACTTTACCACTGCTAATCAGTGCTAGAGTGCATATGCTCTCTGTGTAAATTGTGTTATTGATTTATGTGTCAGTCCCTTGTAAAGTGCACTGAGAGTGCCAGGGCCTATAGATCAAATGCTGTTGGTGGGCTGCAGCACTGGATTGTGCCACCCACGCAAACAGCCCGTAAAGTGTAACTCTGGCCTGCCATTGCAGAGCCTGTGCGCAGCCTGGGGCTGCCATGTCGACTTGGCAAGTGCACACACTTGCAAGTCCCTAAACCTTCCCTTTTCTACATGTTAGTCACCCCTAAGGTAGGCCCAAGGTACCCCTGTGGGCAGGGTGCATTGTATGTGAAAGGTAGGACATGCCCTGGTGTGTGTGGCATGTCCTGATAGTGAATTACAGCCTATTTCGTTTTTCACTATTGCAAGGCTACCTGTTCCCCATAGGCCAGAATGGGCAGTTTTGATTATTACAGCTTATAATCCTAACTGACCCAGGGAACATGGTAGAAATTCGAGTTTAGTATGCCTGGACTCAGAATGCTAAAATGCATCTTTTAGTGAAGTTGGTTTTAACATTCTGTGTTTGAAAATACCACTTTTAGAAAGTGGGTGTTTTCTTGTTTAACCATCCAAGCCTGCCTCTGCTAGGTTGTGTATTCCTTGTCTGGAGTGTGAGTGACAGGGGCTGGGGGATGCCAGGAGACAGGGTGCATCAGCACAGGGCTGAATAGCAAGATCTACATGTAGATGGGTGGGAGGAGATGCACCTGGGACCTGAATAGGGCTGGGCCTTCCCTCCACAATGCTGGCTCCACCTCCTGTGGTGCGTCTGATGTCCCTGGCCTGCACTGTGAAAGGAAAGAAGGAGCCTTGTCAACAAAGTGCTCCAGGACTGACCAGAACTGGTTTGGACTAGGCAAAGGCCTCTCTGCCTTCAGAGAACAAAGAGAAATTGAGGATAAAAAGGGGGACCCAAACCCCAGAAAATTAGAACTCTTTTGGATCAAGAAGACTGCCAAGAAGAAGAGCTGGAGAAGCTGTGAGGAGGAACTACCACTTTGCTGTGTGCTTTGCTGTGTTGGCCTGCAGTGGCTGCTTCTGTCTTGGGCAGTGAAAGGCCTGGACTGGACTTTCTGCAATATACTTTGTGAGTTTCTCAAAGGGCTTGAGGTAGAGCTTGCCCCCTGTTCAAGAAGTCTCAGGAACAGCAAAGACTTCAAGTTCTTCTGCCTTCAGCACTGGGGACTGTGTGTTTTGTGCTGCAACAGAAGAAAAGCAACTCGACGACGTCGACGACGCCGCTGCCGACTCCGTGTCCTGACGGCACCGCAGAGGGCACCGCCGCAATGCCGCACCGCGACCCTGGTCTCACCGACGACGCCTGCTGACGCCACCACCGAGCCGCTGCTTGCACCGCGACCTGTGGGCACCGCACTCCGCACCGCCTCGCTTCACGACGACGCCGTGGCATCCCCGACGACGCCGCTCCACGCCGGACTCGACGCCGCTGCTTGCACCGTGGTTCGAGGGCACCGCTCGTACAGTTACACGACGCACCGCCCTCATCCCGCACCGCAGCCTTGGCCTACCGACGCCGGTGCCATCGACTCCAGTTAAGCCACGACGACGCCGCTGCTGCACCGTGACCTGCCAGCACCGTGACGAGCACCGCCTTCATCTCACACCGTGACCCTGGTCTCACCGACGACGCCATCCGACGCCACCACTGAGCCACTGCTCGCACCGTGACCTGAGGGCACCGCACGCCACACTGCTGCACTTCGCACCGCAGCACCTGACGCCGGCCGACGTCAGCGCTCCTGACTTCAACAGAAAGGAGATCGATCTGCAACGCGTGTGACTTCGAGGGCACCGACGACGCCTGCATCGACCTCCGGAACCAACGCCTGCGGACGCCGTGTTTTTGGAAGCTCACCGTGAGGTCATCGACGCCCTGCATTTCTGAAAGGTACTGTTTGCGGGTCTTCCCGACACCGTAGCTGACCCGCGACGCCGCGGTCAGCCAGAACTGTTTGGATTTGTTTGTTCACGACGCCGTGATAGCCCTGTACGGAGCTATTGACATCAAGGAACTGTTTTTAAGGACACTGTGATAACTGAAGATTTTTAAAGTACTGTACTGTGGATTTTTATCGTATTGGTCTTGTTTAAAGTATATAAAAATATTGGATATTTTTCTAAACTGGTGTGGTGTCCGTTTGTAGTGCTTACATTGTATTACTGTTGGTTTTGTGCAAATGCTTCACACACTGCCTCTAGAATAAGCCTGACTGCTCATGCCAAGCTACCAAGGGGGTGAGCAGGGGTTATTTTAGGAGTGTAACTCCCTTATCCTGACTAGGAAGAAGGGTCCCTACTTGGACAAAGGTGCAAGCCCTTGCCAACTAGAGACCCCATTTCTAACATTGGTTGTCAGCGGTGAGGATAGGACTTGTGTTTGCACTTGACTTACAGTGATTGGTGTGCACTACTACCATATCGCAGACCATTACGTACCACTTACAGGTTCTTTTTCTTTTGGCCTATTTTTGATCTTGCCAGTTTGAACTTGCTACTTCAACATGCCTGAATCTAGAGTATCATCAATTGCATCAGTAGAAATTGCCTTTGAGGAGGATCGATTGGAAGCCTACAATGTCAAGGAGTTAAAATCGATTTGCAAGAACCTGAAAGTCCAGGTCAGAGGCCTCACCAGGAAGGATGAGCTACAAAAGGCGCTGAGGGCCTGGGTAGCAGCCAGACATGCCAGTGGGCAATCTGGTGATCTCAATGGAGAGGTGGAGGAGCCTGTTCCTAGGGTGGATGCGCTTTTGGGAGGGGGGGGACCCTCCGGGCAAGACAGCCGTGGCTTGTCCCCAGAGGAGCTGGAGGACAGGCGGGAAGCAAGGAAGTTCGATTTAGAGAAACTCAGGATGGAAAGTGAGAGGGAAGACAAAAGAATGGCCATGTTATGTTATGTTATGTTAAACTGATTTTATAATGCGCATAGCTACCCAAAAAGGGTTTCCCAGCGCAGACCTGGAGGAACCACGAAAAATAGAAAAAAGTAAGATTATTGATTAAACAACCAAGTTTTAAGTAATTTACGGAAGTTTGAATGAAGTGTTTCTTTACGAATCGCTATGGGAAGAGAGTTCCACAAGAGAGGACCGAGTTAAGAAAAAGAGCGGCCACCCATTCTTGTGAGTTTGACCCTGGGAACCATAAATTTTTCCTGAGTCGTAGAGCGTAACAGGCGAGAAGGCTGATAGGGGCGGACAAGATTTTGCAGGTATTGGGGAGCAGTACCAGTCTTAATCTTGAACATATAGTCCAGGGCTTTAAACTTAGTCCGATTTTCCACTCTAAGCCAGTGTAAAGCTCTCAAAGCATTAGAAGTAGAAGACATTCTTGGGATTTTGCAAAGCAGCCTGGCGGCAGAGTTCTGCACCACCTGGAGCTTACGTAGCATCATCCCTGTTTGCTCCCAAAGAAGAATATTCCCATAGTCCAGTCTAGATGTAACGAGTGCCTGGACTACAGTCTTTTGGGTAGCATTAGGGAGCATCCAGATGATTTACTTCAACCATTTTAAAATGGTGAAGCAGGTGGCTGCAGTTTTTACCGCATGTTGTTTCATAGATAATTTATTATCAATAATAAATCCCAGATTGCGGACTTGGAGAGGTGGGCAAGGGTAGAGGCCCCATTTCACTGGGCCAATGTTGGGGGCCCCAAAGGTCTTTATTTTTCCCAAAAATAATGACCTCCGTTTTTCACCATTGAGCTTGAGTAGATTGGTTTGCATCCAAGATGCAATGTTACTCAAGCCCACTTGAAGAGTTGAAGGACCTTGCAGCTTTCCCATAGAAAGGGAAAAAATTATTTGGGTGTCATCGGCGTAAGAAAAAAGAGATAACCCAGCCTCTTCTGCAATCACTGCCAAAGGTTGTACATAGACATTGAACAGAAGAGGACTTAAAATCGACCCTTGAGGTACCCCATAAGGAGAAGAGTGGATTTTAGAAGTAGCCCTGGATGAAAAGACTTGGAAGGTCCGTTTAGATAAAAAGAAGACAGCCAGCCAAGTGCTGTCCCGGTAATGCCAAGAGACTGCAAAGATTTAATTAGCACGGTATGAGAAACCGTGTCAAATGCGGCACTCAAATCTAACAATATGAGGGCCACTGTGTTACCTGTATCTAAACGTTGTCGCAACATTTCGGTGACACCGAGAAGAGTCGTCTCGGTCGAAAAGCCCGCTCTGAAACCGGACTGAGAAAAATGTAAAAAGTTCGAAGATTCAATAAACTTGGATAGTTGTAGATTTACATGTTTTTCCAGGATTTTGGAAAAAATAGGAAGTAGGGAAATGGGCCGAAAATTAGATGACTGATCAGGATCAGCATTTGCCTTTTTCAACAGTTGGAGGACCATAGCATGTTTCCAATCAGGCAGGACCATGGCCTCTTGAAGTGAGGTGTTAAGTAGTTCCATAACAATTTCCAATGATGGCTGCTCAAATTGTAGAAGTACAGGAGCAGGAAGAAGATCACAGGGAGATCCTGATTTGGTGCTGCCTAAAATTCTTTTAAAAGAGTTAATATTAAGAGGAGCCCACGTTTCCAATTTCATGGGAGGTTCAACTGTAGAGGTGGGCTCAAGAGGGGAAACTAACTGAATAGGCGCTGTTGGCCTAATTTTATCCAATGTCAGATATATTTGCTCCACTTTATTTATAAAAAGTTGGCAAGAGTGTTACATTGTGATTCATTTAGGATAGGAGAAATGGGCTGCGTATCCGAGCCAGCCAATTTTTTAACCATTGTGAACAGAGTACGTGAACAATTCTGTGCATTGGAAATAGTGGAGGAGACATATTCCGCTCGAGCTAGTTTGCATAGAACTTGGTATTTTTTTAAAGCAGTTTTATATGTAGTTTTAGAATCAGTGGAATAGTTTTTCCTCCAACATCTTTCCAATGCTTTACATTTACTTTTTTCGGTTTTTAGTTGTTCCGTAAACCAGGGAGCAGGGGGACGATGATTATACAATTTTTTAACAGAAAGTGGGAGACAGTCATTGATTGCATTAGAAATCCAGCTGTAAATAGTTTCCAGAGACGATAATGATATTAAACCAATACTTGGGACGTTATTGGACAGAAATCGATTAAAAGCCTCCATATCCAGTTTTCCCCAGTTTCTGGATTGTGATTGTGTTCAGAAGCAGGTATGAACAAGTTCAATGGGGCTGTACATTGAAACTTAATCGCGAAGTGATCTGACCAGCATAACGGAAGGGCAGGAAAGCTTTGGATGTGGGATAAATTGGAAAAAATAGGATCTAATAAGTGGCCAGCCGTATGCGTCGGGCCACTATTGCAAAGTAATAAATTCATTGCAGACAGGTCCGCGATCAGTGTGCTGCTAGTTGTACACTCAGTATTATCAAGATGGAGATTTAAATCACCTAAGATGGTGAAATTAGCCATTGA